>JAVGWX010000004.1:28238067-28838067 GCA_036924085.1 Ariolimax columbianus | reverse complement strand
ATACAACTATGTTATCCATCAAACAGAACTAATACAACTATGGTATCCATCAAACAGAGCTAATAGGATTATGCTATCCATCAAACAGAACTATGTTATTCATGAAACTTAACTAATACAAATATGTTATCCATCAATCAGCACAAATACAACTATCGTATACATCAAATGGAACGTATTCTACAATTTTATTTATCCAACGAAACTAATGCAACTATTTTGTTTCTATCCGGCGAAACAAAAACAGCTATTATATCCATCACACGAAGCTAATACACATTTTTGCCAGTCACAAAAAATTCAACAACTCAATTTCAGCTTGAAACACATATGAATACTTATATTTTTGTAACAGGTAGGTAGGTGAGTGTAGACTTCATTTTAACATATTTAGAGGGAAGCGAAGAGTAATCAAGGTCAAGTGATGTATATTGAACAAAAAACCCACCTCATGCTAGCGCTCGTGCTCATGGAAACAGGCTTGTTACAGCAGTCTGGTCAACGAGGAGGAGATCGACACTGTAATCCTTGTAGTGGTGAGCTCTCTTTGTTCATCCGTTGGACAGTCTTTTTTCTTGCTGTGTCCGCTGAAATGGGTCTTGCGTGGTGATTTGGATTAAAATGAGGAAGAAACTGCGCCTTTTGTCAACCTCACACTCCGGTCCTGGATTACCCTTGGCCGGTGGTAAGATATTTATCCAGGCGACTGGTGATATCACAGGATGCAGATTTTTTCTCAAGGTTTACTGCCGAAGCCTTTCCGATAAACAGAAATTCCACAAGGCAGCAGAGGGGCGGGGGGGGGGGGGGGGTGACATCTAACATTGTGTGTCGTGCCTTTCCATAATCCCAAGAGGTCGTAGGAACATCATTCGGCGTGTGAGTGAGTTGGGCTGCTCTCTCAGGCTGTGTTCAGCCTATAATAACCGTGTCTAAATTTAACACACCAAAACTGACGTTCACAATTAAGGCGAAAGGCTCCAATTTCCTGAAGTTCAGTCGCGTGAACTAGACCGTGAAAATTCGGTTTAAGGTTTAAGCGTAATGCTATTCATATAGCCGATGTCTAGGCCAGGATAATCGGACGGAAGAAATAGCAATAAATGAACGAATTAACCAGTCAAAATGGACATTAACTACATGATTCCGCGAACATAAGTGTAAGTCGTCGACTAGTGTGAATTCCAGGCAATCCATGGTCTGGCAGCATTTATAAAGAACTAAAACAGCACAAAAATGTAGACCCGCAGCCTGTTACGGCACCATCTTTGCTGACTCTCTGATAGTGAGCTAATTGAAGAGTTTCTCATTGTACTAGATGTTGGTGGAACCCAGTCCACCTTCTCAAGTATGCCTCGGGATGTAAGAAGAGTCAATGTAACATACTATAAAGAAACGTAGTCTTGAGTTAAGTCTTCTTCTTTTTCTTCTTTGGCGTTCGTTCTGAAAAAGACGATTTCATGTTGTGTCGTAGTTTACAGCTAGACTGCGATGTCGGCGTCTTTTGACCCAGCACATGCTGTGTCAGTTAGCGTAGTTTTTTTTATACGTGGTTTGCCTTCCTACTTTGAGCACTATTCTCTTAGTCAGACTACACTAACGCCACCTGTTTCTACGGTCGCTGCTTGGAGAGGGATTAGAGTCTTTGTCGCTGACCCATATTCGAGATGTCAGCTGTGAGTCACTAGCTGCTGTCAGCTTTTTCGCTGTGTTATATCTTCTGCCCAATAATGTGTTCACTCAACTCAGCACACGTAGCTTCGAACAAAAACAATAGTACACTAACATAGAAATATACAATCTAAATGTTGATTAAAATATAGCTGTAAACGTCGATATGATGGAATTTTTTTAACACAACAGTAATGGAAGGCTAAAGAATATAGTTATGGTAATGGGTACTGAAGAATATAGTTATGGTAATGGGTACTGAAGAATATAGTTATGGTAATGGGTACTGAAGAATATAGTTATGGTAATGGGTACTGAAGAATATAGTTAATGGGTACTGAAGAATACAGTTATGGTAATGAAAGACCGAAGAATATAGTTATGGTAATGGAGACTGGAGAATATAGTTATGGTAATGAAGACTGAAGAATATAGTTATGGTAATGGCAGACAGAATAATATAGTTATGGTAATGAAGACTGGAGAATATAGTTATGGTAATGGAAGACAAGATAGTATAGTTATGGTAATGGAAGACAGAAGAATATAGTTATGGAAATAGAAGACAGAAGAATATAGTAATGGTAATAGAAGACTGAAGAATATAGTTATGGTAATGGAATACTGAAAAATATAGTTATGGTAACAGATGAGTTCCGAAGATCGAAGTGACAGATTTATTAATATTAGAAATGAATTGAAACATTACACCAACTTGTAAAAGGACATAATCGTGAACAATTCTCTCCTCTCTTAATCATTTTTTCTCTCACTCTATACCTCTCTGTCTCTCCTTTTATTTATGTATGTGTGTGTTGTAATGTGTATGTGTGTGACAGGGTGTGTAAGATAGTGTGTACGTGTGTATGTGATTGAATTTGAAGAATCACAGTCTAATAGACCACGAAACACAGTTTAGAAGTTTAGAGTAAGCATACCTTTTGTAGCAGTCGCTCCTCGAATGAAAATCCTCCACTGCACAAGTAGCGTGGCCTGTTGTCCATAGCGGCTAATGGTGTCTGCTCATCGCAGATGGTGCTCCGATTAATGCGTCCTTCCATCATTATTGTCCCCCTCAGCAGCAGCCAATCAAAAGTTAAGCTTTATTAGGTTTTTAGATAACTGGGAACATCCAGCTTGGAGAATGCACAAATCAACAGCCGGTGTCATTAAGGCATTTGCTTTAAAGTGTTATCTGGCCAAATGTTGTTTTTTTCCGTAACAAAAATACAGACGGTAGTAAATCAAAACTCATGAGCTAGCTTCCTAATGTAGTGTCTAATTTAATTAAAATAACTGTAGGACAGCATCACAGTACACACCAATCAAAGTACCTTTTTATAATGCTAACGCTGCCGAACGTCTAATGTTGCTTAATTACAACCACAAAACAATGGGATAACACGGGTTTATTATCTGTTCATTATGCATGACTAACGCAGTTTAAAATGCGCCTTAACGTATTTTTTTGTTAGGATTCAAAGGCATTGTAATATTTTACAAAAGTCAATAGTTTGTCCAGTTATGAAATTCTGGCACAGTTCTACAAGCTATTTAGTGCTGCTGTAGCAGTTCCAGCTGGAGCATGGGCGTTAAGGGCATGTGTGATGGGATCGGGGTTGTGGGCCAAAGTCACTCCCCATCTCGACACTAAGTCGACAAAGGAAACGAGGAGTTAGGGGGAAGAACGTGCTTATTACAGGTGGGCGTTCGGAGCTGACCACTCTGGTGTTCCGTTTTAGTGTAGTGGGGGGGCGGGGGGGGGGGGGGGGGGTTGGTGACAGTCAGGGGCCGCCACGGTCTGCTACGATATTTAGAATGACAGGAATTCGGAGTTATTCGTTCATTAACAACTAGTTGGAGGTAGATCAAAACTAGATAGATGACTAAGACAGACAACCAACAGAAAACCATTGGACAGCCGTGAAGTTGCTTGAGACGATAAAATACTCGGCAAAGATTAACTCAGCAGACTGGCCTGAAGAGAGAGAGAGAGAGAGAGAGAGAGAGAGAGAGAAAGAGTGAGCGATTGAGAGACTAGCTAGCAGGCTGACAATGAGAGCTATTGATAGGCTGCTAGTAGCTAGAAGGCCGACTAGGAGTTTGTGAGAGAGGGAATAAGTTGCACGGTGACTAAACCAGCATACACCTTCGAGTTTCGGCCAGTCGCTCTATAAGCGTGTGTGTTGGACTAGAAGAGATCTGGATATGTGTCGTACGTGTAGAACACCGAGTGAACGATGTGTGTTCTGAAGTATGTGTATGAACAGATCGACTGAGTGTGTGACCACAAGTGAGTACGCGATTCCGACTATAAGTGACGTGATCTAATTTCATATGAACGCACATATCACCTGAGTATACGTGGATAGATTGAATGTGGTTGTAGAGATCACCTGACTGAAGGGATCTGAATTTGGGTGAATGCACAGAACGACAGAGTACAGTATACGATCGTTAAGGGGAATTTGTGAGAGTGTGTTGAGTTTGCAGATAAGGAGAGGGAAGTGTAGCAGCTAGAACTAGATTTTTTTTTAAAGGAAATATTCAAAAGCTAATGCTTATAACCTCTGCTGTAATTAAATATATATATATATTCGGATTATTTAGTTCAGATGTATTTTGTTCTTTTTGCTAAAAAATTTTCTGTTGATTTTTGTTATTAAATATGTCACATTTTGTTGGAGAGTGTTTACTGTGTTATTTACTGTATGTAGTCGTGTCGTGGTATGGGTACATGTTGTAACACTTTAGATAAGTAACTACACCTTGGAACTCGTTACGCTGTTACACTGCGCTTCCTAACCTTTTTGCTCCACAGACCGGTAAAAATAGGAAACATTTTTTGCGGACCGGTAACAGGAGAAAAAAACCTTTTTGCAAACTTGTTTAATACTACATGTCCTGATTTTGTTTGTAAGACTTCGTTCAGATATGACTGATTAGCTTCGTGGTAGTACCCTCACTTGAATCCGAAAATATACAGAGTTCAACTCCTGAACAGGCCCGCTCTAGTCGACCCAGCTGTAAATGGTCACCTTATTTACTGTTGTGAAGGAAATAGCAGCGTGGAAAGGAATTGGTCATCCATCTAATAAACAAACTGTGATGTCGTACAGTGTAGTCTCTAACACTTCATCCTTGACAACATATTCTGCTATAGAACCACTCATACAAAACAAGATATGAAAGTGTATTCCAGCATATATATTAACACTGGCGTAATGGTGCGTTTAAGATAATATTTACAATAATTCTAACCCACACAGAGAGCAGCGGCGGAAAGTAAATTCAATGAAGTCATGCAGCAAAGACTCGAGGAACAACCTTTGAAGCAAAGACTCGAGGGACAGCCTTTGTAGTAGAGAGTCCAGGGGCACCATTTCTACTAGAGATTCAAGGGGCTTCCTTTGTAGCAGAGACTCGAGACACACCCTATGTAGTAGAGACTCGAGAGCCACCCTATGTATCATAGACTCGAGGACCACCCTATGTAGCAGAGACTCGAGAGCCACCCTATGTAGCATAGATTCAAGGGCCACCCTATGTAGGATAGACTCGATGACCACCCTATGTAGCAGAGACTCGAGGGCCACCCTATCTAGTAGAGACTCGAGAGCCACCCTATGTAGCATAGACTAGAGAGCCACCCTATGTAGCAGTGACTCGAGGGCCACCCTATGTAGCAGAGACTCGAGGGCCACCCTATGTAGCATAGACTCGAGGGCCACCCTATGTAGCAGAGACTCGAGGGCCACCCTATGTAGTAGAGGCTCGAGAGCCACCCTATGTAGCAGTGACTCAATGGCCACCCTATGTAGCAGAGACTCGAGGGCCACCCTGTGTAGCATAGACTCGAGAGCCACCCTATGTAGCAGTGACTCAATGGCCACCCTATGTAGCAGAGAGTCGAGGACCATCCATGACATCGTTTACAGGCGCAGCCATTAAACATGGTGTACTTATTTCTGCAGAAATAACTTTGGTTTTGAACCCGCTTGATCTTACATTAGTAACCAGATCATAGAGTTTGACCATTTTCAAAGGAAGTTGATCATCTAGTTTACTCAAATGGCATAGATTAAATCTAGAATAGATTTTAGAAATATAAAATATATTTACAAATAAAAAAACTAACGCAGACAGAATAGTGTGGCAGAAATCAGGTATTAACAAATATAATTTTATAATATAAACAGAATATGAAGGTAGAAATGAAGATTTAGAAATGTAATTATAGCATTGACGTAATATATAAGTAGTTGATTCTAACAAAGATTTAATAAAGCGACAGAAATAAGATTTACAAATATAATTATAACGCAGATAGAATATGGCGGTATACATTTGATTTGAAATGCAATCCTTATGTACATACAGAGCATATATGCACAAAGTAAATTTATCAATGTAAATCTAATACTTAAAGAGTATGTAGATGCAATATTACAAATATAATTCTAACGCTTACAGAGTATGTAGGCACAAAGTACATTTATTAATGTATTTCTAATACTTACAGAGTATAGAGATACAAAGACAAATGTAATTTTAACACATACAGAGAAAGTATGTTCAAAGTACATCCAAAAAATGAAGTTTAAGTACGAAAAAATAAGGCGGTACGAAGTATAAATCTTAATTAATTCTCAATGTTCTATTTGAATTTCCAACGTTGGCGGGATAATTTAATTGGCTGATTGAATAACGTAGTAGGTGTATGATTCTCGTCCATGGTGCGAGAGGTCCGAGGTTTAAATCCCGGAATCTTCTAACTTGTTTTCCTTCTCCATTTTTGTTTTAAGATTTAATCAATACTTCCCGTTATACTATGACGTCATTTTCGAATAACGTCAATACAAAAAATAAATAGTTATGAACAGGAAACTGCTTAGGTTTGTTTTTATCTCCTGCAATATTTTTTCCTTCCAATTGTTTCTTAAAAATCTTATAAATATCTCCATTTAATTATGACGCCATGTTGGATAACCTCGGTATATAATAAATTAATAACCTGCATCGGGAAACATATGGGATTGGTTTAGTTTTTGGCGGTAAACGCCAGCAAATTTGCAATGTCGAAAAGCACGTCAAAACAAACTACCTTTTCGTATTCAATAAAACTAGCTCATTTTCGTACGAAACGAAAAGTGTATCTGTCTACCTATGTAGCTAAATTCCAATTCTACATACATCTTTTGCTAAACGTCATCGATCAATCGACTTGGTGATCTAGGTGTGACCGAGTGGTTCATGGATCAAATCCTGTACGAGTCATAAGAATTTTTAAATAATTTTCAGTTTAAAACCTTATTTGAACTCTAATCAATACATTCCATTTTATTAGCACGTCATTTGAGGGTAACGTCAGCAGCAACAGCAGACACTAACAAAAATTATCAAACGCTTGATGTAGTTTGCTGGTGGAAAATGGCGGAGCGGGTTAGTAGGAGAAGATGTAGGCAAGTGGGTTGTAGCTAAAAAATGGAGGAGCGGGTTAGTAGGAGAAGATGTAGGAAAGTGGGTTGTGGCTAAAAAAATGGAGGTTGAGGCAAAGGAGAAAAGATGTATGGGTTGAAGGTAGAGAAGAGATGGGCGGGCACATTGAGGCGACCTAAATAGGTAAGTTAGAGGGTAGGGAAGAGATGGGACGCTGATGAGGCGATGTAAATGGGTAGGTTGGAGGGTAGGGAAGAGATGGGCACGCTGAGGAGGCGTGGCAAATGGGCAGGTTGGAGGGTAGGGAAGAGATGGGCACGCTGAGGAGGCGATGTAAATGGGCAGGTTGGAGGGTAGGGAAGAGATGGGCACGCTGAGGAGGTGAGGCAAATGGGCAGGTTGGAGGGTAGGGAAGAGATGGGCACGCTGAGGAGGCGATGTAAATGGGCAGGTTGGAGGGTAGGGAAGAGATGGGCACGCTGAGGAGGCGATGTAAATGGGCAGGTTGGAGGGAAGGGAAGAGATGGGCACGCTGAAGAGAGGGGGGGGGGCAAATGGGCAGGTTGGAGGGTAGGGAAGAGATGAGACGCTGAGGAGGCGACCTAAATGGGTAAATTAGAGGGTATGGAAGAGATGGGCACGCTGAGGAGGCGAGGCAAATGGGCAGGTTGGAGGGTGGGGAAGAGATGGGCAGGCCGAGGAGGCGAGGCAAATGGGCAGGTTGGAAGGTGGGGAAGAGATGGGCACGCTGAGGAGGCGAGGCAAATGGGCAGGTTGGAGGGTGGGGAAGAGATGGGCACGCTGAGGCGGTATAAATGGGCAGGTTGGAGGGTTGGGAAGAGATGGGCACGCTGAGGAGGCGTGGCAAATGGGAAGGTTAGAGGGTTGGGAAAGAATGTAATGGGGACGTGATGCAGGTGTTGCGTGTGAGACAAAAAACCGTTGATCGTTAATCTGCTTTTGCTTTTTTCCAATGTCTAGTTTGATTTGCAGGTGTATGTGATGCACGTGTGTGCTAGTTACTAAACGAATTCTAGCACACAAATAATACAGTTGTAAAAAGTCGATTTATAAAATTGTATTCTAAAAACAAAAATAAAGGGATAAAAAGTAGAATTACTAATACAATTCTTACATACACAAAATAAAATTAATAGAAAGTAGATTGTTAGCTCAGTTCAAAGAAAGCAATTCACTATTTTCTGTGGTAACAGCGTGTCTTCGTTCGAATCACGTCCGGGGACTAACAAATTCCGGGTCGTGATTTTAATCCGGGACCGCTTCTCCAGTCAACCCAGTTGTAAATGGGTACATGGTGCATGAGTTATGGAAAATAAAAATAACAAGGAAGGGCACTGACCACCTCGCCTCTTACAGGCTGCGGTTTCGTACAATGGAGTCTTTAAAAAAGTCCATTTTTAACCAGAGGTTAGTTCTGCTGGATGTCCACTTTACTTTTAGATCGACAAAATGCATTCCAACACAGATATAATAAAAGGCAGAAAGAAAGTGTAGTGAGCTGATTCATGATCGACTAGTCAATCTGAATTGGCAGCAGTTATCCGCCTAACTTGTTTATGTATTAACTTTTACGGAGTCATAAATAGCTCTAAGGCATCCAAAGACCTCGACATTTAAGTAAGACAACAGAAAAATAAACAACAACAAAAACGTGCACTATTCCGGCCCTATGTTCTTGTTGGTATTTTAGTGAATTATCATATTACGCCATGTTTTGCTATATTGCACGACGTGACTAGACAAAGGCGAGAAATGGCGAGAAACACAAAGATACGTTATGGATGATACAAGAAACCAGAGCCAAAATATCGTATGCTCTACTACAGTCATTGTTTCTGTAGTTTAGCATCATCAAGTTGCTAGTCGCGTAGATACCCTCTCCTGACGCTGTTTACTAAATGCCTGACAAAAGCAGTCGTAGAACCAATGTTTGTTTAAAAACTCAAAAATGTAGATAGTATATGGGCTATATTGTTAAACAGATGAAAGTTGTGGATCATATTTCGTTATGGGACGGCGTGGGCTAGTGGTTAAGTGACACGACTCACAATCCGTAGGTGCTGGGCTCGCTCCCCAATCATAGCACAAGCCGTTACCCCGAGGAAGCTAACTTTCAGAAAATGCAGAAGGAAGAAGACGCTTACATAAAATGAATGCAGAAGTCGGATGCACTGGGCCGACAGGCGCAAAATAAAAACATAGTGCAACGCACCGCCTTGTGGAAAAGAGAAATAATACGGACGCAAAAAGTATATATATTATGAAGAACATCTGCAAGTTATATGTTGCGATTTAGCAACTTATGACTTTTGCTTCTAACAAATGTCCTTCTGATGTATTCGCTGATGATGCACTCCTAGGCTCTGCGTATACAGGTAGTGACGAGAAAATATGACAGATCAGTTGAAATTTTTAAAGTATATTCAAGAGTCTGTGAACTGGATGTATGTGACTAGTCATAGAATATGACATATCATCATGTGCAACTGTGGCCAAATCAAACTTTGATAAAAGAAATAGAGTTAAAAACCAAGCAATGAAATCAAAACATGGAGCTTTAAGAATCACGTCAATTATATAACTAAAACTGAAAAAAGATGGAGAACAGATCCTTTAAATGGCACATCACAAATAAAACGTAGGCACAATACACACATGTGGAACTCTTCGCAATAGTCGCGGCGCTGGGAAGTCAGAAAAATACAAACCTAAATGAACTAAGAGTGTTACTCTATAAGCTATATCACCGGATCTAGTGAGTTGTGATACAGTGGATTCCATCTTATAAGAATTCGCTTTGAGTGAGGAGAAGTTAAAACCAAGCAAGGCAGCGACAATGCGAACCGGTTACCCCACCTCATAAGGCTGGCTGACTTGACTTGACTGACTTGAGTTGAGTGACGACTTATTTGAATTGACTTTAATGAATTGATTTGATCCTTCTGTCACCACTTGAAATATACGACTGCAATGGATGCTCTTTCTTGAATTCCGCCCCTAAAATTCCATCTGTCCTGGCTTCCGCCCCTGAAACTACATCAGCCGTGTCCTCTGTTCTTGAAACTATATCTGTCCTGAGCTCCACCCCTGAAACTCCATCTATCCTGACCTCCGGCCCTGAAACTCTATCTGTCCTGGCTTCCGCCCCTGAAACTACATCAGCCTTGTCCTCTGTTCTTGAAACTATATCTGTCCTGAGCTCCACCCCTGAAACTCCATCTATCCTGACCTCCGGCCCTGAAACTCCATCTGTCCTGGCCTCTTCTCCAGAAACTCCATCTGTCCTGGCCTCTTCTCCAGAAACTCCATCTGTCCTTACCTCCGCCCCTGAAACTACATCAGCCCTGGCCTCTGTTCCAGAAACTCCATCTGTCCTGGCCTCCGTCCCTGAAACTCTGTCCTGAACTTCGCACCTGAAATGCCACCAGCTCTGGCCTCTTCTCCGGACACTTCATTTGCTTGGCCTCGGTCCCTGATAATTAATGAGTCCCGGCTTCCTCCTCTGCCAACTTGTCCCCTGTGGGTTTGGATTCAGCGCATGTTTGATTTGATTGTCATATTGTTGTACATTTCCTTCATCACCTTAGTTTACGCATGCTTTTCTCATAGGATAGACAGTTATGTCAAGTTTGACATATTCATTATTTCACCACACCTTACCCCATGTTAAGGCCTGACAATATATGACAGCAAGAAAAAGGTATTACAAGATAAGACAGAGATAAGACATGACATGAACATATAAGGCATGACAAGATAAGAAAGAACAAGACATGACATGAACATATAAAGCATGACAAGATAAGACAAAACAAGACATGACATAAACATATAAGGCATTAAAAGATATGACAACAAGACTAAGGCATGACAAGATAAGACAGGATAAGACTTATTTTCTTTTGTCCTACTGCTCTTGCCATACGGCGTCGCAAAAAGGTGGGATGCGTAGATTTCTTGTTGTCGCCAACTAGAGGCATGTGCTGTCGTTAGGTGTAACTTCCTGAGAGTGTCAGAAACATCTTCAATCCATCAACGTCGAGATCTGCCTCTTGGTCGTGGACCGGAGATTTGCATATGATTTGCTCTTGATGCAGGCTGATCATAATGCATTCTAAGTGACCAAACTACTTGATTTGTTGAGAATCAATGTAGGCACAAACTGGGTTTGTCTCCACTGTCTTTCCGGCTACACTTCTCCCACACCGCTTCTCACAGCTCTCGATCGTACTCTTATGGATTGCTAGTAGGGACAAAGATTGACATCAGTAACACATTGTGGGATAAATAGTGCATTTAGCAGCCTCCTCTTAGTTGAAAGACCCACTCTAGGGTGTTTCAAAGTCAGTGAAATTTGATAGTAGACACTGTTCGCCTTCTGAGTTCTATATGCAATATCTCTGTCCATTCTGCCGTCATCAGTGAACTGCCTGGGTATTTGAACTCTCGTAATGGCTTGATACTAAAGACATAATAAAGTGATAAGATGGTGTGTGTGTGTATGTAAGGGAGGGGGTGTAAGAGGAGGAAGCCATGGCAAAATTAGATATGATAAGATAAGATATGACATTATAGGAAAGGACAGAATACAGCTTTACAAGAAAAGACAGGACAAAATAAGATGTTTCACGATAAGATCTCACAAAACAAAACATTACAAAATATATCACTAAAAAAAAGAAACTTGCACATGAGAAAAATGATAATTGGAGATAAAATAGGGCAAACAATAAGACGTTTCAATACGACCTGACAGGGTGAAATATTTAAAGCTAAGGAGTAAGAAAACTTCAGTAAGATAATTTACGGCGTTATAAAATAAGATCAAACAAGATAAGACTATCTATGACAAGATTTACAGGAAAAGGCAAGACAAGATATGTTCTAATAAAATAAACACTGCCATGACATCATGTAAAAATATAAGGCGGTGCGAGTTAAGAAAGAACAATGTTAAATATTGCAAGATATGACATGAAAGGACATGACATTACGAGATACTACGTGACAAGAGAGAACACTAAACGATGAGACGTGAAAGGAGAAAACGGGAAACTATGAGATGTGACAGGAGAGAACATGAAACTATGAGATGTGAGTGCAGAAAACAGGAAACTATGAGATATGACAGGAGAGAACATGAAACTATGAGATGTGACAAGAAAGAACGTGAAACTGAGATGTGACAGGAGAAAACAGGAAACTATGAGATGTGACAGGAGAGAACATGAAGCTATGAGAAGTGACAGAAGAGAACATGAAACTATGAGATGTGACAGGAGAGAATGTGAAACTATGAGATGGGACAGGAGAGAACCTGAAACTATGAGATGTTACACGAGAGAACGGGACACTATGAGATGTGACAGGAGAGAACATGAAACGATAAAACGTGACCGGAGAGAACATTAATCGATGAGAGGTGACAGGAGAGAACATGAAACTATGAGATGTGACAGAAGAGAACATGAAACTATGAGAAGTGACCGGAGAGAACATAAAACTATGAGATGTGACAGGAGAGAACATGAAACTATGAGACGTGCAGAAGAGAACATGAAACGATAAGACCTGACCGGAGAGAACATTAATCGATGACACATGACAGGAGCGAACATAAAACTATGAGATGTGACAGGAGAGAAAAATAAACTATGAGATGTAACAGGAGAGAACATGAAACGATAAAAAGTGACAGGAGAGAACATTAATCGATAAGACGTCAAAGGAGAGAACATGAAACTATGAGATGTGACAGGAGAGAACTTGAAACTATGAGATGTGACAGGAGAGAACTTGAAACTATGAGAAGTGACAGGAGAACATGACTATAAGACGTGGCAAGATAGAAAAGAAAAATAAGAGAGAACAGGGCGATAAGAGGTGAAAAAAAGAGAATATCAGACGATCAGACGTGACAAGAGCGAACATCCCACAATCAGACGTGTCAAAACAGAACATGACAGAATAAAACGTGAAAAGACGTCATGTTGGCATGACAAGACATTGACAAGATAAGACATTGGCAACATAAGACATTGTCACGTCTTATTGTCTCGCTCCACGTCTTATTCTGTCATGTCTTCTCTTGTCGTGTCTTATTTTGTCATGTTCTCGTTTGTCACGTCTGATCGTGTCATGTTCTCTCTTGTCGCGTCTGATCGTGCAGTGATCTCTTGCTTAGTCTGATCGTGTCTTATTCTCCATTGTCACGTCTTATTCTTTCATGTTCCCTCTTGTCACGTCTGATCGTGTCCTAGTATCCCTTGCCACGTCTTATTGTCATATTCTTCCTTGTCACGTCTTATTGTCATATTCTCCCTTTTCACGTCTTATTCTGTCATGTTCTCTCTTGTCACGTCATATTCTGTCATGTTCTCTATTGTCACGTCTGATCGTGTCATGTTCTCTCTTGTCACGTCTAATCACCTGCTATTCCCTCTTGCCACGTTTTATCGTGTTGTTCTCTCTTGCCACGTCTTGGCAAGATAAGACATTGACAAGATAAGGCATGATAATATAAGGCGTAATAAAATAAAACATCATTTGAGAAAACATGAGAGCGTACGTCATGACAAATTAAGTCGTGAAGATAAGACATCAGAAGACAGAAACAAATTTGATAAAATAGAATGTGACATTATACGACCTTACGACTTTTTCGAAACCTAAAACAATACAAGACCTCCAGGCAGCCAATGACCTTATAACAATATAAGACCTTGTAGCCTTGATGAGCAGACTCAAACTAATGATCTCTCATAACGTCTCTTGACTACGACTGAAGTACAGTACGTGAAAGTTAATTAACACACTTTCATTAGCCTAAAGATCGGGGGTATAAGATGGAAAAATTAAAATGACATTTCAGTTCATGTTTGTTTTGACTAGGAACAAATATTATACAAAATCTTGTTTACCAGTTTAAATGTCTAATCCTGCCAGTGTGTTATCAAGACAATTCCATCACTAAGCCAAGCATTGATGTCTTTAGTCTTTTTACTCTTGTGTGTATTAACATTGTTGTGGTAAGCGAGCTTGCATGTTCCTGTAGCCCTAAAACCTATGCTGATGTTGGCATGGCTATCAATAAAGGTTCTCATCTCTGACAGACCCAAGGGCAGATGTCTGACGTAGATACAAGTAGTAGAGACAGACTATGAACCGACCAGTACTCAAAAAGACAAACATGACAAAACGCCAGTTGAAATACTGTGTACTTGGTCATAAACCTAAAGGAACAGTTCAATATCATGCATTAATATACCAGGACGTGACACGTATCTCTAATCGTAATTGTGTCCATTCAAACCATAGTAACCACCACCATGTGTCGTGGGTAGAAATGAAATCAAATATGGCAAATATTAAGAGCGAAGTTTTTTACAAAGTGCTGCTTAAATAAATATCCATCAACACGCAAGACACACATTAAATATTGATCGATTTAAGGATTACTCCATATAAATGTGAGACTTTTCATCCAGGAAGTATCTGACATGTTGAGTGTGTCATTTGGTTCGGGTCAGAGCATTCTGTAAGACAACCTGAACACGTGTCAGATTGCTCCCAAGTAGATATCCCGTCTGAGAAGTGGAATCCCGGAAGCTAGTTTCCTCAAATGATAACGCACCCGCTAACTGCACTGAAACTCACACTGAGCTTGCTACATGATCACATAACTGTTACCCACACTCTCAACTCTCATTAGCTTAGCACAGTGTAGCTTCTTCCCACTTCTGACACTCAAGATGCTAATGAAGGAGAATGATTTGTCGATGTGCTTCGATTCATTAAAACACTCAAGATGCTAATGAAGGAGAATGATTTATCGATGTGCCACGATTCATTAAAACACTCAAGATGCTAACGAAGGAGAATGATTTATCGATGTGCCATGATTCATTAAAACACTCAAGATGCTAACAAAGGAGAATGATTTATCGATGTGCCACGATTCATTAAAACACTCAAGATGCTAATGAAGGAGAATGATTTATCGATGTGCCACGATTCATTAAAACACTCAAGATGCTAATGAAGGAGAATGATTTATCGATGTGCCACGATTCATTAAAACACTCAAGATGCTAACGAAGGAGAATGATTTATCGATGTGCCACGATTCATTAAAACACTCAAGATGCTAATGAAGGAGAATGATTTATCGATGTGCCACGATTCATTAAAACACTCAAGATGCTAACGAAGGAGAATGATTTATCGATGTGCCACGATTCATTAAAACACTCAAGATGCTAATGAAGGAGAATGATTTATCGATGTGCCACGATTCATTAAAACACTCAAGATGCTAACGAAGGTGAATGATTTATCGATGTGCCACGATTCATTAAAACACTCAAGATGCTAATGAAGGAGAATGATTTATCGATGTGCCACGATTCATTAAAACACTCAAGATGCTAATGAAGGAGAATGATTTATCGATGTGCCACGATTCATTAAAACACTCAAGATGCTAATGAAGGAGAATGATTTATCGATGTGCCACGATTCATTAAAACACTCAAGATGCTAACGAAGGAGAATGATTTATCGATGTGCCACGATTCATTAAAACACTCAAGATGCTAATGAAGGAGAATGATTTATCGATGTGCCACGATTCATTAAAACACTCAAGATGCTAATGAGGGAGAATGATTTATCGATGTGCCACGATTCATTAAAACACTAAAGATGCTAATGAAGGAGAATGATTTATCGATGTGCCACGATTCATTAAAACACTCAAGATGCTAATGAAGGAGAATAACTTATCGATGTGCAACGATTCATTAAAACACTCAAGATCCTAATGAAGGAGAATGATTTATCGATGTGCCACGATTCATTAAAACACTCAAGATGCTAATGAAGGAGAATGATTTATCGATGTGCTACGATTCATTAAAACACTCAAGATGCTAATGAAGGAGAATGATTTATCGATGTGCCACGATTCATTAAAACACTCAAGATGCTAATGAAGGAGAATGATTAATCGATGTGCCACGATTCATTAGAACACTCAAGATGCTAATGAAGGGGAATGATTTATCGATGTGCCACGATTCATTAAAACACTCAAGATGCTAATGAAGGAGAATGATTTATCGATGTGCCACGATTCATTAAAACACTCAAGATGCTAATGAGGGAGAATGATTTATCGATGTGCCACGATTCATTAAAACACTAAAGATGCTAATGAAGGAGAATGATTTATCGATGTGCCACGATTCATTAGAACACTCAAGATGCTAATGAAGGGGAATGATTTATCGATGTGCCACGATTCATTAAAACACTCAAGATGCTAATGAGGGAGAATGATTTATCGATGTGCCACGATTCATTAAAACACTCAAGATGCTAATGAGGGAGAATGATTTATCGATGTGCCACGATTCATTAAAACACTAAAGATGCTAATGAAGGAGAATGATTTATCGATGTGCCACGATTCATTAAAACACTCAATATGCTAATGAAGGAGAATGACTTATCTATGTGCCACGATTCATTAAAACACTCAAGATGCTAATGAAGGAGAATGATTTATCGATGTGCCACGATTCATTAAACCACTCAAGATGCTTATGAAGGAGAATGATTTATCGATGTGCCACGATTCATTAAAACACTCAAGATGCTAATGAAGGAGAATGATTTAACGATGTTCTACGATTCATTAAAACACTCAAGATGCTAATGAAGGAGAATGATTTATCGATGTGCCACGATTCATTAAAACACTCAAGATGCTAATGAAGGAGAATGATTTAACGATGTTCTACGATTCATTAAAACACTCAAGATGCTAATGAAGGAGAATGATTTATCGATGTGCCACGATTCATTAAAACACTCAAAATGCTAATGAAGGAGAATGATTTATCGATGTGCCACGATTCATTAAAAAACGCGTGGGAAGCGCGTGCTGAATTTATAGCAGAAGACTGAGTATTTCTCCAAACAGCGGATCGATAGCTGAGAACTGCCGATAACAGCCTCATATGAATGTGATAATGTGAATTGGACAACATGGAATAGGAGTTGAGTATAATTGTATTGAAGAAAACAGTAATCACGGAAATATGTGATCATGTTTCGTTTCAGAAACACTGGAATAATTTAAAAATCACAATTGCATGTAGAAATTGAACGTCAAAATAATCTGACGAAACGTGCAATGATGACGCAAACATACCTCCTTTACCTGCGCTAATGAAAGCTCTTTGATCTTTGTGCGAGTTATATTGTCAGATGGATGTTATTAAACACAAATAGTGATTCAAAAATATCACTTTCAATTAAATAGTTTGGTGATGTTCTAAATTGTTATATACATTTGTTATATACACCAATAACAAGAGAAATGAAAGCCGACGTATAGACATGTATCTTTTCCTTATATCAGAGTTAAACTGTAATGACAGTTTGAGGTAGACCAGCGCAAATAAAGCAACACACAAACATTAAATGAGAGACATAACATGAAATAACTAGAAGGCAAAGGCAACAGCAAAGGCAGCCGTCCATCGTAGACGATGATGGCATAATTAATTTTCCTTGCGCTATTTTTAGTAACGATTAACTGCGCTATTTGTAATCCTCACTCTTTCGTCTTGTGGCGCCCGACCCCAGTGGCAAGTCAAGGACAAGATGACTAGGGGACGACTATACGAGAGGCAAAGGACTCTGCATCAAGAACCCGTGAAAAAGACGGCGGAGTCCGGAGTCGAACCCACACCAAATGATCACGAGGCCGACGGCTTAACCACTTCGCCACGGAATAACTAGAAGAGGGGAGTGGAAAATGCGAAGAGAAAAACGAATATTTTTTATTTTATATTCTTAAAACATTTAGTGGGAGACGTTATTGTGATAGCGACAAAAGACGGTTAACTAACCACTGTGCTACTGCGGCCCCGAATGACCATGCATTCAACGCACAAATAACGAAATAGAATTTTATCGAAGATGTAGGAAAACATTTGTTGGATTATCTGTTCTCAATTTTCGAAACTATATTGAATTGTCTCCTATTACACAACGTCCCGATGCGTACACATATCCATTAGTTTCGTGTGCACTTTACGTCAAGCTTGTCACTTTCAAGCCACTTATGTGCCATACTCGTCACTTTCAAGCAACCTATGTGCCATTCTCGTCATTTACATGTCACCTATGTGCCACTCGTCACTTTCGTGTGAACTATGCGCCGTATTTGTCATTTTAATTACAATCTATAATCGAGAAACTCGTTGCTGAGAGGTTTAGGTGCTTATCCCTTGACCAAGAGTATACCTGTTCAATAACCTTGTAGAATAAATTTTTTTTATCACAGTAAAATTTAAAAAACTTATCACGGACTCTGCGCCAGAAGTACACTTCAAGATATAACAGTACAGTGAAGTTGAAGCGCAGCGTCAGACCTCCACATATTGCTAGGGATCTTGCAACAACCCAAACTCAAATATCACCAAGCATAGGGCACAAGGAGAACGAGGCATATTACAACACATATTACAACACATATTACAACACATATTACAACACATATTACAACACATATTACAACACATATTACAACACATATTACAAGACGAAAGAAAGAAAACATAATATAGCAGGAACCTCAACAACAGATAGCAGTGCTGCAAGAGTTACACCAGGACGAGGAGATGGACATCAATAGTATATGGGAACAGGCTAAAGGGATGGGGAATAAGACTAGTGAAGAAGCTATAGTACTCAAGAATATTCAAAACAAGAAAGAGATCACAGCATATACTTTATATAAAATACAAGACAGGAAAAGAAGAACGCTATGCGCAATAATTTCAGAACCTGAGTCACCAAAGCAGAAGCACATACAACTATGCTACTACAAAGAGATCAAGACATGTATAAAGGCAAATAAAAGTGAACAGAGATGCATAGTAAAGCGTAATGCGGAGAATCAGCAGTGAGAGAAAATGTAAGAGATGGCAAATAGATATATATAAACAAACAAAACAATGATATATAGACAATGTAAAATGTTGACATCGGGGGAACAACAGAAACGATGGATTGCGTTTTTCAAAGAAATATACCTCCACCACAAGAAACACTAAACATCTTACTAGCAGAGGAGAGCCTAGATTTAGACTGCTGCCAACCAAATAAAACAGATATTCAGAAAAATAATACAGCAGTCTAAGACGGATTAGCAGCACAAGATATAATGGCCGACATAGATAAGGTCATATATACGTTTTACAAGGATTATTCAAGAAGATATGGGAGCAGAGAGATTGCCGACATAAGTGAAAGAACATCCGATTAAGTTGCCAAGAATAGAGACCGGACAGATTGCGTTAATTACAGAGGAATCATATTGCTGTTTGTGTCAGACAAAAAATTCAACATAATTATCTTGGACCAATTAAAATAGGAAGTAGACAACAAGCTCCGAGAAGACCAGGCAGGATTTCGCCAAGAAAGATTAGGCACAGATCATATAACTACTCTACACATCATAGAGAAGAACAAACTATTGAATGGAAAACATCCTTACTTTATAGACTACGAAATGAAGTTTGATAGTTTGGATTGACACTCTTTGGTAACCGTTAAGACGATATGGAATATCAGAGAGGTACCTAGCCCTCAAATATAGTTATTACTCTGATACAGTTAGCAGAAGAGTTTTTCTTGAAGAAGCACTAACTGACAGCTTTGAGATGCAAATATGGATCGCTTCTCTCATCGCCCCTGGTCCTGGTGGCTATGGAATGGATAATGAAAGCATCAGCCGATGGAGAGAGAACTGCTATGCAGTGGGCACTAGTCACAGTTAGAGGACTTGGATTACATGGATGATCTAATACTTGTGTTACCTAGTAAGATGCTCGATAGGGCGAAATAACAGTCAGCTAAATTGGGACTGAATACCGACACGAAGAAAACCAAGCTCCTTAATAAGATCAACACTATTAACAAAGAAACAATCATGCCGGAGGGAAGGCCGTTGGAAGAGGTGGATGCTTTCAACTTGTTTGTGCAACATAATTGACACGTCAAAATATACAGATGCAGGAACCAGAATTGGCCTTCCTGACACCAAACAAGATATGAAGATCAAGAGAAATTAACACCAATGTTAGCATATTTAACGCCGATGTCAAGTCAGTGTTGTTGTTTGGACCCGAAACTCTGAGACTGACCAAGGGGGCACACTAAGGATTCTAGTCCTTCGTTAACAGATGCCCGCAAACAGAAATGGGCATAACGAGGTAGGACAACTTGAGGAATGAAGACCTGTGGAAAAGCAGTCAACAACCCGAACAACACTTTTTGAGAAGAAAATTGGGCTAAATAAAACATGTGATGAGGAAGGCATTGTCCAACATACCCTGTCATGCTGTCACATGGAATCCTCAAGAGATAAGAAAGAGAGGTAAACCTAAAAGTAAAGGAAGAAAAGAATGTGTGTGATGAAACTACTATTAAATGGATACACCTGTATAGAGGTGGAGCGAGTATCCAAGTACCGTCAATGCTGGCGAGAGATGCTGTCCCTATGCACCGAGAAGGGCGATTTTTATTATCAGCCAAAACATAACAAGGAAAACTGTCATTCTAACAGACTCCAGGAGTGTACTCCAAGCTATCTCAAGCCACAAACAAGATAGACTCTCACATGAAAGATTAAGTCCTACCGTGGTTTCCGGCCCACTGCGGGATCACTGGAAACGACAAAGCAGATGAGCTCGTAAATGCAGGAAGTAGAGGCACGCAGACTCCTATCCACGAAGTTATAAAGAAGCAAAGACACTAAATGATCCATGAGGACAGAATGGACAGACCAGTATAAAGAATACAAACCAGAAAATGACAGCATAGACAAGCTTGGCAGAGATGGACTCAGAACGGGACATTTTAGACTTAAGGTCTAGCTCCACAGAATGGGTCTCACAGAAACTGCCACATGATTTTGTGGGGCACCCAAGCAAACACTAGAGCATGTTCTGCAGGACTGTCTTATCTATGCAGACAAAAGAGACGCAGTCTGGCTTGGGGGAGCGACCATGCTCAAAAATCTTTGGGAGACCAGCAAAGACCTGAAACGCACAGTCTCCTTCGTGAACATCACCGGACTAGAAGCATAGCATCAGTTGATCAATGCAGAAGAAGAAGACCATTCACACTGCGTATCAACTGAAGGGACACTATCCTTTATTCCCCAGCTGCATGCATCCCTTTTGCGGACCCCAGCAACAGCAGAAATGCCACAAAATAATTATCAAAAATATATCTACGTATTATAATTATGTTGTTATCAGCGACTGCAGTCCACGAAGAAAAATTAGGAATAATCAAATGCTTACATTTCAACTAAAAGGAATCATAAAATGTTTACATTCCAACAAAATGGAATAATTCAATGCTTACATTCCAACAAAGAGGAATAAGCAATTGTTCCGATATTTCAATTAAGGGAAATAAGCCATTGTTCTCACATTCCAACACATGAGAATAATTAAGTGTCCCTCCAATTTCCACAGGGAGGTATAGGCTATTGTTTTCATAAATATCAACAATAAGGAATAAATCAGTTTCCTACAAATTGTAACAATTGTAATTGTAATTTATTAACGAAGAGGAGCAATTCAATGACCTGACATACCAACAACGTGAAATCTAATATAAATGTATGAAAACAATATACTAACATTGCGGTGTAGTGGGGAGGCTCACTCTGGGGGCCACTCTTCCCCTTCTCTCTCCTCGTACCTCACTCTGTTTCATTTGACTCTGTCCTACAGTCACACCCTTGCACAACTTTCACACGTGCCCTCGTGATAAAGCCCTTCCATTGCACTTTGGTGGGGCTAGCTTCTGAGGGCGCACAAACCTAGCATAGGTACATACAGACGCACACATGGATCCTAGCACTGGTTTATGCGTCCTGATATCGCCCAATGGACTACGGTCTGGGGTGGAAAATGGCCCGCCTCCGCCAGTAGAAACTAGTGAGCCAAACATTTAAGCAACAACAACATGCAGTGAGGTCTAGTTTTTGTTTGTTTCTTCTTCCATCATTCACTCTTTATGCAGATATTATCACATTTGTCTGCAGGACATTTCAGACAAATTAGAAATCAATAACATCAACTCTGCAAATCAAATTGTTTAAATTACAGCTGTTAGAAACATTAGGTCAGATGATGTATAATATAAACATTATCTGTCTGTCGCGTGCACTCTTGTGATGGAAATGGATGTTTTCGATGTTACACTGCCGATTCCATTAATTATTTAATGTTCCATGTTTTACGTACATTGGGCTGTTTTATATCTCAAATATACGCCGTTGAAGATCAACAAAAAAAAACAAGAAAATGAATTCTGCAAAAGTCGTAAGCTATCTGAGTACACAGAGAGCCAATAATATTCATTTATAATGTAAACCAAGCTCTTCAACATTTTATATACAAATTATATTAAGATAAGTTATGTGGGTTTTAAAAAAAATATTTGATCGCAGATCTGGCTTAGAATATCAAGCTACTGAATAATTCTAGATCCCTAGCAACATTAATCAATTTGATGCTGATATTTCTAGTGCCAAGATGTAACACATTTCTGTTATGTTTGTCTTGTCAAGGTCGTTCTCTTTCTGTATCAGCTATGCTTGCTGTCCCAATGTGTTTCAACAGTTATTTTCTTTAAAAAATATTAAAAGTGAACTATTTATTTCTGGTTCATGAAAAAACACACTTTGAAAAAATAATTGTCCATAATATGAGAGTTAATCAATCCAGCAGAGACTTGGAGATTTGATCGCAAATTAGACGTCTAATATCTCCGTCAGTCGGTGGGTACTACTGGTCACCTCTCAGAAGTCTCGTCTCATTTAGAAATTCGGTGGCTCTCTTCCTGGAAGATTGATATTGAAAGAACCATAGAAGGTTGTGAGGGGGCTGGCAACCTAATTTCTATAAAAGTCATTTCCATAACAACCACGACAGAAACAAATAAAATAAGTATTCTGTACCATTTGGATCGGATATTCGCCAGTTGGAGTACAGTTGAATTATATTGTACATATTTATATGACAATGTAAAGTCCTTTTGTACATCTACTTAATTTTTATTTTAACTATTTTCAATTATACGAGAGCAAGTCAGTAAATTAAAGGCAAATAGCTATTTGAAACACAAAATTGAGATAACAATTTAAAAACATGTATTATTGCACTAGCACACAATTGAGATAACAATTTAAAAACATTTATTATTGCACTAGCACACAATTGAGATAACAATTTAAAAACATTTATTATTGCACTAGCACACAATTGAGATAACAATTTAAAAACATTTATTATTGCACTAACACACAATTGAGATAACAACTTAAAAACATTTATTATTGCACTAGCACACAATTGAGATAACAATTTAAAACCATTTATTATTGCACTAGCACACAATTGAGATAACAATTTAAAAACATTTATTATTGCACGAACATTACCTCTTAGTTCTCAGTATAATTTCCTCTACAATTGATACGTTTATCCTATCGCTGTATCAGTACACCAAAACCTGCCAGCATATAAGTCTTTATTCTTCTGTCTCAGTCATATTTTTATTTTTATTTTGCGTTAGCCTTATTTTATTTATTCCCCTAGGCGTGTGTGCGTTACACTGTAGTTTTTATTTTGCGCCTGTCGGCCCAGTGCATCCGACTTCAGCATGCATTTTATGTAAGGGTCTGCTTCCTCCTGAATTTTCTAAGGGTTTGCTTCCCCGAGGTGAGCCGTGCCACTTAACCACTAGGCCACGCCGTCCCCCTTTTGTAGCTGTTCGCGTGCATGCAGCTCATAGCTTCTGCTACCTACAGCAATAACAAAGCTGGATACTGCTGCCACCTATTGACACCTTTACAAACTACCAGCTACATTTTTCAGCTATCCAATATTAGTGTGTGACCTACTTACTGACGAACCATTGTAATACACCTAAGAACATGTGCGAAGAAACAATTAGTATTTATGAACTACAAACGTTTTAGTTGAAAACATAAAATTGTGACCGCTTTTTAATTGTGTAAATATGGAGCTAATGTCTGAACTATTATGTAACTGATTATAATTACGTAATAAATCAGCCATAAATTAAACTTTTCCATGAAACGATTTCGAAAACAATATTTAAATGGGTGAATAAGTGTCTTCTATCTTTCAGGAATGCGTTACTGGATAACATCATAACTGTTTTCAATTAAAAAGTTAACACTTTCTCTGCTGCTAATGAATTTTAAAGAGCAGTTATCAGAATAATAATTATTTTATTTTAATGCGTTTGTATCTTACTGTTAGTCAAAAGTTATTCGATATTTTACTCTCTAAAACTTTGTCATCTTGGTGTTTCTAATATTGTAATTTGTGTTTTGTCGTCCTGAATTATGTTTATCTTTACACATTGTTTATCCATGATAAAGTGCTGTTTCTTGTGCCTTTGTCTACTATTTATTCTGATGTCTATAATTGTATTTGTTGTTATCTAGTGTATTTTTCTTGGTTTATCTTTGTTTGGTGTCGCCATCTGTCCGAGTGATTTACGAGAAGTCTGCGTGTAACAGAGACGAGAGCATATTGTGTGAGACAACTAATAGTGAATTATTTTCACTTCAGGGAAGAACACTGTCAATCTCATAGCATTACACACCTCGCCTAGTGTGGAGCAATGTGCTTTGTTTAGTGTGGAGCAATGTATTTGGTTTAATGTGGAGCAATGTGTTTGGTTTAGTGTGGAGCATGTGTTTGGCTTAGTTTGGAGTAATATGTTTGGTTTAGTGTGGTGCAATGTGTTTGGTTTAGTGTGGAGCAATGTGTTTTGTTTAGTGTAGAGCAATGTGTTTGGTTTAGTGTGGAGCAATGTGTTTGGTTTAGTGTTGAGCAATGTGTTTGGTTTAGTGGAGCAAGGTGCATGCATGGCTTAGTGTGTAGCAATGTATTTGGTTTAGTGTGGAGCAAGGTGTATGCATGGCTTAGTGTGCAGCAATGTGTTTGGTTTAGTGTTGAGCAATGTGTTTGGTTTAGTCTTGAGCAATGTGTTTGGTTTAGTGGAGCAAGGTGCATGCATTGCTTAGTGTTGAGCAATGTGTTTGGTTTAGTGTGGAGCAATGTGGTTCGTTTAGTGTAGAGCAATGTATTTGGTTTAGTGTGGAGCAAGGTGTATGCATGGCTTAGTGTGCAGCAATGTGTTTGGTTTAGTCTTGAGCAATGTGTTTGGTTTAGTGGAGCAAGGTGCATGCATGGCTTAGTGTTGAGCAATGTGTTTGGTTTAGTGTGGAGCAATGTGGTTCGTTTAGTGTAGAGCAATGTATTTGGTTTAGTGTGGAGCAAGGTGCATGCATGGCTTAGTGTGGAGCAATGTGTTTGGTTTAGTGTAGAGCAATGGGTTTGGTTTAGTGTGGAGCAATATGCTTGGTTTAGTGTGGAACAATGTGTTTGGTTGAGTGTAGAGCAATGGGTTTGGTTTAGTGTGGAGCAATATGTTTGGTTTAGTGTAGAGCAATGTGTTTGGTTTAGTGTAGAGCAATGTGTTTGGTTTAGTGTGGAGCAAGGTGCATGCATGGCTTAGTGTGGAGCAATGTGTTTTGTTTAGTGTGGAGCAGTGTGTTTAGTTTGGTGTGGAGCAATGTGCTTGGGTTATAGTGGAGCAATGTGTTTGGTTTAGTGTGAAGCAGTGTATTTGGTTTAGTGTGTAGCAATGTGTTTGGTTTAGTGTGGAGCAATGTGTTTGGTTTAGTGTGGTTCAATATGTTTGGTTTAGTGTGGTGCAATGTGTTTGGTTTAGTGTTGAGCAATGTGTTTGGTTTAGTGTGGAGCAATGTATTTGGTTTAGTGTGGTTCAATGTGTTTGGTTTAGTGTGGTGCAATGTGTTTGGTTTAGTATGGTGCAATGCGTTTGGTTTAGTGTGGTGCAATGTGTTTGGTTTAGTGTGGAGCAAGGTGCATGCATGGTTTAGTGTGGAGAAGTGTATTTAATTTAGTTTGGAGCAATATGTTAGTATGGAGAAATGTGCTTAATTTAGTGTTTATCAATATCTTTGGTTTAGTGTGGAGAAATGTGTTTAGGTTAGTTTGGAGCAATGTGTTTTGGTTAGTGTGGAGCAATGTATTTGGTTTAGTATGGAGCAATGTGCTTGGTTTAGTTTTTAGCAATGTGTTTGGTTTAGTGTGGAGCAATGAATTTCGTTTAGTTCAGTGCAATATTCTTGGTTTGAAGAAAAACAAGCTCTATAAACAATACTCGAAAATATAATACAGAAATAGTGCACCAAATACCATATGTTGGCATGGAGCTGAGAAGAGACAGTAGAAGAATGTCTCCGTCTGCACATCTTTTTTATTCTCACGTTTAATTGTATATTTACAATTTCAATAAAATTCTAACATTTTGATGTTCTTAATTTTTCACTAATTTATGATAATAACACTAGTTTTACATTTAAAGAGCCGTCTAACTTCTTCATTTCTCTCTTTCTTGTCCGTAATTTAGTTGTCTTCATTTCACGTGTCCTCACCCAACACATATCCAGCAGCTATCCGCCTTTTTCTGGACATACGAGTAGTAAAAGACAGGGAGGGTTAGTACCTAATTTGACTACAGGTAGAGTTGTTGGAAACAGAGATAATGGACGGCAGTGAGTGAGGAGACAGAGTAGCACTATTATGTAGAATAGAATCAAGGCCACAATGTATAAACATTCACAGCTATCGGATAGATGAGTTCCTTTCTCACACGACGATCATTTGAATGGCAAGTTAGATAATAAGATTGAAAGAAGCTTCCTCAAACCGCTGCTTGTTCTTCGTCGTTTTTTATTTCCTGACTTGTTGGTAAAATAGTTAAAAATTGTTCATTCCTCTATAATGTACGATATCAATTCTTTAACTTTTATTCAAATCCATAAGGCTACGCAGCTCACCGCCAGCACGATGTTTGCCTACTTAACTGCGAGCTGTTCAATACAATGCGTTTGAGTGTCTTCTACCGGATAGTGAAGTTTTTCCCAATATTGCAAGGGACCTATTCCCGTGTCAGTAATACATAGAGCTCCCAGAAACCTAGGTGCCACGCCAAACACTCGTATACTTTAGAAATGCAAACATCAGCAAAGTACTAGTTTTCGTTTCGAGTATCTGACTAAGAGGGAAAATGGTAATGAAGTAGATCAATGTATATCTATGCCGGCCGTCATGACCCATTACGAACAAGAAAGAATGTCATTCCGCTGCTAGATTGTCTTAAGATGGCTGTGTTTTGTTGAAGAAACAGGCGCCATATTTCTGTCTGTCTGAGCTCATTAGTTTCGACAAAATACAGTCCCACAAGAAACTGGAATTTGATCAGACCAGGCAGGATTATATCAAGCGAGTGAGAGGATTCTGTCTTGGCAAAATTCCATAAACAAAATCTGCAATTCTGAAAATGTCCTGCCGATTGTACAGCTCTTGTCAATCACGCACGTACATTCACCATATTGCATTTAGATAGCTTATAAACAGACAGCCTAAAGTATATATATATATATATGTCTGTGTATGTGTGTGTGTGCGTGTATTTGTGTGAATGTATGTGTGTGAATGTATGTGTGTGTATCTATGGGTGTGTGTTTGTGTATATGTGTATGTATGTAGGTGTGTATATACGAGTATATAGATGATTTAGTTGCTGGCCGTATGCACAACCGTCTTTGGTCGTCTTTAAGACAAGTCTGGAAGGTGACACTGACACAATTGTTGTGTTTTACGGGATCTACATGGGTGTGATATATTGTTAAGCGCAATCTTTACTATTAAACCAGATTATATATTAGTCTTTGTCTAAGTCGACTTGTACTTCTACAGGGGTAGATGCCTTAGTGCAGGTACCAGCTTTTAGCATGAACTTGATGTAGTCGGGAGGAGGATTTCCTGCTTAGCTGGCTAGGCTTGAGCAGCTTATTACTCCTCTGTGTGGGTGGTTAACCGATGTATGAGTCCATCTTAATAGACTCAATCATTAGAGCAAAGTAGACTCGCAGCATGTTAGGCGCCCCATATGCTGCTCTTAACAAACCACCTAACTATGGCCGGTGTTATGCCACGCCACACAGTTATATACTAATTTAATTTAATTATTGTGGGGAGAAAGACTAACGTCTGGTCGTTAATACTGATCAGACATGTTA
Organism: Ariolimax columbianus; assembly: GCA_036924085.1. NCBI lineage: Eukaryota > Metazoa > Mollusca > Gastropoda > Stylommatophora > Arionidae > Ariolimax > Ariolimax columbianus. The sequence goes on along the minus strand of JAVGWX010000004.1, from coordinate 28,809,689 downwards.
GTCAGGGTCAGGAAAAATATACTGACCAAGACCTTCACCTCAACTTTCCTGTAGCCCTTCGAGGAAACATGCTGTTTTCATTGGAACCTAACGAGGTGGGGGATCAATGTAATTTCCGTAGTAGTTAGTGACACTCAGAGGAAGCCACAGAAAGCACAACCGTCTGGAGGACCCCGGTCTACCTTCTTCAGCACGCTCTGAATGTGAGGTAAGCTACAACTACCCGTCACTAAACGTCCTTTTCGGGGTGCACGAAAGTGTAATCGTACTCATTGTGAGCATTAAACAACAGCAATAACAATGAAATTATTGTTTAGTTAAGTGTGTATCCCCCAATTTGTGATATGGAATCATTCATGGTAACAATATAGACAAAGTAGGAGCTACAGATAGAAATTTCACATTAAGAATCCAAAACGAGAGAGAGGTTTTCATTGCTTTAAAGTAAATGTGAAAAACAAAAACAAAATTAAGTCCGTCACAAAAATACAGATCTTCAAAGGCCATGTAAAGTCCGTTCTGTTGTACGACCCTGTCACGTGGGGAACAACAACAAGTACAAGGAAACAGGTTCAAGCTTTAACCAATTGATGTCAGAGCCGTACCTAGGGATTACATTCGTTAAATAAAGTCACCGATTTGGAACTGTGAGAAAGAACTGGACAGAGGAGACAGTGGAGATTAACGTAAGAAGAAAGTGTAACCGTTAGATAGGACCCACATTACGGAAAATAAATGATAGCATTATAAGGCAGTCTCTTCAACGCAATCCACAAAACGAGAGTTAGACGTAAATGCGCCTGGAGTAGGGTACTTATGATAAAGATTAAGGCGGCAGGGAAGGTGTGTACAGAGCTGGAATGGATGGCGAGTACATGAAGGCACGGCAAGTATTTGTTGAAGACCTACACATAGAAGAGCAAAAAGTTGAAAATGTTTTGACCGATCCGTCTCCTGATACATATAGAATACCGCAGTTGTTCTTTAGTAAAAACTAAGGGACGCCAATTTACAGAACATGGAACGTACAACTGAATGTTGAGTACTTGATGGGAGATGGGAGGTCAGTTGAGCAATTTCAAACAATTAACTTTTCTTGAAAACGATTACCATCATCCTTCGTTTTATCAAATGCCATCGTTTACCTTCGAGGACATAAAATATCCACATCTTTAATATCTGCCTGAGTATTCGTTAATTCTATGAATGAATGAATACGTTTTATTGTCATGTTTTTGTTAATCCGTATTATATAACTTCGTGTATTTGTTTTTCTACGATTGGGTGCATTGTAATGTCTGTTTGTGCCTTAGGGCACAGTGCATACTAATTCAGCGAACACTTTTTTTCTGGGTTTACATTTTATAGGGGCACTGTATTGCTGTATCCGAATATATGCATGTCTGAATTGTGAGCTGTATCACTAATCAATTCGCTACGCAGTTTATGAAACTAAACCCGCCTCAATAACTTCAATACAATATATTGTATTTTCAAGCGCAGTCAACAATAAAGAGTGACCAAAAATGGATTCATTCTTTTCACTTTCAAAACAAGTCCATAACAAACATCAGAGAGTATTCCAAAACACAAATATACCAAAATTTACTTTTCTTTACTGCTTGGCAAACAACACATAAACAAAATCAGAAAGACACACATATATCCAAGAAGTGAAAAGTCATATTTTATCTGCACTGGAAATTGTAAATAGCATTCGTTAGGAATCCTTCACCAAGTTTTGCGCAACTTGGTTAATGAGAATGATGCAACTGCTTTTCAAATGTCAAAATATCGCTGAGCTGATGTTTCAAACTTGATAGCCAATTATGAGAATAAACTTCAAATATTCAACAGATACATTTGCTCGACAGTTGGATTTGATTTACTTTACTCTTTAAAATGTATGTTCGCACGTGTACATTGTTTCTAAAACTGACACAATTCGACGTAACAAGTGCTTCTTAATTGGAAACTGCTTAAGTGGTATAAACTGCTTAAGTGGTATAAACTGCTAAATCTAGACCAGATTTCCTTCTTTGTTCTTGTCTTCTACCTTGACATCATATTGAAGATCAATCATTTTTATATGAAATTGACTTGAGCATTTTTCATTATTGCAGTCAAATGGATGTTGAAAGTCCAAGTGCAACTACTTCTGCATCAGGTTAATAAAATAGTTCTGAAATTGTTCATGGAAGTCATAAAATATTTCTTTTGCGAATGAACATTTTTACAGCAAAAGAAACGAGTCAAGTTATGAACTTTCATATTGCATTCAAGTAGCACCAGTTTGGCCATGAATGCTTTGACATTATGTAAATCGGCCACAAACCAATTGTTTTTTCACCAACTTTACATTGAATTGATTCTTTTGAGCAGCAAACAGTACAAATTACCAAAGCCAGTTAATGTTGGGTACAAGTGATTTAGGTCGACACTTCTTGGTCAGAAATGAATCCATCTCCTCTCTTGGCGGAAATAACGGTGGAATAATCGTTCCACAGCTTAGCCATTGTATGGGTGTATAATAAGGTAATTGAGGGGACTCTGAATCAGTTTCTACCAGAAAATCCAGACACTGACAATAATGAAGACCGTGCGAAACAACAGGTTCCATGACGCAAGACGTATTTTCCACACATTGATTGTTGATGGATAATGCAGTGAAGAGCTTTGTTTTGTGATTTGTCTAACCAAACATTTCTTCAGCCCAAACATGTTTTCTCCAACAGTTGTCGCGCGCTGCAGTTGATTCCACTTCAGGTTATATTCTGACACAGTTGTGTGCGCTTGTATGACGTTATCTTTTTTAGTGATTGTGCTCAGCATCCCTTGCGCTGATGATAATACTGTCGACTACGCGGATGAATACTAGCAGTTGTGAAGCATAAAAAATGTCCGTCGTTTCGTCCTGTCCTCGAGACGATCAGCGATCGTGCGTCCTACATCCTCACTTCTACCACTAGCAATCTTCAACTTGTCATTTTGAACAGATATGCTTTTGGACATAACTCTCCAATTGCTTCTATCTGGAACGCTTTGATGAGAACTCCGTCGGTGAATGGATTGTCTCTTTTAGCCAAAACATTTAGCATGCGAACTACTTTCTAGCTGGCCTTGGTTAAAGTTGTATTGTTAGTTTCTTTCTGCATTAAATGAACTTGTTGCCAAAATAAACTGTGTTGCGCTGATTCAAATGTATTTCTAAAAGCTTTTGCTGACCGGATAATAACCTGTGGCGATTCTGATGACATCTTGTGGCGGACCGGGTGTAGCCCGCTGAAATATCATTTGAAGACCCCAGTTCTAGTGCAAAGCTAAGAAAGAGTTCCCTAATCGATTACGAGACAAAAAAATCATAATATTTTTTTTTCAGCAGTAGGGAAATAATTAGTTGGCTGTTTCCCCTGTCTGCCTATTTCTAACGTGGCATAAATAGTCACGCAATATTATAATTATACTATAGTCTTAAAGTGGGTGAACTATAGTGACCAGCTGTTTAATTCTACATTAGTTTAATTTAGTGATCGTCAACACTTTCGGACAAGCGGCCAGCTCGTCACTGTTTTGTCCAGCATATATTATTACAAATGCATAATTATAATACTTGTTATATGGAAAACGTTTCTGTAGACACAATTGATAATCTGATATAGTTCTGAACTTTGGAACATGCGATCTTAGGTTCTTAGCGAATATTTCCACGTTCTTCTTTGTTGAACTCCTTTTAATTTGAAACTATCAAAGCTGGAAAATGGACGAATTACTGCAGTTTCCATCTCATGTGAAGTCTGCATCAAAGCATGTACTTGATCTTGTAGTGAGAGATTTATGTAGCAGTTTTTTATGGTATGATTACAAGCGTCATGAAGAAACATCTTTTCAGATTTATGCCAGTGCCCATCAATCTTTTTATACTTGGCACCCATTTTTATAACTTTCGTGAGGGTAAATTTTCCTTATCGCCCACTCAAATATAAATTGAAAAAAATTTCGCGATTGTCCACTGAGTCTGTATATTTTGTATGTTTTTAATACATCACTATCATCATTATTTGGCATGTTATTTGCAGAATGTCACTTTCATACCAGCCCATATGAAAGAAACTCGATATCTTGCCTAATCTCCAGCCTTCTCCGGAGTCATGACCAAGCAATCCTTGACTTATTGGTGCCGTCACCTTCGTGGTCTGTCTTGCCCGGCACCATACCTTCCTTTACCGTTTTCTCAAGACTGTTATGTTTCGTTTTGTGGTCAAAGTAGTTCAATTTGTTTGTTCATGGTGGAATTTTATGAACGAGTTCTCCTCTATACCCAACTTTTGTTGAACGTCTGTTTTCTTTTTTTCGGAACATAATATTAGGAGAACCTGCCTAGAACATTGCGATTCAAAGGACTCGATTCACTTTCTTGAGGTTTTGGTAACTGTTCGTGTTTCAGAACATATGCTGCCAAGGGAAAAACAGGTTCTCAAATGTTCACTTTCGTTGATTTGCTGGTGTTGTGTCACAGATTCATCAGGTTGCGTAGCCTCTGCCTCACCATCTCATAGCATGCTTGTAGTACATAATGTCATAATTTTGTTCCCGCCCACCTGAAAGTTAACATCGCCCACTAGTGGACGCTAGCGCCCAGGTTGAAGGTCATTGGTTTATACAATGTGTATAGTAAAATGCGTAGATAATATTCTGCTCTTTCCAAAGGGGAGGCACACCCTAGTATTATTTAATATGACGGCTATTTTTGTATATTTGTTACAATCATTAACGGTTCCAAAATGCCAATTAGTGAAGAGATAGCCTAGGCTGAAGCCGGCGGAACTTGTTTCCCTGTCCATATAATTTTAATATAGTCGTAATGAGCGACAGAGGGCGCAGCGTCGCCTACAGAGGGACGTGTATAACATACTGACCAAGATCCCACCTCATGTTGACGCTTGCCGTCTGGAAGCATGCAGAGTTCCAGGATCGTGGGCAATCTATTAGGGATCTATACTGTGATACCCTTAGTGGTGAACGTGCTGAGCAGTCTAGCATTGCATTACAGCCAGTAGGACTCAGCGCTATGTTCTTCAGTACATCCCAGACTATTAGAACAGTCACTACAACCTGTTACTAGAAAACTTTCGTAAAGAAAGAATAAGTTAGCGCGAGTAGCTTCCGACAACAAGAACAATAATGAAAGAGTGAACGTTCATTTTCTTTACTGAGGGAATTGAAAAGCACTTGAGAAATAGAGGAATGCAGCAAAGTAGGTGGTTGAAAGATGGAAGGCAAATAGATAAAAATGAATGACGAAAGATTTTAAAAGCGAAAAAAAACTCAAAAAGGAGTGGGTGAGTGAGTGAGTGAGTGAGTGAGTGAGTGAGTGAGTGAGTGAGTGAGAGAATGAGTGAAGAAATGATTGAGGGAGGGACGGGATGGAAGTAAATGCGTTCAAGATGCTGGACAATATAGTGTGAGAAAATGTGTGCCTACAAAACTGACTCAAGTTTATAAATCAAGAATTTACGATAATTGAATCGATGATTAGACAATAAAGCGGAAATAACTATAATTTAAAGAAGAATGTATTTCAATGAACGCTTGACGTAACATTATACTTCACACAATCAAGCTGTACATCTGCAAAGATTTAAACGCTGTGAAGGAGCAATTGACACGGTCTCTCGTTTAAAATTCGATACTTCTCAATGAACTATAACAACAAATATGCTCCAACAGTCTGTTACTGTTATTTAATTTGGGTGATTTTCAAATGATTAGAAACCGTTCAAACAGTCTTTGGTCGCTGAAGATTATACCCTGTAAATAATGGAGACACATAATTGGCAATGCCTTTTTAATATCCAGGATGAAACGGTATGCACCATGCTTGCTAAATACCACAAGAAACAGAAGCAAGCATAGATTACGTTTATACTGGCGCAAGGGGAGGAAGGAAGACTAGCGTCTGGTCAGGCAAAATATTCTGATCAGACATGTTAGTCAGGGTCAGGCAAAACATACTGACCAAGATTCTCACCTCGGTTTCCTAGTAGCCCTCCCTGTAAACGGGTTGTTTTCATGGCAGCCTGGTTAACAGGGTGAGTGATGGACGTGATTCTCGCAGTAGTGAGTGACACGCAGATGAAGCTAAAATTAGCACAACCTTCATCAGCAGGCTCTGGATGTGAGGAAAGCTACTGCAACCCGCTCATCAGCGCGCTCTGGATGTGAGGAAAGCTACTGCAACCCGCTCATCAGCGCGCTCTGGATGTGAGGAAAGCTACTGCAACCCGCTCATCAGCGCGCTCTGGATGTGAGGAAAGCTACTGCAACCCGCTCATCAGCACGCTCTGGATGTGAGGAAAGCTACTGCAACCCGCTCATCAGCGCGCTCTGGATGTGAGGAAAGCTACTGCAACCCGCTCATCAGCACGCTCTGGATGTGAGGAAAGCTACTGCAACCCGCTCATCAGCGCGCTCTGGATGTGAGGAAAGCTACTGCAACCCGCTCATCAGCGCGCTCTGGATGTGAGGAAAGCTACTGCAACCCGCTCATCAGCGCGCTCTGGATGTGAGGAAAGCTACTGCAACCCGCTCATCAGCGCGCTCTGGATGTGAGGAACGCTACTGCAACCCGCTCATCAGCGCGCTCTGGATGTGAGGAAAGCTACTGCAACCCGCTCATCAGCGCGCTCTGGATGTGAGGAAAGCTACTGCAACCCGCTCATCAGCACGCTCTGGGTGTGAGGAAAGCTACTGCAACCCGCTCATCAGCGCGCTCTGGATGTGAGGAAAGCTACTGCAACCCGCTCATCAGCACGCTCTGGATGTGAGGAAAGCTACTGCAACCCGCTCATTAGCGTGCTCTGGATGTGAGGAAAGCTACTGCAACCCGCTCATCAGCGCGCTCTGGATGTGAGATAAGCTACTGCAACCCGCTCATCAGCGCGCTCTGGATGTGAGGAAAGCTACTGCAACCCGCTCATCAGCGCGCTCTGGGTGTGAGGGAAGCTACTGCAACCCGCTCATCAGCGCGCTCTGGGTGTGAGGAAAGCTACTGCAACCCGCTCATCAGCACGCTCTGGATGTGAGGAAAGCTACTGCAACCCGCTCATCAGCACGCTCTGGATGTGAGGAAAGCTACTGCAACCCGCTCATCAGCGCGCTCTGGATGTGAGGAAAGCTACTGCAACCCGCTCATCAGCACGCTCTGGATGTGAGGAAAGCTACTGCAACCCGCTCAGCAGCACGCTCTGGATGTGAGGAAAGCTACTGCAACCCGCTCATCAGCACGCTCTGGATGTGAGGAAAGCTACTGCAACCCGCTCATCAGCACGCTCTGGATGTGAGGAAAGCTACTGCAACCCGCTCATCAGCACGCTCTGGATGTGAGGAAAGCTACTGCAACCCGCTCATCAGCACGCTCTGGATGTGAGGAGAGCTACTGCAACCCGCTCATCAGCGCGCTCTGGATGTGAGGAGAGCTACTGCAACCCGCTCATCAGCGCGCTCTGAATGTGAGGAAAGCTACTGCAACCCGCTCATCAGCGCGCTCTGGATGTGAGGAAAGCTACTGCAACCCGCTCATCAGCACGCGCTGGATGTGAGGAAAGCTACTGCAACCCGCTCATCAGCGCGCTCTGGATGTGAGGAAAGCTACTGCAACCCGCTCATCAGCGCGCTCTGGATGTGAGGAAAGCTACTGCAACCCGCTCATCAGCACGCTCTGGATGTGAAGAAAGCTACTGCAACCCGCTCATCAGCACGCTCTGGATGTGAGGAAAGCTACTGCAACCCGCTCATCAGCGCGCTCTGGATGTGAGGAAAGCTACTGCAATCCGCTCATCAGCGCGCTCTGGATGTGAGGAAAGCTACTGCAACCCGCTTATCAGCGCGTTCTGGATGTGAGGAAAGCTACTGCAACCCGCTCATCAGCACGCTCTGGATGTGAGGAAAGCTACTGCAACCCGCTACTTACCGTACTTTTCTCAGGCGCACACAAAAAGTGACCATTGTGGGCTTTCGCAAAAAACAGTAACATACTGGCACAAATACACATCCGTTTATATGTGTGAACACATTTGTTTTAATTGCACATCAATCTCTGCTTTAAATTTTGATTACGCTAGTCTTGTTAAACATGGTTGATTATAAACTGGTACCTAATCTCAATATCAAGGGCCCTTCATGTTTAGGTGTGTTATGTCATATATTCATAAACCGAAGCAGATCTTCACAGACATGTCTATTCACCCCTGCATGTATTGCTTGGAAGTATGAGACCATATATCAACCAACAGTGACAAAATATCAAGTCTTTTGACACATGGACGATAGTCGCTCTGGTTTGCTGTCCTTTAAGTATTGAAATAAATGTAACATGGGTATATGAGTCATGGATTTGAATAGTAACAATGAAGGATATAATGTTAATTTCCTTTACTGAAGGAAGGTGGACTGAGTCGTTATGAGTTTAACAGAATGAATGGTTGAGAAACGAAAGGTAGAGAAAGACAGTAATTTAAAAATGGCGATAGAAATGACGTGAATAATTGAATAAAAAATGCATAGAATTGGATAGCAATGTATGAAATTTGTTTTTAGGTAGAAATAAGATATGTAGAAAGGGGAAGATGTTGATATGTCGAATCTAAGTTTGTAATGTATCATTATACACAATCGGGTAGTAATGTAGTGAGACTAGGATTGGGAAGTAATGTATTGAAATGGTATTGGGTCGCAATGTATAGGAAGTAAAATGCTTGTGTAATGCGTGGACAGTGAAATGTACTTGACATGTGAGAAGAGTTCAATTGGCTAGTAAAAAAAAAGTAGTCATTCAGGATTTTCCTATTTGGGTTATTATCAAAGCAGTGTATGCAAGCGATCATAATAAACAGAAACACAATCTCCGTTCAAGTCTGAGGGACATACAAATGCCCAACACTTTCCTAAATAGGACGATTTCTTAAACTGGCTGCTACGTAAGACGAATGACGAAGGTAAATTAATCTAAAAAACTGTTCAGGTGGAGCTTTTGACTTTTTCGTTCTTATAAAGCAGGTTGGTGTGGAATTGTGCTTATGTGAACCCATTCACGAAAACCAGGTCGCGTTTCCTGCCAGTTGCATATCTAACTAACTTCACGTCAATTATTGGCCAACTCTTGCCCACAGTTGTTCTGTAACTATGTCTTGCTACTTCCGTCTGTCTGAAAGCCTGATTTCCGTTTGATTACGACCTCCATTTAAGTTCATGTTTCCCTGTGGATGTTTACCCACCTCCTTTTCGCTCTCTATCTCTCTCGCTCTCTCTCTCTCTCTCTTTCTCTCTCAGTACATAATTGTGAGCGTGTGAGTCGCTCTCTTCTTGTCCCATTTCTTATCCATACAAGACATAAAACGTTCACTTCTGATGGGCTACTTCCAGAAAGTCTGTATCAAAACATTTAAATTCGTTCTTGGGTTGTAATTTCTTTAGTATTTTGTTTTACATTAACAAGTTGGTAAACCCAAGTACAACCTTCCTCCGTCGCCCTTTACGGCACGTTCAAAAGACTGTAGTGGTTGGACGTTCTACTGTTCCCTCTGTTCCTCTTTCTCCGACTGTCTCTACAGAGAGTTTTCACAAAACTGTTGTTTATTAACATGTCTAGCTACCGCCGAAGCCGTTAATGACAAAAAACCAAAGACAGCCATCTCAATGAATGTTGTTTTTATCCCTGACCCTTAAAAGTATAACATTCAACGATTACTCCACGGGTGACTACTGAAAACTATCGCAATGAATGTTTTAGATCCCTGAACCTAAACCCCAAAAAATAAATATAGACTTCGCCACATTTCACTACTCAAAATCATAATGATCAACGCTTGTTTCTGGCCATTTAAAAAAACACATTTAATAACCAAGATTTAGTCCTAGCTTTCATTCAAATGGCTTTGGTGAGTGATATGTGTGTGTATGTGTGTGACAGAGGAAAGAATATGGCCACTGCCACATTAAGAACATGCCGTGAGAGACGATGTGCAGCACGGTTTAACCGCTTCAGGGTGGAATACTCCCCATCTCATGGTTTTTCACATCTAGCCAGTCAAGTAGGTCAAACGTCTGCTTGGTGTGGAAAAGCTTTCTGGGTTTGAAAGAAAGCTCTAGAAACAATACCCCATTTATTAAAGATACAAAACATCATGAATAATTCTTGATGCTGGGGATCGGAGGAAGGCGAAGAAGGCTAGAGATAACATGCAAGGCGAATTACTATTGATGCCTTCTTCTTCTTCTTCTTCTGCGTACGCAGTTAGACAGTAACCATTATTTTTTCGAAAAAAGTGGCTGTCATCCTGAGGCTCTCGCCACTGCCATAGAGCGTGTCTTGCAGTTCCACTGGTAATGGCCACATCTGCTCTCTCTGATCCTCGTATGTCGGGCAGTTCTGCAGCAGATGTTCAGCGGTCATTTTACCAGTACCGCACGAGCATTCGTCGGTACACCCTATCTTAAATTTGTTGAATAGGTGGTACCTCAGTCTGTTGTGGCCAGTGCGAAGTCTGAAGACAACGACCTCCTCTCTTCGGTTCAACTGGTAATAGGCATCGTTTTTGGTGTAACCAGTATGTTCGGTTTCCCATTTGGTCATGTATCTGGCTTTGATAAGCCGTTTTGACTCTTCGTACGTCATACTGGTATCTGTTTGTGGTAGTCTTGCACCTTCTTTTGCCAGTCTGTCTGCCTCCTCGTTGCCTTGGATGTTGCAGTGTGACGGAACCCACTGTACCACTACCCTTTTTGGTGCGGACTGCTGGCACAGTTTGCAGAGTGCTGCTCTTAAGTCATTAAGCTCAGTGTTTTTCTGGCTTTTTAGCGCTGTGACTACGGCGAGAGCATCTGTCAGCAGGACTATATGGCTCTCATTTTCACTGTGTCACCATTTCTTCCACTGCCGCCCTCAGTGCCTCTGCCTCCGCTCTGAAATTGCTTGTGTACTTACCAGTAGCGAATGACAGTGTTATTTTTCTGCCATTTGGTAGGTTCAGGAATGCTCCTGCCCCTCCGTTCTGTGTAGTGTTTGATACAGAACCGTCGGTGTATGCATGGGTCCAGTCCATGCTTGGGTAGCTTTTCGTTATGAAGCTTAGGGTAGTATCTCTCCTTTCTTTTTCAGTCTGGCAGTTTTTGTTTGCAATACCTGGTATATTTTCTACCACCTCTGGAAATATATCCTGCCTCCAGGTAGGTTTTCGTACAGTAGTGATGGGTTTTGGTGTTGTTAGTGCGGTTATGGGATCTTCGTGCATCTTTGCTTTGGCTATTTTTGCAAAGTTTCTCCGCTTTAGTTTCCCATTTCCCAAATTGTTTAGTCTCTGGTGCATTGGATGGTCGGTCAGTCTTCGGAGTTTCTCTGACTGCAGCTGGGCTCTGCAGTCTATTCTATCGGTCATGGATTGCAGTTTTGTAATCTTTTCAAGTTCTACAATTGGCGTTGACTTCATGCCACCTGTTATAATTCTCATGGCTTGGTTTTGAAGTTTGTTAACTTGATCGAAGTTCGCCTTCGCTGCTGTTGTCCATGCCGCAATGCCATACTCGAGAACTGGTCTCACTCTTCCAGTCTACAGTTTCTTTAGTATGCCTTCGTCTGCTCCCCAGCTTGTGCCAGCAAGTTTCCTCATGATTGCCATTCTTTCTCTGGCTTTCATTCGGTTTCTCTCAATCTGACTTTTCCATGTCATGCGCCGATCAAATGTGACTGCCTGATAGGTTGGGTTGTCGTTTGGCTGCAGGGTTTTGCCATTGAGACTTAATTTGGTACTTTGGGGTTTTAATGATAGCGAGAATATTGTGCATGTGGTTTTCTCCTCGTTTATTTTAACCAGCCATGAGTTCGCCCACTCTTCCAGCGATGTTAGGGCCGTCTGCATCCGATTTCTTGCTATGGTGAGATTCTTTTCAGAGGTCCACATAGCCAGATCGTCTGCAAACATTGCGCTATGGACTCTTCTTGGTATATTCTCTGTAATATCGTTTATATATACCAGGAAGAGTGTGGGTAACAATACTCCCCCTTGGGGTACTCCCTGCTCGAGTGTCACCTTTTTGCTCATCTGCCCTTGTACTTGGACTCTGGCCGTTCTTTGTTTGAGGTAGTGGTTGATCCACTTGTACATCTTCCCACAGACATCACTTCTTCTTAGCTTGACTCTAAGTCCATCTTTCCAGACTTTGTCAAATGCCTTTTCCAGATCCACCCAAACAGCTACTGTGTGTTTCTGTGCCTGGTAGGCATCTTCTATCTCCTGGGCTATGAGGATGACCTGGTCCTCAGTGGATCTGTGCTGTCTAAAGCCGGCTTGCTGTGGAATTAGTATTCGTTTTTCTTCCAGATGCCACATCAGTCTGGTGTTTATCATCCGTTCCATCAGCTTGCCGACACAGCTCAGTAGGCTTATGGGCCTGTATCCATTTGGATCTGTTTTGTCCTTTCCTGTTTTTGGTACTGGTACCAGTATTGCATCTTTCCATGCCTGTGGTACAATTCCCCTTTTCCAGCTTTGGTTCAGGACCGATAGCAGTTTCTTCTTCGCTGTTTGGCCGAGCCCCATCAGCATTTCGTTTGTTATCCCGTCTTTTCCGGGAGATTTCCTTTTTTTTAGTGTTCTCATAGCCTCTTCCATTTCGCGCATTGTTAGTTTGGCCATCATGTGCTCTTCAGGAGCCGTATTCATGTTTTCGTGTCCCTTTAGCTCTTCGCTAATGTCTGTATGCTTATCTGCAGGGACCTCGATGTGGTTTGCTCTGGCATAGTGATCGACAAAGGCGTTTGCGGCTTTCTTAGCTGTGATCAAGTTCTCGCCCTGCTTGATAGTAATTTGTTTATTTGACGGGGTTTCGTCGTTCATGGCTCTGACTAGCTTCCATAGCTTGTTCCCGTCTTTATCCAGGTTTAGACTTTCCGTTTTATTTTTCCAGCTTTCTCTTGCTGTTTGCTTGAGAGTGTGTTTGTACTTCGCCGCGGCGGCTTTGAGGGCGATGTTTGCCTCCATGGATTTATCTCGCTCTATCATGTTCCTAGCATTTGTTACTGCATCTTCCACTTTCTGCAACTCATCATTCCAGTCTATTGATGCCTGATAGCGACTTGTTTCTTATCGGATAAGCGTCATATCGGTAAAAATAGCAATTACAAATAAAGCTAAACGTTTTAACACAATAAAGGTGATAAGGATATCGTCAGGGTCAGATAAAACATATTGACCAAGACACATGCTTCATGTTCATGTCTTGCACCTGGAAACAGGTGTTATATCAGCCAGGTCAAAATGTTAGTGATCAAACCTGTGAACCCCATAACGGGGAGCATGCTGAGACGTCTAGCATTACACTACATCGATTGCGTTTTGGGGCACACAGTAGAGTGATGTCTACCCGCTACCACAGTCAATTAGAGTAGCTTCGAGAGCTAACCTAAAAAAACGGCAACACAAAATAAAAATCATGAATTACTGCAAACTGAAATTCCTTTTCTAGAGATTACAACGTAGAATCACTTCTCATAATACAGAAATATTAGCATACTTATAATGTACAATCCCTTCTCATAATACAGAAACATTAGCATACTTATAATGTACAATCTCTTCTCAGAATACAGAAACATTAGCATATTGTCAGTTTTAAAAGCGTAATAACCTATTATTAGACGTACCTCCGTTCTGTTTTCCTCCAATTGTTTGTTGTTGTGCGTGTGTGCCATCCTTGGCACATTGTGTCAGTACTTTTCTCGTTCTAGTGTCCAAATACGTTGCTTGGTCTAGTGTCCAAATACTTTTCTTTGTCTAATGTCCAAATACTTTTCTTTGTGCAATGTTCTTGTATATTCGTTGAAACATCAGTATTTAACTTTTCTTGATGTAATTTTCTTGTGTATTCGCTGACACGTTAGTCTTTAGCTTTTCTTAGTGCAATGTTCCTGTATATTCGTTGACACATGAGTCTAACTTTTCTTGGTGTAATGTTCTTGTACATCGCCTTGCCAATTGTTATTCTACCTTTCTTGATAAATTGTTTATGTACCTTCAGTGAAATTTATTTGTAAACCGTGCATGTGCATTGATTTTAAATGTTCTTTGGCACGTTATTTCTCAGCATTTCTGTCTTTCTAACGTTGCTACAATGTTTCTATCCTATTGTCGGCACATTGTTCATTAGTTTCTTTTGCTGTATTGTTCGTATATTTTCCGTTGAAGCTGCATCTCAAACGCGGTTAGTGACAAGTGTCTAGAATGCATGTGTACGGATTCGGTAATGTACTGCTTTTTTGCACAATAATTGCAAAACGGATTGAGCACTGAAGTTACATGTGCTCGACAGTAAGACGGAACATACAATACTCACTCTGGCGTATGGAACAATGGAAAGGACAACAATAATTTGTATGGACTTTTCTAGGTGCATTGTTTTTAAAATATCTCTGGTGCATTGTTCTTATAAATACTGTGGTCATTTGTTCTCATAATTGATGTAGTGCACTAGTTATAACTGATGTGGTGCACTGTTTTTATAATTGATGTGGTGCTTCATTCTTATAGTTGCTATAGTGTACTTCTCTTATAATTGATCTAGTGCATTGTTCTTATAGTTGCTATAGTGTACTTCTCTTATAATTGATCTAGTGCATTGTTCTTATAGTTGCTATAGTGTACTTCTCTTATAATTATCTAGTGCATTGTTCTTATACTTATTGTAGTGCATTGTTCTTATAATTGTTGGGGTGCTTTAATCTTATAGTTGCTTCAGTGTACTGTTCTTATAATATCTTTGGTGTGTAAATGAGTTACGTCAGGGAAGCCCTGAAAATACCGTTCGTGGTACCGACACATAACATGAGGACCCTTCTCGAGACGTTCAGTTCTTTGAACGTGGCATTTTCCTTAATTCTCAAACAATGCAGTTTAAAACTGTCTAGCCGAAATGGTTACCTTTCCACGAGTTCTACTGGGAATGCCACGACCTTTAGATCATCTAGTAGTTTAGAAAAACAAGGTAGCCCTTGTTCAAATAAAGTTTGAAGGAAATGAACTCAAGAAAGTAGAAGTCATTGACCAGAGCGGGCAGCTTAGCATATAAGCTGGGAGATACAGATCAGACAGAGCAGAAGGAGCAGAGAAGAGAATTCTACTGTGCAGTTTAGCAGGTTGCAGATAGACCGAGAACAAGTAACTAGATAAACTACAAGAAAGCCACTGAGTGACAAGAATAGAGAGATAGAATTAGAAACCACCCAAGCAGACCAACACTGAAAGGCAACGAGAGACCATGCACGCGTAAGAATCTGTCTGTGTGTGATGTTCTGTTGAGCCGTCGCTAACACCTGGTTCTCGTGACCCGACTTCAGTCTCGTCAGAGGGAGACACGCTGCATCGACACGAAGCCGTCGTCCTGGACAAAACGTCGTGATTCATGTGTTTCCTCGTCCTCATAACCACAGTAACAGAACCACTGTGGTCTGTCATAGGCACGAGCACAGCTGCAGTCGCTGGTTTCCTGACGTTGAGACGAGAAAATAGCTTAGTAGACATCTGCCTCACGTTGAGACGAGACAAGAGACTCGAAAACACCTACGTTGTGTAACCTGAGAGGTAAAACATAAGGCCATCATACGAGCGAAGACAGAAATCAGGATTACTGAGAACAAATAGCTAGACAGCATTATATCAACGCACAGAGATAAAGACGGTGAACAGAACAATTGCTAGACTCCGACCACGTGATTAGAGCTCTGGGTAAAGTTTTGTTCAAGAGAAAGAACTGTGCTAATTGCAAACACCTCTTGAAAGACGTTATAGTTAGTTAGAGAAGTGTTATTACAAAATGCTTGAGAGACATTAAAATTAGTTAATAATTGATGAACAATATAATACGAATTACGAGCCTGGTTTATTGATATGATGTGTATGATGTTTGTGAAATAAACAGTCTTTGATTTTGTTAAAAGAATTGTTAGTGATTTAATTAAAGTGTGAGAAACAGTTATAGTGGTAAGGAAGAAAGCTAGCAATAAAGTGATACAATAATGTTAGGATCTGCTATTTATACGTTTAAATAGTTCCGTGATCTAGGATAGAAATAACGTTAGAAAAGTTAGAGGTGCATTGTTTTTATAATTGTTTTAGTGCATTGTTCTTGTATTTTCATGTACCCATAGTTTCTTACAAAACGTATTATCCTGTTTACGTCCTTTTCTTTGAGTTCAGTACGGCACGTTATTTTTTTTACCTTCTTTTATGACATGTTCTTACATCTAAGTGTCTTTTTCTTTGTACCATCTACGTGATATTTCTTTGTTCCATAATTGTTTGTTTCCTGCACATTAAATCTTTTATATTCTCGTGCAAGAGTTCAACATTTATTATTCCCCTAGCAATTACCCGTCGATATGAACGGAAATCAAATTCCCTGTGATGGCAACAGTTTAAGTGAAAGGGAGTGGAGTTTATTTCAAAAATATTCATTAACAAAAATGTTCAAGTTTATATAAACTATTGCCAACAATATTAATTTATTTACATAGAAATAAATAGCTAGGAGTTGCAAGGGCATAGAAGGTCAAAACAATAAAAACATATTAGGTAATGGCTCAGTCGCCGCAGCAGGACCAAATAAAAATAAGGCCTTCGTTACGTCCAAGAGGCCTTCGTCATGAAGTAAAAACTTACGAAAACAACTAACAAACAAGACTAACAAGACAAAATATAATATTAACGTTCAAGTTCAATGCCATACCCGGATAGGCCAGGATAGTGTGAGACATGGTATGTCGGGAAATAGAGTGGACAACGCACGCACGCACACACACACATATACACACATACAAACAAACAAATATATAAATATGTACATGTGCCTGCGTGCGTGCGTGTGTGTGTATGTGTGTGTGGGGGGGGGGGGGGGGTTGTGGAGACACAATACAGTAAACTGTACGGAAGTCAATGAATATGCATTAATAATAAGATAAGGGGGGGGGGGGAGGCGGGAGATACTGTATAGAAAAAAAAATGGAAGAGAAATGCGTAAATGCGGAACGAGAAGGGAAGACTACTCAAACGTAAGAAAACTATTGAAACCATAAGGTTTGAGGCATCACATAAGGAAAACTGAACGTTTCTTAAGCTCCCACAGGTTTCGATCTTTGGAGTAGCAGGCGACAATGCTAGTGACTCTGTCCTTGCCCTGGTATTCAGGACTTTTAAGTGGCTGGCGACAAGAAAACACGAATTATTTGACGTGTCTTTGAGGCGCTGTCGGAAGCGGGCATAGATTGCAAGACTATTCTTCCCGGCGTGTTTTATATTGCGACGGGTGAAAATAATAGTGTAGATTATGTTACATGACATGCAGGTGAGCCCCGCTTTTATCTCAACAACTGACTGCGGGGAGGACACGGAACGTGTTTGGATAACATCGGGACGTGTTGCGCAACTACGCTTGTTTGTGCTAGACAAGCGGCCGCGGTAGTTCATTAGGTGATATTATTTTAGTCGGCTTCTAAACAACAGGTCACGCTAGTTTCTTTCACGTCTGCATGCCATCTGATGAATCTGGAAATATCACCCGTTGAATGATCTTCGTGAAGTAAAGGAAAATGGCGTAACAAGATCTCGCGGACAGAGGTGTGAGAAGATGTGAGAACAGTTGAACACAGTCAGGTGGAGGACGGTCGGAAAGGGGGGTGGGGCGTCATCGCATCGGTACGAGAGAAGAGATGGCACGCTCAAAGGTGTTTGTAAGAATAGCTTTAGGACAGACACTAACGGGAAAAGTCTCACATCTCATGGGCATTATGGGTAAAGTTTTCCTGTCGACAAATGGGCAGCTGATGAGAACATGAAAGTAAGTCATGGCAGGATTGAGGGTGAGAAGAATTTTAAAGGAGATAGCTTTGCGTGTCGCTAGGTTTATGGTAGACGGTGGTAGAGATACCAGGAGGGCAGATAGAGACAGTGATGTCAAGACACTTGAATGATGAAAGAGATACTAGAAGTGAAGCGCACTGATGCATGGAGATTATTGACAAAGTCATTGAAGTTAGAGAGGTCAGCCTCAGACATGTCGGTTATACCTATACAGTCATCGATATATTTCTAGTACATCAGGGGAAGGGAGCCTTGATAGCGACCTACAGTCATTGATGTATTGGTAGTAAATCAGAGGAAGGGAGCCTTGATAGCGACCTACAGTCATTGATGTATTGGTAGTAAATCAGAGGAAGGGAGCCTTGCTAGCGACCTACAGTCATTGATGTATTGGTAGTAAATCAGAGGAAGGGAGCCTAGATAGCGACATACAGTCATTGATGTATTGGTAGTAAATCAGAGGAAGGGAGCCTTGATAGTGACCTACAGTCATTGATGTATTGGTAGTAAATCAGAGGAGGGGAGCCTTGATGGCGACTACAGTTATAGATGTGTCGGTAGCTCATCAGGAGAAGGGAGCCTTGATAGCCAGACCAAATAAAATATTCAAAATGGCCCTCGAAGAGATAGGCTTAGCTGAGACGAATCTTAGAGCTGAAGTATATGATCGAAGAAATGATCGTCAAATTCAAAGATGTTTATGGCAAGAATAAGCTCAAGATGGCGTAGTAATGGAGCGGTTGATTCTTCTATCAGGGAAGAACTGGCGGGCTGTAAGACTATCAGGATGAGATATTGAGAAATTAAATGGAGCAAATATCCAACAGGAACCGGCGATAGTTTGGGTTTGGACAGAGAATGGTGAATAATAAAGTAATCGAGGTGTGGTGGGTATCCCAGAGGTCTGAGGGTAAATCCTTGACTATGAGATGGAATCACTGTCTAGGGAGTCAAAGATGAGTTCAGTAGGCCAGACACAAGCTGAAACTATAGATCTACCCGGATTATTAGGCTTCTTGACTTTGGAGATCGTATTAACAGAGGGTCTTTGACATTTGTTAGTTTTCTGTGGATTATTTTGTTGTTGTTGTGTGATTTGTTCATGTTTTTGTCTGTGTGGTATGATATTGACCATGTCTTGTTTGGTCCACTCAAATTCATAACTGCCACATCGTTTTTACACTTTGCTAGCACATGCAATTATGGTGGCAAACTTAAAACCATCATTTGACATCGTTTCTTGCATTTGGTTGTGATTTGTTAGTTGTTTCCGTCAGTCATTCTTTGTCCCTGACGCGAAAGTGCTGTGGCCGTAATGTAGGTGTCTTTTTGTTTTTGTCCATGTGCGGTCACATTATCTATACATGTTTGTATTTATTTACATAGCAGCCCTATCAAATCAGTGAGAATTGTTGATGATACTAAAACCTAATTATTAGATGCATGTATCGTTATCACTCACTTTTGTGCTTTAAAATGAAATTCATCGAATTAAAAAACACGAAATAAAATTGCTGCCTAAAATATTCAGTGCATAATATGTGAGAAATGAAATTGGGAAATCAAATTCACGTTGTCATTTATTACATTGTTATCATATAACACTGAAAATAAACGAGAGGTGGGTTCCAACCAGTAACCTTAGGACTGCAAAATTTGCCACTACCAAATAAGGTATTGCGCGTTATACTAATAGTTCTAGTCTTGCAGCACTTTTTTGTTTAGGATGTGTTGTGAAAATTTATGGATTTTGGTTCATAGCTCCGCTTACGTCAATACACAAGGTAAAATGTTAGATAGATGCTAGAAAGATGTTTGATTTCTGCTTTGGCATATTTGACTAACATAGGTATTTGGTTTCTGTTATGTTACTAAGACTGACGTTTGATTTCAGTTTTGTTGCTGAAACTGACGTTTGGTTTCTGTTTTGACACTGAAACTGACGTTTGGTTTCTGTTTTGTTACTAGAACTGACGATTGATTTCTGTTTTGTTACTAAGACTGAGGTTTGATTTTTGTTTATGTTTTGTTACTAATACTGACGTTTCGTTTCTGTTATGTTACTAAGACTGACGTTTCGTTTCTGTTATGTTACTAGAACTGACGATTGGTTTATGTTTTGTTACTAAGACTGACGTTTGGTTTCTGTTATGTTCTTAAGACCTGACGATTGGTTTATATTTTGTTACTAAGACTAACGTTGGGTTTCTGTTTCTGTTATGTTACTAGAACTGAAGATTGGTTTATATTTTGTCACTAAGACTGACGTTTGGTTTCTGTTATGTTACTAAGAGTGACGTTAGGTTTATGTTTTGTTGCTACGACTGACATTTGGTTTCTCTTTTTGGCCCATTGACTAATAAATGGACAAACAGCAAAATATATAAGTATCAATATTGAAGAAACAATCAAACATTGGTTTAATAAGAGATAAAAAAAAAGTAACTGAAGGACTGAGCCGTCTGAAATGTCAACAATAACAGCAACAAGATGTGATGAAAACTGATATACACAATATGCAAAACATACTTATTTATATTACTGTAGCAGACCCTCTGCTGCCGTGATCGAACTTAGAACATTCTCACACTCATCCACATCATCATGACCATACTCAGTAAATGACATATCACACATCAGGTGGATTATTTATTAAATCATACTCATATCATAGAATGAGTAGAGAAATTACAAACACAATATAATACATATCTTAACTAAACATTCTACTAAAACGGGAATTATAAGCATTAGCTATTGATGGAATTCCCAACTAACTAAAAACCCAGTTCTATTGCCTTGCAATTGCATCACACACACATCGCCTTAACTGCGTCTTCAACACACCTTATCAAATACTCTTCCTTACTGAAATCCCCTCAGGCGGGCGATCTCGACATAACTCGTTCACAATGTGTCCTTGCTTACAAACACACTTTCACATTATCTATTAATGCAAAACTCACACACCTATTTGAGCGATCCTGTTCTATCACTAAACAGTCGTCCAACAGTCAATCAATCGCTCCTCTATCTAAAGTCGGTGAGTTAAACACACTATCTACATTCAGTCTCTCTCTCTCTCTCCTCCATACAGCCTCTCTCTCTCTCCAGCCTCTTCCATACCTCATCCAGCCTCTCGAGCTAAACTTTTTCTCGAGTTATATATCCTCAAGCAAGGCCAGAGCTTGACCAATCGATCTCAGGTATGGTCATCTTCAATTCCAATTGGAACGAAACACTTTGCACACCTGTCACTCATTCTCTCGCAGCAAGCCCCGTTGCCAATTTCGTCTGTCAATCAATCTCCCCCTACCAAAATCGGAAGGCCAGTGGTCAGTTTCTACCTGTCCACATTCCTTAACCCAACTCTGTTCTCCTTTGCTGAGACAGTGAGTGACCTTGACATGCATTCATGTAGCTTTAAGCTTTAACATGTTCAGGCATCCTAAACTGCCCTTGCTCCGGCGGGAACTGTTACATTACCTCCCTAAACTACAGACCGAAACATGGATGGTCATTTTTTTCATCTGGCAAATGACCACCATTTTCGTCTCTACTATCCAAAATGTAAACACTACTCCTGTTTACAACTTCACTCACATCGTACATGCATAAAAAAGACATGTCATTTGATACATATAAACTTTTTGTAATACATACACAATCAATACAAGCAGAAGAAAAACACTGTGGCTGGGCGTTTTTACAACACAAACCAACACTTTTACATCGTTTTACAGTCAAATTCACCTAAGTCTGTCCCTGCGGGACCTTTAACTCATCAAAACAGAAACACCTTAAGGAATTCTCCTTACTCATTGAGGTTAATATACCTCGACCTGTTCCCGTGCCTTCCTCTAAGGACACGAACCTTCATTGTTACACACGACCAGTTCAGGTCAATTTTCTCAGGCGGTCTCATTACACGCCTGGCCGACGATTCACTTCATACTAACTCCTGTGAGGCCACGAACTTACGTGGGTTATCCTCGGGCTAGTTATCATTGTCTCTCTTGACAACTATCCCCTCTCAAAGAAAACAGCAAAATTCTTTATGTTTCCCACAAAAACGATATTTGACAACATATGTCATAGTCAATATTAAAACTTCTGATCAATGTAGTCTTCTCTGCAAAGACTCCACATACATGTGATTCTGGAACTCGTGGTGACTTGTGCTTGCGGAGGCCTACAGTCTGGATGAGATATACTGCTCTGTAGATCACCTATATAACCTGTATCAAATACCTGTAAACATGATGATTCAACAACAACAACAAAAAAACACAAGACAAATGCATTGCATACAATGTCGAAACCCAAACACTAATTACAAATGTCAAAATATTTGCACGCATACTCATGATATCAGTATTTCAGTCCGTATCACACCTTGATACTTATGTCAGGACACATAATCATGTTTAAACAAACCAACAACAATCAATTAAAGTGCAAGTAATACGCTTGTCAAAATCCAAATATCAAAATATTTACACACATAAACATGACCAAGTGCCATAAACCTTCACTCCTGCTCGTGCCCCACAGATGAGCACCTGTTAATGCCCCCTTTATAAGATACTAAACTATGACTAAGTTCTACTAGACTATGTCACTAAACTATGACTAAGTTGTAACTTAATCAGATACTAAACTATGTCTGAGTCAAAAGTCAAAAACCGAATCGTCCACCTGTCGAATTACGTCATGCTGTAACCCTACTAGTCAGGGTGCAGTCTTTGTCCCGAGGAATCAAAACCGAGTGTTGTGATCTAACTAATTCACCGCTATTTCCCCAAATTCTCCGCATCAAAGCTACCTGGTCAGATATTAACCGAAACATCACGTCCACGTGTTACCCTGCGTCGCGTAATCATTACATGGCGCATCCAGCTATCCTGTGTCTCTTGTTCGTTTCTCTGGTCGGAAATGTCCCTTTGATCTCGGTCAGTCTTCGCTTCAGACTCACCGTCCGCTCATTGTCTGGCGTGTACTTCAGACAACGAATTCAAAGGAATTTTTAACATCTGGTCATTCCTCCTTCTCTATACCCTACCCCCTAATTATCCAAATCTCCGTTTCCCAAGGATGACGGTAGCTGAAACAAATTTTATGCAAATGCATACATTAACTGGAGTTTCACATGATAGCCCATGTGTGTAAGTACTCCACACGACTTTACCTAATTCCATTTCTGATTTCCATGTTTTTGGCTAGCGTCAGTAAACATTGTATCAACCGTTCCTTATCACTACTGCTTATTTCAACCAGACTATGCGCTGCCCCATCAGCTGTCTCTGATTGCTGCGCGATTTCCTCCTGTAAAACTCCCATCGTCTGGTCTGTTTGTTTCACGGTTGTTTGGTTCGTATCCACCGGTTCTCTGGTAGTGTTACGTACACTTACATCGTCCGCTACTTCAGCCTTCCGTCCATCTGTATTCACTATTTGTGGGAAAGACTTTTCACACTGTTCGTTTGACTGTTGGCTTATCTCGAACTGAGATCTTTTCATCTTTGCTTCGATGACTGGTTCGCTGTCCTGGCTGTGGTTAGCCTGTCTTTCCCTTTTCTTCGTTTTCCTTAGAAACTCTGTTCCTCTTTTGTTGGCTGCTGTTGGTGCGTCCGTTTCGCATTCCAACTGTGCGTCATTCCCACTTCCTTCCTCGGAGGCCGAAGGGTTGTCCCTTCTTTCGGTCTGTTCAACAACTTCTCCCGCATGGCTAGGCCCTGCCACCATTCCTCCCCCTCTCATTTCCTCTTTATCTGACGAATCTCCGACTATTACCTTGTTCGATTCTTCGTCGACTTCAACTAATGTTCTACCAGGCTTGACCACAAGTTCCTGGTAAACTTGGCCCCTTTCAGAACGCCCGACCAGGTTAATCGACGTAATACCCTCTTCCTGAATTCTCGGCATACGCTGTCCAATGATGTAACATTTCCTCTGGACCTTTGAGCGAACGTTTGTCTCGTTTGCATTGCGTAACCTGCCCTCCGTCCCTAACTTTTCTGGATACACAAAACCTGTATCTCTTTCTTTCTGTCCATCCGCCTCGTGCTTAAAGTCTCTTTGATAGCTCCTGTCCTGCCTCTCCATCTGTAACCGTGCAAAAGGCCTCTTGTGGGCTAAGAATCTGCCCCATTCAAACTTCTGCCCAACCATTCCTCCTCCCCTCACTTGACTTGGCCTCTCCACCTGGGTAAAACTCCCCTTTTTGCCACCTCTGTCCAGCCATCCACACACGTCCGTCCTGAGATTTCCACCTCTGTCCCTCCACGGATCGGAATGTGGAAGTTGGATGGCTTCCTACTCACTTTCCTACCACTCTGTCCCCTTCCACAATACTGGGCCGTGTTTACTCCTGTGATTTCTTGATTTCTTCTCTCCTTCCTAGCTGGTTGGAAAGCTCCGTTTTCAAACTGTTGCAACAGCTGTCGCAGCTTCCATTGGAGGTCTTTTTCCTGTCTTTCCAGCCGAATAACTCTGCTTGTTAGTTCTCTTAGCTGGTTTTGTAGTTGACTTTTGTCCTCCAACTTATCGCTGACTGTAGCTCGTGCCATGAAAGGCTTGTTTTTGACAAACAGTCCTCCTCTTCTCCAGGAACTGTTAATATTCCGAAGAATATTAGGGCATCCGATAGACAAATGTCCAAAAGCTAGACAATGATAACATTGTTTAACATTGTCCAACCTCGACATACTGAATAAACCCGTCTGGCCCACCAAAAAAAATTTATAACACTGTCAAGTACGCACAAAGTCTTGTCAATAATACAACAATGGGTGGAAGAAAAATGTCACACTTACCAGTCAGATGATTGGAAAAGCTGTCTATGGTACTAACACTCTAACCACTAGCTACTCCTCTATTCCTAACTTCACACACAAGTTATATATAACTGCGACACTTGTGTTAAACATGCAAATCAAGATCTATAGCTACACACGCACTATATTTATAAATCTACCACGACTATCCGTGGTCAACAGGCACCAAAATAATAATAACGTGTAGCAGACCCTCTGCTGCCGTGATCGAACTTAGAACATTCTCACACTCATCCACATCATCATGACCATACTCAGTAAATGACATATCACACATCAGGTGGATTATTTATTAAATCATACTCATATCATAGAATGAGTAGAGAAATTACAAACACAATATAATACATATCTTAACTAAACATTCTACTAAAACGGGAATTATAAGCATTAGCTATTGATGGAATTCCCAACTAACTAAAAATCCCAGTTCTATTGCCTTGCAATTGCATCACACACACATCGTCTTAACTGCGTCTTCAACACACCTTATCAAATACTCTTCCTTACTGAAATCCCCTCAGGCGGGCGATCTCGACATAACTCGTTCACAATGTGTCCTTGCTTACAAACACACTTTCACATTATCTATTAATGCAAAACTCACACACCTATTTGAGCGATCCTGTTCTATCACTAAACAATCGTCCAACAGTCAATCAATCGCTCCTCTATCTAAAGTCGGTGAGTTAAACACACTATCTACATTCAGTCTCTCTCTCTCTCTCCTCCATACAGCCTCTCTCTCTCTCCAGCCTCTTCCATACCTCATCCAGCCTCTCGAGCTAAACTTTTTCTCGAGTTATATATCCTCAAGCAAGGCCAGAGCTTGACCAATCGATCTCAGGTATGGTCATCTTCAATTCCAATTGGAACGAAACACTTTGCACACCTGTCACTCATTCTCTCGCAGCAAGCCCCGTTGCCAATTTCGTCTGTCAATCAATCTCCCCCTACCAAAATCGGAAGGCCAGTGGTCAGTTTCTACCTGTCCACATTCCTTAACCCAACTCTGTTCTCCTTTGCTGAGACAGTGAGTGACCTTGACATGCATTCATGTAGCTTTAAGCTTTAACATGTTCAGGCATCCTAAACTCCCCTTGCTCCGGCGGGAACTGTTACATTACAATTGATTGAGAAATGTAATGAAAACACATGATTCGTCGTATTTCATTATGACGCAATGAAAAATCAGCCCAGCGATCAAAACACGTCCTACAATGTGAAAACTTCTGACTATCAGATCACGACCTGTTTCATTGCTCTGTATAGAATTTCGTATCGCTTATGGAGGTAAATAATATATAGATACGATACGAGGCGTGCTCACATTAAACCAGACTTAACTGCACCAAGTGAACATACGTACAATGCGCATTATGACGCCACTGTTTTATACAGCACATACCAACTGTCAAGTTTGCAACATTTCTTTAGCCTACTTCTCAACGTTTCTTCTGCAGACCGTTGCAAACATGACGGGTGTGATACGGAATCCCCCCAGAGTTTATATATATATATATATATATATATATATATATATATATATATATATATATATATAAAATTTGTGAGTATGCAAATATGTGTGGATGTGTGGGTGTATGTGTGTGTATGCAGAGTGCGAAAAAGAGATGGTGAGAGACAGATATGGAGAGAGACAGAGATGGAGAAAGACAGAGATGGAGAGAGACAGAGATAGAGAGAGATAGAGAGAGACGGAGAGAAAGAAAATGCAGGGACGGCCGTTAGAATCGATGTTCACAACCGTCTTCATATTGTTCGTCCAATTTTGAGTTAAAAGCTATCTCAAATCACATTTACAACAACAAAAATACAATGAAATAACAGAAAGAGTACCTGGTCCTCAAAATAGTAGAGCACGCTTATAGATATTGACTGTCAAGTTAGCCGGACAACACTGATACATATACCACAGCAGAACGCAATAATTCCACGTCATCCCTAATGTACACAAAACATACACAAGCGCTGAGATACAATTGTGTTCTTTGTCTCGTATATTCATTACTTGCATAACCATCGGTTGCGAATGAATAAACACAATTCCAGAAGAATAGTAATTTATCCAGATACTGCCCAAATCAAAGGGTCCTTTCGCCGCCCAGACATTTAGGGAGAGTTGAGAGGGCGGGGCAGGGTGGGAGGTGACAGGCGATACCGGCTCGCGGATAGAGTTCACATCTCTCACTCGCTGGCTGCATCTTCACAGGACATACTTTGAATCTAGCAAACTGTTGCCACTCTGTACATTAAGATATTGAAGTTGAAAAATAAATGGGCAAAAAGAGCAACAAGATATTTTTTTTGCATTTTCTGCTTCATGTTTTTTCCAGATATCAGCTTGGAAGCATTGAAATAAATCATTGGTCAGACTGAATATATAAGGCACGTCAATTCTCCGAGTGGATCCAGGAACTTCTTGATACGAATTAATCATACTGCATCTCCACAGGTTTGTAAAAAGCCATTTAAGAAAGTCGGGTATGGAACTCGTGTAAAACAAGTTGCTACAGAAGCCATAACTGATCCATCTCTCTCTGTCTTTATCTCTCTACCGGACAAAACAGGCCAACATAGTTCCATAGCTTACAATGATGTAGAGTTGAAAGTGTTGGAGACTTGACTGTATTCTATTATGTGTGGTAGTGGCCGGGTCCCTTCCTCACTGACTTTAGTTACCTAACAGTAACTACCAGGCACAGTTCTACATTTGGGTCGACTGCAGCGTGATGATAATAAGGATCGACGTCGGTAACTATGCTGTGAGAAGCGAGCGCTCTACCCCTCTGATGTTTTGCACAAATCATACATCTTCTTTTCCAAGCTCATATAATGTACTCAATGGATACACCTCTAGTGATAGCGTAATAGTGTGAGCTGTCAATAACATTGTTTATGAAACGATATATATTTGATGTCTATTTCCTCTCCTTACGATCTATAATGGCAGCACTGGAGTTGGCCCAATGTTGAAGCTGACGCAAAAGCCCTTGTACATTCTTGTATTAGTGAATGATACG
Source organism: Ariolimax columbianus (assembly GCA_036924085.1). Lineage (NCBI taxonomy): Eukaryota > Metazoa > Mollusca > Gastropoda > Stylommatophora > Arionidae > Ariolimax > Ariolimax columbianus. The sequence goes on along the minus strand of JAVGWX010000004.1, from coordinate 28,781,906 downwards.
GCAAATTGCTCTTTATGATAAGGTTCCAGGCTTGCTGCCAAATAGCTCTTTAGTTGTCTTTCAGTATATACTAGAAAGGTTACAAAGGCTCATTCCTTTCTTCACAATGTGAGATATATATATACATATAAAGTTCTCTAATGATATCATTTATGTTTAGGCCAACCGCCTTTTCTGATTCATTCAGTTTCATTCAGCTGACCTGAACATAAATTTTTTAAAGACTCAATTTTTACTGAACTCTTTCTGTCCTATGGGGAGACTGCGATGTGAAGATGAGTCCATCGACAATGGCAATGCGTACGTCTACATAGGTCAGGAAATCAACAACCACCACATCATTGATTTGGAGAAATCACGCACAAGAATGACGGCGAGGCTCGGCTTCAACCGCATTAAACCGATACTCCAGAAGTTGACGTTCGTCAAGGTCAGGGTTCAGATCTTCAGTAGTTTATTTATCACTGCAGGTATACGGATGTGAGGTTTGGAGTCTGCACAGATCAGACGCAAAGAAGATCCGAGTCTCCCAATGGGCAATGGATCGAATAGTTCTAAATATCTCTCCAAGAGACCATATCCGAAATACCGACATCCGCGACTAAACAAGAGTTCCGGGAGGTCGTCGACCCTACATCACTGTGAAAGTACAGATGAACTGACCATGTGGTCTCCATGACGGACGATAGATGGACGATAAGGATGTCCTTCTGGTGGTCAAACAGTTACAACCGTCTGACTGGTCACCCGTCAACAAGATGGAGAGATGATCTTCACCACGCCCTTAGACCATGGTAGTCTAGGGCGAAGGACAGACACAGATTTAGGCAGCCTTTGACTACCTGGCATCAGGCAACGTTGCCTGATTCAATACCATGATTCAAATATGATTCAAATAAACAATTATTTAAGTAAGGAAATCCACTTGATTTGTTGCCGTTTTTGTGCGCTATGGCTGCTATATGAAAACACGATTCAAATACTAATGAAGTTTACAACTTTTAGCAAAATATCACCGTATCATGGTGACATCAATGTCAAAATACAATGTTTTAGAAACTTTCTTCCCAATAAGTATAAATATATTTTGATTCATGAGATGTCCATTTATCATAAAACAAGCTAAACCAAATATTTGCTATTTTTGTCGATTTTAATGACATTATCAACCAGTACCTCCCCTTAAACATATACACATATGTTAGATAGTGCTATTCCATGCCATTTGCACAGCAATAACCAGTGTCTAGGTACGGGTTCACTTGAATATTTTGCATGAAATATTTGGCATTGTACAAGCACAAACACGTCATTAAAAAAATGAAGAAATATACACGAACAAGATATTAAAAGATGACAGTAATCGAGAGAAAATGCAACTAATACGTCTACAGGCAAATGTTATCGGCCAGATAATTAGAGAAGATAACCTACATAAGAGGGAGCGGGAGAGCCTAGGAAGCGTCAGAAGTGAAATACAGGATGGCATGTCTTAATGTAAAATATATGGCGCAATTGTGCTCAGATATCAGATGGTTGGAAGTGCTTGGAATTGCTTGCCTGCGCCATTAGAATTGATACATCATCATGATACAACCTCTTAGCAACTGTCAAAAGAAGGAAACTCGCTTGGTACGGTCACATATCGAGAACAAATGGTCTTGCAAATACAATCCTCCACGGAAAGGTGCATGGCAGACGACGAAGAGGCCGTCCCAAAAAGAGATGGGAGGAAAACATAAAAGAATGGACCAATATCCGACCAGAATAGTCACAGGCAGCGGCATCTGACAGAGAAGGGTGGCGTGGGGTGGTGAGGATGTCTTCATGTGTGCCCCAACGACCTCACCGGTTACGGGATGACCTGACATGGGATGAATGGCAGGCAAATACATTCCCAAAAGGTTGCTGCTCAGAGAAGCAGATAATGAGACACAGAAAGAGAAAGAGTAGGAGAGTATGTTTTAATTATTATAATCATCACTTTTTGCTTGGCTTTAACTGCAACTTGTTGATGTTTTCTGATAATACTACTAAATAGATTTTGAAAAGAACAAAGTTATATATACTAAATCGTTTGCCTACATCTGCGTAAAGATAAACATTACTTATTCTAGTTTTTAGTTTCACATACTCTGAATTATCATTGTATATATATATTGTATTATATTATATATATATTATTGTTATATTATTATATGTTTATTATTATTATATATTATATATATCTATATATATATATATATATATATATAATCTTCTCGATCTTGATGACCTATATATATATATATAATCTTCTTGATCTTGATGACCAATTCCTCAGCATAGCTGCGGGTACCAACTTTGTCTCCAGAGGACCCTGTCTAGGGCCATGAAAGTTTTCCTCTAGAGGCATCTCGGATGTAGCAGCGAACAGCAAGGGAGTCTGACCAACGCAGTGGAGGTGTTCCCCCGCAGTCTGGTCTTACCGCGGGGGTACCAGACTGCTGTAACTGTGCTCCATCGTTTCGCCGTAACATGAAACCTGCAGATCTATGTTTTGCCTTGCTTGCATAGATTACCGCATCCTTCACCAGGGACAATCGTCTTATGTTAGAATTGTGGAGACCTTGCATATATTGGTTTCGGAGAGTGATTCCGACCAAGCATCTCTCAAGGGAGGCATGAGTCACTCTCAGTGTGTACTCTAGTGATTTTGTTAGTGTCCTCGTATCAGCACAGAAGCACGTCGCGGGGAGTACAGTGGAATTGAAAAGGGAGGCTCGCCGGTTCTGGTCATGGCAACTGTCCAGGCCCGTGTTAATAGACGAGAATGCTGCCCAACCCTCGTGGTGACGTCTTGTCAGTTCAGGTTCCAGGTTATTCTCAATATTGTGATGGGGTCAGAAAAAGATGTACTCGTTGACATCTCTAATCGTACATCGCCAAAGAAGACTGGATCACAAGTGGCAAAGCAATTTCGCAACACTTTGGTCTTCGAGACATCCATCTCCAGACCCGCTTTCTTGCCCTCTCCACCAAGTGGCTGCATCCTTTTGTTGACTTCTGTTGCTGACTCTGTGATGAGCACTATGTCATCGACAAATCGAAGGTGATTGAGGCGTCTGCCGTCAATAACGGTGCCAAATGTGCCCTAGATGCAACGGATAACGACATATTCCAAACACGCGGAGAAGAGGTTCGGTGAGATAGGATCACCATGGCGAGCCCTATTATGAATTGGTACCACAATTGGACGTTGGAAGGAATGAAATGTGGTAGTGTAGTTCGTATAACTGTTGGCGAGAATTCTGATGTAATCAGGATCGACACCTTGTTCCAATAGTGAAAGCCAAACAAAATGTGTGTCTACCAAATCGATATATATTTATATATTTCATAGAGATATAAGAAATTCAATAACAAATCTAGAACAGAACTAAGTGATTACACACACACACACACACACACGCACGCACGCACGCACGCACACACACACGCACACACACACACACACATATATATATTATTATATATAAATATATATATATATATATATATATAAATATATATATATATATATATATATATATATATATATATATATATATATATATATATATATATATATAGAGAGAGAGAGAGAGAGAGAAATGGAGACTTCTTGCTGTATGCATGTTTGCTTAATTCTATTTGATTTAACGCCCGTGGGTAATTGTAACGCTACAGTATGTTTAGTTTAGCAAATTCTCCATTAATTTCTTATTTGTTTATATTGCGATTACCTCTGGAATCTTATCAGCAACTGCATGTTGTTATATTAAAACATGTCTTCCCCGGTACAATGTAAAATGCCCGAAAGCCAAAATGCTTTACATCCTTTGGCAACCCCATTGACAAGACAAACGCACACACGTGAGTTAAATCGTGTTTTCATGTGAAATGAGCGCCAATAGATCGACTCGTATAAGAAGAGCTTCTCCCATATGCATATCGTTTGCTTGGGTTGGCTGACAGAACTATCGTTACGTTTTCATATAGTTCTTGGGGATAGACAAAATTCAATAATCAATCTTGAAAAGCTCTAACTTGGTAATCGTCATATTAAAAAAGTAATGAGATGCACAGAATGGAAAAAAAGTTTAGCCCTTGGAAAAGGAAAGTCTGCGTCGTATACAATTATTTTACTAAAGATAAAACCTGTCTTTTCGCAGGAATAACATTCAGATTCCTCAATACTTAGTTGGTCAACAGAATAGGCCCACTGTGTCCTTCTCTGCATGGCGATAAAGGTAGATTGTGGATGTGGTTGACATCCTCATCACTGCTACAAAACCACACTGCAAATAACTAGAATCAGGATGTCCTAGAAGCTGGTTACTGGGACCAAAAAGTAGTGTTGGACATATGCGTTAAGAAACAGAGCGACGTGTTATGTTAAGTTACCACTTAACAGCAATTTTATTTATTCAAATAGTTGATAAAATGATAATGTATTGTTTCAAAATTCAATTGTCATTCAACTTGCTGTTAGAAAAAGTGCATGTGTAAAAAATGTGTGCGTCTTTAAACATGAAATGTGTATTTATTTATCTAAAATACGTTTAATCAAGACACGCTCAAGTCGTCCCTTCGTGAGGCAATGAGAATAAGAAACTTTTACTAACATGTTCTAACTTTTTTTAAAATGTTTCTGAATTTTTAAAACAATTTTGTGGATACAAATTGTATTTGCCGATTCAAGAAGGTCTGTACATGTTCGTCGTTCACAGAGTGGCGCATGAATACTGTGCCTTGTGTATTTTCCTTTGGCGACTATTATTATTTTCAAAAGTCTAACAAACAGATATATGTCAGAAAGAATTGGGCAACTATTACTTTCATGTTGAAGGCACGAATGGCGCAGGCAGTTTGTACAACGTGTTTATTTAACATTATGTATGTCTGTTAACAACATACATAACGTAGTTCATTATCCATGAAACAATTATAACAGCTTCATCTAAAGAAAATAATTTAATGTTCAAATTATAGCCTTTTAGATCCGTCTACACAGCTATCTATGAAGTTGTTCCAGCTACAAATAGTTACTTTACAGCTTATGTGTCTTGTCAAGGTGGTAAACGAGGAGAAATCTTATGACGATTTCAACACAAGCCTGTAGTCTTTCCTTATCCCTTTGTCCACTCCAACAGAATGAAAATCCACCTAAAGTTACTGCGATCTGACCTTCAGCAGATCGACGTGTCTCCCTAGAGTCACGATATCTAGGATGTACAGTGTCCTTCCCACCAATGGCATCTGGGGCTCGAGCCTATCGGCAGCAGCATTAACGTGAACCGTGAGAACGTAAGACTTCTTTAATAAGAGTTGGAAACAGAACAAAATGCTGCAGTGGATGGCCATAGCATTCTGACTGTCTCGCCGTTCTCTTTTCGTTTCATGTCGCTTTACTGGAACGTGTTGTCGTATTTGAGGAACAGGCTCAGGGTTTAATTAGAATAGTCAACAAAGTCAAGGATTCACGTGCTCAGGTCGACAAGCACTGATGGAGTTGTCAGAATAGCGTTGAAACTAGACTGCGTAGCAACACCTGATCCACATTTGTATTTATAATTTACTCTCGAAGACTTGTCCATGAACAGGCAACCCACAAGACTTCACAGAATGGGTCTCAGAGACACAGCCATGTACGATTGTAGAGCACATAAGCAAACACCAAAGCATATCATGTAAAACTGTCTTACTTAACCAGCCCAAAGAGATGCAGTCTGGCCCCAGGGGAGCGACTATGCTCGAAAATCTGTGAGGGACCTGCGAAGACTGGAAACAGAGTCTCCTTCGTGGACCTCACCGGGCTAAACGCATAGCATCAGTTGATCGAAGAATAAATAGACTAAGAAGAGTAACGGTAGAGCCAAGGTTCATATCGCTAGAATAATGTCAGCCCACCACGCGTGTGTTTCAAGGCAGTTTCATCGCGAAAGAACGAATGTATCAATAATTATCTCATCTAAACTGGCCCACTGCAATCGAATAAATACACTTTGTTATTAACTACACAACAGCTTGCTGGTTTAATTCTAAACGCGATAAAAACACAGGAGCAGATTTTATTCGAGGCTATAATTACAAGGGCAAATCACTCTTTTGTATAGATTATATCGAATGGATTGGTAGACGATACGCTTATATCGATTGTTTATAGATTGCCGAATAGATGAGTAACCAATACGCTTTTAAAGCAGGATTAGATTAAAGAATAAATAAGCACACGATACGCTAACAGAGCTATTTTATAATGTCGAATTGATTAATACACAACACAATTACAGAGATGGTACAGGTTGTCCAATAGATGGGTATAGAGTGCACGGTATTATATCAATCATTGACAAACCTCTTAGTCCAGCGAGCTATATACGACTGTATCCTTCAACTTTCAATTCACAGCACTTAAAATATGCAGTTTGTACATATTACATATTTGTTGCATAAGAAATAATAATGACATTGTGGCAAGTGTCACATAATTATGGCCACTTGTTCATTGTTGGTCGGTCTTAGCACCAAAACAGAAATCAAATATGTTAACTGCTGACAACAATGTAAAACTGACATCTGAAACGTTATTTAGAATTAAATAAAGTGTGTTATTCAAATAGAGTTTTAAAATATTTTCAAAACATATTAAAGTTTTCTGTGGTACGACAGTTTATTCACAAGAAATACTTTTAGCCTCTGCCTTCTCAGAAACCAGCAGAGTTATTGTGATCTTCAACTTGTCGACAAAGAGGAATTCTTGGCGTGACTGTTTTTTTACGTCGCAAGAGCGATGAGCCAATAGTCTTGGATATTATCCAAATATATTCAAATTCTTTGACAAATCCACGAACTTTCACAAGAACTAGAAAAACTATGTTCATAATGCATGACCAGCGTTAACTCAGTTGGTTAAGAGCGGAGGACCGTATTGGAAAATTTCGAAATCCATACGTCAATGGCTTGAATCCGACCCGCTGCGTTTTTTCTTTTTTTCGAAGTTGTGTCCTACAAACCGTTTCAATTGTTTTAATTGAATTTTGAAAAGCATAATTGAAGCTGGGAACTTAATTTCTCAATTTCAGAACTGTGTTTTTTTTTATACCCTAAATATTTTACGCAGCAATATTTTGTCGCATTTTTTAAGGAACATTCTTTGAAGAAATCCACCGACTGTCACACAAAAATATAATCAAAGGCTTTTGATTATTATTGATGAGTTATCTCTTGTGTATCGATAAATACTAACAATAATATCTGCCAACAACATTATTTAGAAAACTATCATTATGACGCTAATTTAGAGGATTTGTCGAAGACGGATGCGTGGGACTGAAAGGTGCAAATATCGCAGTGAAGCTGTAAACTAGTGGCACAGCACATTGCGTTCTCCGGACTACATCCTGCTACTTGCAAAGCACTATTCAGGGCTTGGTAGCTGGAGATTGAGAACGAACACAGAAGAAGAAGAAGAAGAAGAAGAAGAAGGAGAAAAGGATTTTATAAAGTGTAGGAATAAAGGTCGTTTGTCCCGACGTCAATACGTACTATTCAGACATAGTTTGTTCTTTCTCCACTGACATAAACAAAAACTTAACGCTTTATGAAGATTGTCAGCGCACATGAGAAAAACATTAAGAAATAATATAGATATATTTTCAAATGTCTAGCATTTTTTCAGTGTGTCACATAAAACATTGTCACAAAACACCTCTAACACGCAGACCCAAAGTTTCTCAAATGGTGATTGTTGATGGAGACATATTGCACGTATAATGTTGATGATTGCGTTTTCAACGAAGTAAAAACCTAATTGACATGCATAATTTGTCTCCTATAGCCACAGTGTCGTCTGCGATAACGTCTCTCCAGAACTTGATATTCTTAGAAATATACCTGCATTCTACTACTAGGATGTTACGATCAGCTGATATCAAACTGCCTGGTGAATGTGGTATTTGTCGTCTGCATTTTCGTATTGCATAAGTATGCATTATATTCCCCAGTTTGTTTTAACAATGATATCAGAAACAGTATACGTCATGATCAGAAACTAACAGTTTGCAGTGAAGTCCAATTTGTTCCAGGTTAGGTCTAGTTTTCTCGCAACTTAACTCTCTCTCTCTCTCTCTCTCTCTCTCTCTCTCTCTCTTTCTCACTCACTCATTTCCTGTATTTTAAAGTCTTTTTTATGCTTTTCTTTAAAGCTTTTTTAAAAAAAAACACGTGGTCAAGGTGCATTTCCATTCTGGAGCTAAAGTTTCAAAGATAACGTTTACAGATTAGAAAATGCGTTGTCAACTAGTTCTATAATTGTCTCCCGTTGTACTCTAATGTAAAGAGCTTCGACTGTCAAACCTTCGCAAAGAGTCCTCCATATAATGGTGATTTAAGATTGGTTGATCAAAGCTTTGGAAATGTCGCGATAGTAATCGTCCTTTGATAATCCTTGATGTTCAAATTGTTCGTGTCAATCGATAACTATCAATAACATTATTAGAGACAGCTATACGGGTAAACACACACCTGTACTTCTGCTGTAAAGATCGGAATAATGCGTTAGACATGAAAACATTTTCAGAATATTAGAGAGTATAAAAAGACACAATAAATGTCTGAGAATTAAAATAAACTTATATGGGGTAACGAATAACAACAATAGAAATTGACAATCAAATATCAACATTCCAACAAATACAAAAAGGAGTCGGACAAAGATGGGATTTGTTGTCTGATATTTTGTCTATTTTCAGCGACAACATAACGAAAGGTGTATAGATAGTTTTTCAGAAGTATCAATCGCTTGTTATAACATATTGCAACATGCTGATGATACATTATTAATAGAAAAGGCATATAAAAAAGCTACGTTTAAAAATGAAATGGTAGCCAGTAGTAAAACGCAGAAATGATCGGGAGAATAATGTTTAAAACGACGAAATAATTCAAGAACGTTGACACTATCACTCTTCAACTAAACTAAGTTACTATATAAATATCAACTTAGTCATTGTATCCAGTACTTGTGAATATAAAAAAACACACACAAGCACGTATAGATATGTATATATATATATATATATGCTGATTAGATTAAGTATATAAACAAATATGTAACAGGGTCAATATTGTGGTTTGCTAGCTTAACGTTCACGAAACAGTTATCTATTCTCATGTTTCATTCGTTTGTTTTCTTGACGTCATTACATTACCTCGATATGTTCCTGCACTTTTGTCAATCTTGTTGTCGTCATGAAAACTCGTCAAGTTTGATCTCATGTTCTTTTTGTTTAATCTGTTTTACTCTGTAATGCCTTCGTTCACAGATTCCTCCTTGTCTTGATCAATTCTCCCTTTTCTTAGCTACCTCATCTATCTTTTCCATATTGTTCATTTACTTTTCTTCTTCTTCAATCATTTTACTTCATTTTCCTTCCATCATCTCCATTAATCTTGTTTTCTTCGTTTCTCTTTGTCTTCTTCGATATTAGCCCCACTTTACTTGCTTTTGAATTTTCCTTAAACTAGCCATTCTCATTGGTTCTCTTTCTGTGCCTTAAAACGTTAAAAAATTGTTGCCATAATTTTAACTGAACCATATTGCTGGATTTCTTCTGACACGAATTGATATGTGTTTCTCTTCCTTGTTAACAAGCCCATTATGTCAGGACAACCACCAGGAAAGCCACTTCCATCTACATTTAAAACAAAAGCATCAGATCAAAAGGACAACATACAAACAAGACGTGCATGGTTGGACTCCTGAACTATAAACAAGGTGAGACTTACGGCAAGTGTGTCTCCATAACAGTACAATAGAGGCATGTAGAATGCGCTCGATGGTGTGAGAACGTTGTGACATCACCGTCAAGACCAGACTCAATGTCTACCGTGAGGCCATAATTCCAACTTTATTCTACGTCTGCCAAAGCTGGACTGAATACTCTGGACATGCAAGGAGGTTAAATCACTTCCACACAGGATATCTGGGGCGAATACACCATATTCGATGGCAGGATCGTGTCACGGATATCCATGGTTTTCTCGAGGGCTGACATGTCCAGCATTCAAGCACTTCTGTACAAAGTACGACTAGGGTGGGTCGGAGATTTCGATTGTATGTCAGACGAACGGCTCACCAAAGAAGCTTCTCTACGGTCAGCTGAGGGAGAGATGGTGTGCATGAGAGTGCCCAAAGAAACGTTTTAAAGACAGGCTGAGGGAGGGACAAACTTAAAGGTTAGCAAATAGATCTCACCACCTGGGAAAGTATTGCGCACAACAGATCTGATTGGAGAAGTGCAGCCAAAGCTGTAGCTACCAGCGAAGGCCACCGTGTTGTGAAAGCCCAGAGCAGAAGCGGGACCCAGAAGTCACAAACAGCGGGAACACCAACATCTTCTACAGACCTCGTGTGCCTGTCATGCAACAGATGTTTTCATGCCCGCAGTGTCCTGTTCAGCCACATGCGCACCCACACCCGTCAGGATAAGCTGTGACAAGGATGATATCGGGGGTCCTCATCAACAATGAGGGACAGCTATTATTCTTATTATTATATTAAAGGCAGACCCATAACGGTACAGTTGGGGCAGGCCTATAACGGGTACAGTTAAGGCAGGTCCATAACGGCTACAGTTGAGGCAGACCAATTACGGGTACAGTAGAAGCAGGCCCATAACGGGTACAGTAGAGGCAGGCTCATAACGGTTCAGTAGAGGCAGGCCTAAAACGGTACAGTTGAAGCAAGCCAAGAAGATTACAGTAGAGGCAGGTGCATAATGGTACAGTAATGGTGGCCATTACGGTACAGTAATGACAGGCACGTAACGGTACAGTAATTGCAGGCCCATAAGGGTACAATAATTCCAGGCCCATAAGGGTATAATAATTTCAGGCTCATAACGGTACAGTACAGGCAGGCCAATAATGATACAGTACAGGCAGGCCCATAACGATACAGTACAGGCAGGCCAATAATGATACAGTACAGGCAGGCCCATAACAGAGACTGTTCTCGACGATCAGCTGCTGGTGAATGAGTCATTGTACTAGGTATTCTCTGTTTAAAAAGCATGATCAGTTCTCCTTTTCGCTGTCTTGACTTTCTGAAACATTAGTCAGATACCCATTTACGGCTTGATAGACAGAAGGTTGTAATATCTGGCTAGTGAAAATCGTCCCTTTAATGCGAGTCACTATCATGTCCTTCATCTACTAAAAAAGTACATATCTACAAACAAATCGGCCCTAAAAGAAACACATCCCAGAGATAAAATGAGTACTCTTTTCTGTTGTGCTCTTTTTTCTTCATTGTATCAAATATAGACAATGGCTCAGTGGCCACAATAGGATAACAACAATACAAAGCTTAAGTTAAGGCACAAAGTCAGGGGCAAAGGGCAAACGAAAACAACCAACACATTACAACGAAAACCAAGATACGATACAAGCGTGCGACAGAGTGCGGTTTGAGTTGGTAGTCATTACCAAAAGAGGTAGGTAACGTGTGAGACATAACATTGACAGAATCACCGCGGAACTGCACTATTTGCTGGGAATTGTCGGAGGGATTTATAAAGCTGAGAAATACTTAACTTAACTTACCGTAATTGTCTTCATACTGGTTTATAAGAATCTACAGAGTCTGTATACAACCAGTTTCTTGGAGGGTGGTTTTTACCGATGTGCGAGTCCATCTAAATAGACTCAAACACTAGAGACCAGAAGACCCGTAGCCAGTTAGGCGCCATCTATAGCTGCTCTTTCCATGGGAAAGGAACAGGTAACTTAAACAGGTCGCTTAACCCTGAAGTTGTCACTCAGTGTGCAGGACAGGCTCCTATTTCACACATGATAGAAAAAATGCCCGTCCTACAGGGGCTCGAAACAATTCCCATGTTAGAAGGCTGATTTTACACAATCTTGGCCACCCGCTCCTCATTGGTCAAGGTTACAGGTTGAAATTTAGATAAGGTGACATACACATCCTAACAAAATGTGACAAACTTGTCATTGGTTAACAATGATCAGAGATGACTTGAACTTCAGAAAGAGACAGTGAAGAAATAGTGTACCTTTAATTACGCTGTACTTGATATACTTGACCTTTGCGTTCCTACTACATTGCAGTTGTACATTTTCATTCATGTTTTATGTAAATATATATATCTTTGACGCCTGACACTGTCCACGTGTCATTGTTGTATAAATCCATCTGGTACTGCTGCTTAATTGACAGTCCCATGCGACACCGCTAAAACGAAGCATATTTTGTTCATAATTGTTTCTCCATGGTTTTTGCCAGTGACCAAGAAGTTTCACCTACAAAGTGTGGGTAAGACCACTAAATCAAATAGGTCTGATCGTTGTCTGGCGTATTTCGTGGCGTCTCTTACCGTCTTCATTAATTTGAAGACGGTCCAGCTCGCTTGCAGACGCCTGGCAAATCTAGGGCTTCGTGTTATTTTCCATGCTGAGGAAACGGCTGAGGTACATACATTCGTTGACATACTATATTGGTGTTTCGTTTAGGAGCAGGGAGCTGTGGGTTCCGCAAAGCGGCTGTGCATAGCTTTGATTTTTCCCATGTTTGTGGTGAGGCCTGCTTTCTTGCCCTCCGCTTCGAGAAATACTAGCAGTATGACGGTTGAGTAGTGATTGCCGATATATGTCAATGTCATACTCACCGCCAGTCGCACTGCCTCATCATCGACCCCAGGCATGAAGAGAAAAGGTTGGGCGAGAAATATATCCCAAAATATTTGGCGGAATTTAAAAAAAAACATAAAATGACATTGGAATAAAATAAAAATACCATTTTGTGACATTGTAAAATTAGTAATACTACAAACGGCACAAATATGGAATAAACAAAAGAGCAGATAAACGTAATGGATAACTCTTCTAAATATGATGATGATGTAAAGTGCGGTGCATTGAAGATTGGCCGCAATGAATCTCTAAACGCTTTTGTCTCTTGTCTTCAAGGTACACTCAGACAGGCTGATATTAGTCCATCTCTTGATTATATTCTCTCCAATGTATAGTGATGTGTACCTCTTGTATTCAACATGTACCTCCAGTTTTGTTTTCTGCAGTGTATCATCTCCAAAAAATTTGATTTACTATACTGTTTTTTTTTCTCAAATTTTCCTTCCCATATTTAATTTCGTCAGGACTTCTATATTTGTTTGCCTTTATTTTCCCGAAATGCGACACACTCTCCCGTATATTCCCTTTTCATGGGCCTGTATCGTGTCTTTTTTTTTTTTGCCGTTCTTTTCACGAAATGCAACATATTCTTCTGTATTTCCTCATTGACCTCTACGTTGTCCTCCAACTGTTCCTTATCGTCCAGGTCTCCGCACCGTATAGTAATGAAGAATGTATACAACATCTGACGACTCTCATTTTTAGTTTATGTTTATTTACCTGCATGTCAATATATTTCTCATGTTGTTAAATGTGGTTTTGTTTATTTCTATTCTTGTCTGCGCTATTCTTTCCCATTTACCATCACTTCCTAGTATCTGTCTTTGGTAAAAGTAACTGTTTATTTGTTCCAGTATCTCACCGTTTACTATGATGTTTAAGACTTCTAAATATACAAAGAAATAAAGACAAAAACTGTGAAAAGAATAATAGTTATTGAAGAAACTATTCGGACAAATTAATTACACAGAAAGCAGCATGACGGAGACAGAACAAAAGATAGATTAAAAGTAAATTGCAGAAGAAATCGGAAAGAAAGACAATGACTGTGTTAGCAAATTAGGAGGACACAACTTCCATTTATTCATTAGGTGGACACAACTCCTTGCATGCGTACTTACCCTGTTGTCTTTGGATTTGTCAGCGTTACTTGAGGATTTCTTTCTGCTTCTTCTCCTCTTTATAGGGCTCTCCAGATCCTCCATCTCTAAAGCCACGCTGCTTTGTCGACGGGCGTCGTTCAAGAACTCACGAGGGGGATCAGGTAGTGGTCGATTGTCCCGAGGATCATTGTTGTGGTTCTGACTGTACCTCCTAGAGTGAGCATTAGGATCCACCACCATAAAATTGTACGCCACGCTTGCCATTATCGGATTGATATCAAACAACGAGAATATTTTCACAAATGAAGATCTACACCTAATTTCACCTAAGAATAGTAACAGGTGACGAATATTGTAAGCTAATTATTTACATATTATCATATTTATTATATATAGTATAAACTATACGCAATTGCTAAAGGTGGTACATATAACTAATTCATATTTGAAAGTCATCTCCCGTCATCAAGTGAACACATGTTCAAACAGTACATGGCGTATCTACGTTCTGTTATAAACACTACCACATAATCAGCCACACATTTGAAGGTATGTTGCACTGAAGTGGCAAAGAAACTGTACACTTGATGCGATGGTTTCGAATACGGCAGATGATGAGGATGTCGTCTCTGGTAGTCCTACTCTTGTTGCTGCTGATGTTGGTGTAGATGCAACGAAGATTGTGTAAAAACCTTCAACTGTTTCTCATGTTGTTGCAAACCTGACTCGGCAGGTTTCTGAAATATTATCGTTGTCAATACCTTAGAACATTCATTTTTTTTTTGTTACACATACAGCTTATCTGAGTAATCAACTGTGAACAGATATAAAGACATACAACTTATTAGTAAGTAAATTTAGTTCAGTTCAGTTCAGGTGCCATCTCGGCATCGAAGTTGGGCTGCTCTCCGGTGTACACTATCTCTTGTCGTAATTGTGCAATCTGATATTCTTTTTTCCAGTCCATCTCCTGAAGTTATCCACCCACTTAAAAGGTTGTCTGCCTCTTTAACGACTGCCTTCCACCTTACCCTCCAGTATGGTCTTCAACAAAGAGGTATGTCTTGTTATATGACCAAAATAACGTAACTGTCTAACCCTGATTTCCGAAATTAATTCTTTTTTCATCCCCAACTTTTCCAATACTTCCAAATTTGTTTTCTTCTCCTTCCAAGAAATGCGACCCAATCTTCTATTTACCCACATTTCGAAGGCTTCAAAACTCTTTTCCTACTTGTAATTCATTGTCCATGTTACTGCGACATAAAGTAGTGACGAGTATACATAACACCTGGCAATTCTCATTTTCAAAGTCTGATTTATCTGTTTGGATGTCAATATGTGTCGTATGTTGCTGAATACCATCTTCGCCATACCTATTTTCTTTCTGATTTCTTTTTCACAGCTGCCTTATTGCGTTATTATATGACCTAGATAGGAGAAACTCTGTACCTGTTCAAGTAGTCTTTTATCTGATCTTTGATTATTATCTGCATACGTGGTTTCTTGTCCCTTTTCCCAATTATCATAGTCTTTGTTTTCTTTATGTTCATGGTTAATTCAAACTCTTGACTTATTGTGTATGTTGTTGTTACAAGCTCCTGTAATTCCTGCTCACTTCTTGCCATCAAAACTGTATCATTCACATTTCTTAGATTGTTCATTGCCACTCCTCCAATGACAAGTCCAGACATCTCCTCTATCTGTTTGAATATTTGTTCTGTGTAGATATTAAAAAGAAAGGGGATAATACACATCCCTGTCTTGCTCCTCTTTTAACATGTATACTCGGAGAGCAAAACTTTCCTGATTTTACTGTAGCAGTTTGTTCCCAGTACAGATTACAGAGCAGTCTTATGTCTTTACCATCTAGGCCTATTTCTTGGAGACATTTAATTAATTCTTCATGTTGGACTCTGTCAAAAGCCTTCTGAAAAGCCTTCTGGGTAGTTTATAATGCAAAAATAAATGTCATTGTGTCTTTCTATTTATTTGTCTTTAAAAGTTCACAAACATAAAATTGCTTCCCTTTTTCCCATTAAACTTTCGAAAACCAAATTGTTCTTCTCAAACTTTCCTCTCTATTTTACCTCTTATTCTCTCTTGTGTGATCTTGAGTAGTATTTTCATTCTGTGACTCATTAGACTTATTGTTCTAAAGTATGAACTTTCTGTTGCATGATGTTTTTCGGGAGTGTTATAAACGTAGATGTTTTCAGATCTGTTGGTATGCATCCAGTATTGTATATGTCATTACACAGATCAGTAAGTATATCTATACCAAATTCCTCTAGGGCCTCTATCGGTTCTATGTTTATGGAGTCCGGCCCTGATCCTTTTCATTTTTTCATAGTTTTTATCACATTTACCACCTCTGATCTTAGGATGCTGGGTCCTTCATTATCATATGTTGATTTTTTGGCTCAGCGACTGTCCTCAAAAAGTAAATTCTCATTTAATTCCAGCTGTGCATTATGATTTTAATTACTCGAGTGGTCATAGCTTAAACCACTTTAAAACATCAAGGTTATGTAGTGGATCCCTGGGCACTAAAACACACCTGACAATGACAAACAAAGCAGACAGATTAGTAAAAAAGGGTACAAGACAATAACAGCCACACACAGCAACAACTCTACAAATAGTTGAACGGCTCATATGAACAGAAAAAAAGGAACATAGCTGAACAGATGGACCATGTAAAACGCAGGGAAGGAAGACTTCAGACATTACGCTTGTAAGCTCCATATCAACAACAATAAATCACTCAACAAGAAACAAGAGAGCTTCTGAATAGCAAATTGGTGAGATCGTTTGGCTATTCATGGCAAAGGATTTTAGGTTCAATTCTCAGCTGCAAGTGTGTACCAAACTTCCAGCTAGGCATGATAAGACAGCGCACAAAGGAATTCGTCACCATAAATAACAAAGTTGAAGACTAATACAACGAGGTTTCTAACACTTCATTTCCGACGGCAGTGCCTGATATGCGGACATTATTACCATTAATTGTTAAGACCAAATGGAGATTGTGTTAGTAATAGCGATGTTGCCCCCGTGTGAAGGATGAAGTAATCAAGAGCACTGGGACCTGCACGCGAGGGATGATGGTATAAAGAACAGTGGGACCTGCACTTGATAGATGATGGTATAAAGAGTACTGGGACCTGCACTTGAGGGATGATGTTATAAAGAGCAGTGGGACCTGCACGTGAGAGATGATGGTATAAAGAGCATTGGGACCTGCACATGAGGTATGATGTTATAAAGAGCACTGGGACCTGCACGTGAGGGACGATGGTATAAAGAGCACTGGGACCTGCACGTGAGGGATGATGGTATAAAGAGCACTGGGACCTGCGCGTGAATGATGATGTTATAAAGAGCACTTAGAGATTCTTAGAAACAGAAAGAGAAATAGTAAACTTAGATTGTTGAAGAACCGTTACACAATCGAATATTGCTATCATAACAATAGTACGACTAATTAACATAAAGAAGAACACGATCATAATGATTTATAGGACAACTTTCTGAGGGACCATACTCATAGAAGACAAGAAACGATACAGGTGATATAGGTGCTACTTTCTGCGAGACTAATCGTCTATTTAACTGTAAGAGCATGTTGAGGAAGCACTTCATCACAGACACACACACGTGACCCTTATGGGCAATATCGTCACGAAATTGACCAAATACGTCAAATCGTAGGCCAGCAACGGACGTATCATTTGTTGATTACTTCTGCACTGGGAACGACCATCGCTTTCTCTGCCCCCGTTTTCAATTGCCTTTTAACTTGCTACGCTCCAGCACCTATGATCATATTGATCCTTTGATTGCTACCACCCTCACTGCTAACAAGCAGCTCGAATCACTTGGGGACACATACATTGATGGTTGATTATGCTAACCTGTTTTCAACGGTTACGTCTATCGTAAAAACGGCCAGACTCACAGCAACAAATCTACACATAACAATCAAATATTACCTCCCACTCACGCGTTGTTAGAGAGGTGGCGCAAGATGACTCATTCACCGGCGACCAATATAGACACTCTAAGTAGAATCTGACGTCAGGAAAATAAAGTAGATCACGTAGAATGTGCACATATGCGTCTCCTTGCAACCGTAGATTCAAGACGCAGCATCATGTATGTATCTCGAGGCCTCTTGTCATTCTTTTAATACAAACTCCAGATGGATCACACCACATCGAGGCTGGAAGTGGAGTCTGTCATCAAAGATGATTATACCGAACTTTTCAAATAGTGAGACCTTTCTCCAAGCACCCTCACATCTACACTATCCCCTCTTCCAGATTTCCTACTCACAGAAATTCACCATGCCCTTGAGAATATGCATCCTCGAATTTCACCAGGCCAGGATGGCATCACTGCAGAGGACATCCACGCTTCCAGACAACTTCTCCATTTAGCTCACCGTTTTACTAGATATCTTCATACAGGGAAACACTAACAACTTGGCGCATCTCTAAGACGTTACTCTTACACGCGAAAGGACAAAGACGACCTTGGAAATTATCATCTGATTTCTCTGCTCTTAGCAATTTACACAATGTTCACGACATGCGTTTTTACTAGAATAAAATCGATAGAGTGCAACCAATTGAACACGCTGACTTTCGTTGTTCCTACAGCACTTTGGACCATATCTCAACCTACTGTGGTATTATCGAGGCGGTCCGAGAATACTAGACTCCCTTGAACTTCTCCTTCATTCACTATAAAAAGGCATTCGATTCTATAGAACAACAAATTGTCTGGCATTCGCTAATGGTGCACAGTTGTTGACTCTGGCTACAAGAAAGTTTGTGTCAGCTGCTCCACAAATTGTACTACCACCTTCCATGTATTTGGAATCGGTCATCAGCTGTTTCGGCTGTCAGCATTTTGGAATCAATGTTAAGGTAACCGCCTTAATCACATTCGATTCGCCGACGACATAGTGGGTGGTGACAGAGTCAAACGCAAAATCCGTAGGTCAATAGCGCCGATTTTCGTTTTCCACAGTCACTCATTCCATAACAAACAAATAGTTTTTTAATCGAAGCACATCAGAACACCAACGACTGCTTGAAGTCATCACGATTTTACTATCATATTAGTAAATATAAAAAATGAAGAAACGTTAATCGGACTAACGAAGAGGTTGTTTTAGATGTAAGTCTTGTAATAAACTTTTCTAATCTTGATCGGACTGGTTGCAAGACTACCACAAGCAGATTCTAGTGTGACCTACGAAAAGTCCAAAAGGCTTGTTAGGGCCAGATACATGGCCAAATGGGAAACAGAACACACTGGCTACACACAAAATTATGCCAACTACCAGCTGAACAGAAGAGAGCAGGTCGTGGTCTTCAGACTCCGCACAGGCCACAACAGACTGAGGTACCGTATTCAATAAATTGAAGATAGGTGGCACTGACGAATGTTCGTGTGGCACAGGGAAAATGACTGCTTAACATCTGCTGAAAAATTGCCCGACGTTTGAGGACCAGAGAAAGCACATGTGGCCCTAGACAAGCTCTATGGCAGTTTCGACAGCCTCAGGATGACAGCTGCTTTCTTCGAACAAATTCAAGTTTACGTCTGACAGCGTACGAAGAAGAAGAAGAAGAAGAAGAAGAAGCAGAAGGAGAAGAAAAAGAAGTAGAAGAAGAAGAAGAAGAAGAAGAAGAAGAAGAAGAAGATCGGGCTGGTGAAGAGGTGGCTTTAGATGTAAATCTTGTAATAAACTATGCTAATCTTGATCGGACTGGGGAAGAGGTTGCTTTAGATGTAAATCTTGTAATAAACTATGCTAATCTTGATCGGACTGGGGAAGAGGTTGCTTTAGATGTAAATCTTGTAATAAACTATGCTAACATAGAGACAAATGGATGCTTATTCGTTAATTGAAAAATTATCTTACATTGTCTTTGGATAGTAAAATCTATTAGTATCAATAATTAATTGGAAAATACTTTAGATTCACATGAATTCTGTATTCACTGTATTCGCTGTATTCACATGAATAAAATTGTTTGATTCTAACTTGAATATGTTAGTATGATTGATGCCATTATTGAAGACTTTTATTTTTGTTTTCTTGATAGTGAACTGATTGGTAAAAAAAATTTGTGATGAATTGTTAACTATGTATGTAATCGACGGAATCGACTAATTAATTAATTAGTTGTAATTTAATTGTGTATGATGTTTTGATTAAATAAATGTAGTTTATATTAAGTTTGCTTTTTATTATTTAAACTAGGTGTTTTAGTTTGGGGGTGGCAAAAGCAGATTTACTGATGGTATATTGAGATAAGCTTACGTTTGCATGACGAATGGTGACTTGAGGGTGGGGTGGGTTGGGAAGGGGAGAGAGGTTGGAATGTGAATGCATGAGGGAAAAAAGTAACGTTTTACGTCATTTTGATTGACCTTATCAAATCTTGTAATCAAATGGATGTAGGCCCATAACGCACACACACCGACTGAAGACGGGTGACCAAAACTGTCCTATTGATTCCTATAAATATTTCTGCACAAATAAAACGTCTACAATTCGTGGGTAGATTACATCCTAATGGCTAAAAAGCCTTACAATATCCACAAGATTCCTGGCACTGTTCAGTAGGGTAAGTACGTAACAGGAAATTATGATAAAAGACTTTTTCCCCTTAGATTGTTTTGTTCTTGATTGGATTAATATTGGAAAGCTTTGCCTAGTGTCAGTCCCACACTCACGTCCTCTGCTACCTTAACCCAGTGGCAAGACATAGTCAAGGTGATGCAGAAAAGGGATGCAAATTTTGCCTTAAGGTTTACTCCTAAAGCCTTTCCTGTAAACATGAGGATAAGGTAACAGGGATAAGTCCACCGACAGGGTCACTCAGGGTCATGTTGAAATAAGACGCCATTTCGAACGTTATTGGCAAGTACGCGGACATCATTTCAGCATGGCAGATGGTTATGATACCACAAGGCATCGTTCTGTCATGATACCATAAGACATCGTTCTGTCATGATACCATAAGACATCGTTCTGTCATGATACCATAAGACATCGTTCTGTCATGATACCATAAGACATCATTATGTCATCATACCATAAGACATCGTACTGTCATGATACCATAAGACATCATTATGTCATCATACCATAAGACATCGTTATGTCAGTTTGAGCACAGTACACGTTTGTTGAAGTTCGTGTGTGTCCTACAGTTTGATCGATTGTGCAAGGCTTCGGTAGAATGGTCAGCAAACCGTGCGATTATGCGCATGCCAGTATGTAAATATTACGTCACTTCATCAACGATCAACAACTCATGCTCCAATTGTTCAACCGCAGGATCGGGCAATTTAGGGATCACGCGACCGGGTGTGGTTGATTCGATAATTCCAGATAACGGCTAACAATGAATCCATATCCGCAGTGAAGTTTGACTAATACCATAGAGTAAAACTATAACACCACACGGCTGCACAACAATGTCGAAGGGCACCACAAAAACAAGCATATCCGGCATATTGTAATCGTAATCGTAATACTAAGCGTGTGACAGTATTTAGTAGGCACGAAGACAGGAAAAGTAATAAAAATGGTACAACAGTAGTGCAATAAATATAATTCTAATAGCTGAGAAATAGTTTATATCTGTGGAATGCCAATACTAGAATCCGTGCGCAAGAGCCCATGTTCATTTAATAAATTGTGATAGTGAAAATCGCAAGGAATAAATTTTGTTTTACGACAACATCAAACACTTAATGCTATCGCAGTTAATGAAGAAGTGAAAAGTAATAAAATATTCCAAACAGAAAAGTTCGACAAAAAAGAAATGTCCAAAGATCGCCTTTGAAATAGTCAGTGAATTAGAACAGCAAACATCAAAAGAAATCGTATATAGGAAAACAATGTATACCCAGAAGTAATACATAGCAAGTGGTATTTAAGAACTAAAGGACGGTAATAGGAGGAAGACATACAAAGGAATAGAAACAATGATATTCTATACAAATGAAAATAGGGAATTACATTATCTGTACATTTGCTTACGCGGCGATGTTGATAGTTTGAAGTTGATTGACTGATTGATTAATTGATTTATAAATTGATTGACTAATTGTTTGATTGATTGATTGACTGATTAATCCACCTTATGGCACAACTACAGTCTGCCTATTTACAGGAAGGATATATCTAATCATTTACAGCAGCCATCTCAACAGCAATAGTTGTACACAGTGAAGTTGCAAGCCCAATGCAGAACTCTCCCTCTTTAATTATCTTTAAGATATCTTTGGAAGCTTATTGTGGTTTATCTTTCATCCCTGGTGCTTCTGAAATGACTCTTCCAAAATCAACACAAACAAACGTAAACCGACAATGTCTCATCACCATGCATATTTGCTTTAAGTCACTCTTTTGTAAGGGACGTTATATCTAAACGCTTCAATTTTATCTACAGCAGAGAAACAACACCCGATATGTATTAATACACTTACTTGAAGTATTTGCAAAAAACTAAGAGCAGTCTAGTGTAAACGATGTATGGCAATTATTCTTACCGATTACAGCATAAAGTAAAAAAACTAAAAAAACTACATTGAAGAGAATTTTTTTTTTTCAATGTATGTTGATCAGTAATCTTTTGGATGAGATCACTAATGCAGATCTGTTGATGAGAACCGGACAGATGGCAGTGGAACTCTTGCTGAGAACCGGACAGATGGCAGTGTGACTATTGCTGAGAACCGGACAGATGGCAGTGTGACTGTTGCTGAGAACCGGACAGATGGCAGTGGAACTGTTGCTGAGAACCGGACAGATGGCAGTGGAACTGTTGCTGAGAACCGGACAGATGGCAGTGGAACTGTTGCTGAGAACCGGACAGATGGCAGTGTGACTTTTGCTGAGTACCGGGCAGATGGCAGTGTGATTGTTGCTGAGAACCGGACAGCTGGCAGTGTGATTGTTGCTGAGAACCGGACAGCTGGCAGTGTGGCTGTTGCTGAGAACCGGACAGCTGGCAGTGTGATTGTTGCTGAGAACCGGACAGATGGCAGTGTGACTGTTGCTGAGAACCGGACAGCTGGCAGTGTGATTGTTGCTGAGAACCGGACAGCTGGCAGTGTGGCTGTTGCTGAGAACCGGACAGCTGGCAGTGTGATTGTTGCTGAGAACCGGACAGCTGGCAGTGTGACTGTTGCTGAGAACCGGACAGATGGCAGTGTGACTATTGCTGAGAACCGGACAGATGGCAGTGTGACTATTGCTAAGAACCGGACAGACAACAATGGAACTGTGGGAAAGGATCAGACAGATAACAATGGAATTGTTGGCGAGAAACAGACAGATAACAATGGAACTGTTGGCGAGAACCAGACAGACAACAGTGGAACTGTTGGCGAGAACCAGCAGGATGACACTGTAACGTGAGATTAGAAGAAGACGCTGAATAAGATACGCATTAAGGAAGTTAGATGAGAGTATTACAAGACAGTCTCTGTTCTGAAATCTAAAAGGCAAAATACAACAGTCGACTAAAACACAAAAGAGGGCTCAAGACAAATATAAAGGAAAAAGGAAAAACATGAACAGAGCAGGAGTGAATGGACGAGGACAGAAAGACTGGACGTGTATTTGTTGACGACTTGTACTCCACAGGGAGCTGAAACAGTTTTATGATGTTAAGTAAGCCTCTCGAAAGTGAATTATATATATTTAAGTAAGCCTCTCGAAAGTGAATTTTATATAAATTGTTATTGAGAGTTTTAACGAGATTTTAACGTAAGTAAATGTAAATCTTTAATGTTGTATTAACAATTAAAAAACAATTAAGAATTCTGACTGTGAATTAAGAGGAAATTGTCAAAATGCCTGAGATATGAAATAATGAATCGTTAAAACCTGAGAATAATCATGAACATATGCTAGTTACAAGTAGCAAAAATAAAAGCTGGCGACCAATGGAAAAATGCCCAGTGCATAGAACAGGTAGTTGAACAAGTAAGTACATGTATTATTACCTGGTCTGCCCTCTCTGTGTAGTAATAGATTAATGATATCCATAGAGAAAGTGCCAAGAATATCAGCCGGTGGAACTAATATAAACAACTGCCAATAAGATAAATAAACCGTCGTAATAGAGAGACAAATAGAAAGGAGGAACATAACATGGTAGCGATGGAACGTATAAACAGAGGCTTTACTAAAAAGTGACGGTAGAAGAAATTGCTATTTTTAGAAAACAAAGTTCACAAAAACAAAGGCGGACCAGGTACCAAGACAGGTGTAAACAGATATAGCTATATATTGAGACCACATATCAAAACAGACATAACATGTTCAAAATGATACGAAAAACATCACAAAAAATACAGATAGAGTGAGAACAAATCTGCAAACAGAAATACATGCCTGCAAAGAGAAAAGGTTTCCGTTTATAAAAATATTAAGTATAATGCCGGGGGAATGTCTACCTAAACATCGACACAGATTAACTCTTAAGTTCCAGGGAAACTTGACCCAACTAAAAATGAAAATAAGTAAGCTTGTTCAGAGACAATCAAACAACTCATACTTTTAATGTCACATTCTCTACTATTGAATTGCCCGTACGATTTTGGTTTATTTTGGGTTTTTTTGTTGTTGGTTTTTGTTGTTGTTGTAATACTGATACTATAAAACCAATATCAAAACTAAACAGAAACGAAAAACGTTGTCACGTGAAGTGACTTATTCTGTCTTATTTTTGCCCTATGTGAACCATAGGGCCTCCCCTATTAACCTCTCCCCCGTCCCCTTTTTTTTGGTTTTACAAGAAGCCGATGCCAATACACTTTCATGTGTTCTTGCTGAAGTGCCGCATGTACCATTTTGTTTTACCTGATGAGGTCACATATTTTACAATATGATTGGATTGTTACAGTGGTCACATTCTTTCTTCTCGTAGCACTTCTTCTTTGCGTTCAGGATCTTTTGGTCATGTTATATCTGAAGGCCAGTCGCCATGATGAAGTCTGTAGTCTACACCAGGTCGGAGCGGCTGTTCCACAGCTTTTGTCTCAGCTCCGCACGCTCTGGCCAGATCTGGTATTTCATTTCCGTATAGATTGGGCATTCCTGTAGAATATGTTCAGGGTTCTGGCATCCTGTTCCACATGGGCACTCTTCGGTGTGTGAGATCTTGACTATTCCGATGCCATGGAACTGATACGGTCAAATAGTTCAATCACGTTGCATAATAATATTCATACATTGGCTGACAACAACACTAAATTTGAATCGCTTACCGGCAAGTACATAATCGTATACCCAGTAATAAGATCAACTTGAAAGCAATAGCGTTTGTAACGTAACAATTCCGTATAAACAATATTGAACTTTATGAGCAGCAGCATTTAAATACAAAAGTACAATCGAAAGTACTTTAATAAATAGAAGTGACAAGCTCAAATATGAATAAGCACAAATCTGAAAAAGAAAAAAAAACTGAGAAGAGTTCTAATGATGTTTTAAATTATAAAAAAAATTAGACGAATATTACGAGAAAAAAAAACAACAGAAGAAAGGTGCACTTATAGGGTCGTATTACTGTCTATATACGTAATGTTCAGCCAATATACTGCAAAAATATTATCACAGTATGTAGACATTAGACGATAAAGACAAACTGGAGAAAAGACGGAAAGGAAACCTAAGAAATTAAGAAACGGCTGGGAGCAACACCTTGCAGCAGTTACAGAGATATAACAGTTAAATGGGCCGTACAGGACCTCACCAGGCAATTTACGTATGTATTGCCACATCCTGGAAGAGCAGATAAAGAGGTCTTGGTCTAAGTGTCAAGTAAATACACGGTGCTTCTGAAAGCCAATAATCAGCGGTCTATTACACTTACAAACAGCACATGTTAAACGGTAATTGATTCTAAAGTACCATCGAACCCTCCTTCATATCATATCGATACATGGAGTGAAAACAAAACAGGATGACAATATAATGGGTTGTGTAGCAGTGTGTCTTGAAGATATATATGGAACATACTACAGTCTTTATATGTGTCTTATTGGAGCAGTGAACAAAGCAACACCACATGGAAGTCATTTTAGTAATACAATAGAGCAAATCAATACATTGATAACATAGCAACGTAACATAACGGAAACATAACAAGGTAGAATAACAACGTAACATAGAATTATAATATAATTTAAAAAATAGTAAAGCAATAAAGTAATATAAAATTTTGAAATGCGAGGGGTGGTCAAATTAAACCGGGGCTTTTTGTTTTAGTTCTACCTGAATGGGTAATAGTTTGCTGGAACTACTGTCATTAGTTAGGGACACTTTTGTTCTAATTCTATCTGAATTGATTATAGCCTGCTGGAACTACTGTCATTAGTGGCACTTGTGTTCTATTACTGCTAGGTGGCCAACTCGCCATGGGCCAGTCACGTGTCAGATAAATAAAAAATGGCGGACAACACTGTTAGTGCTTGCATGTAACAGCGCGTTGTGATGACGTTTCTTGTGAAAATAGGCGTGAAACCTGTGGAAATTAACAGAAGAAAGCAATCACAATACGCTGATGGGACACTCAGCCGCAGTAAGATATTTTAATGGTGTAAACGTTTTAGAGAAAGCCGTACATCCTTGAGTGATGATCTTGACCGTGGTGGCTCTCAACCCACCACAATCATTCCTGTGAAAATCCAGATTGTGGAACGCCTTATCGTGGAAAATCGACGCATAGCCTGTCGCAATATTGCATAAGAGGCAAGTCTTTCTCTGGGTACGGTGAACACTATTATTCATTAACATTAGCATTTTCAGAAGGTTAATGCACTTTGGTTACCGCTTTTGACCGACAAAGAAGAGTTCACGCCTGCGTTGAATTCAAGGAAAGTGTTTCATTGAAGGACGTGCCTTGTTAGATTGCTGCAGTACATGTGATGAAACCTGGAACGCATCATTATACTCCTGAATCAAAACAAGCATGCAATCAGTGGATGCATACGCAATCACCACCACCCAAAAAATCTCGAACAATTGCGTCCGCAGGTAAAGTGATGGCGAGTGTTTACTGGGACAAATTTGGCATCAACAGCGAATAGTGCATACGTATGTTGAATGATGTGCCACCAAATTAAGTCTAAACGGCAAATACCTGCAGCCAAACGACAACCCAAACTACCTGGGAGTCACATTTGATCGGCGCATGACATGGAAAAGTCAGATCGAGAGAAACCGAATGAGAGCCAGAGAAAAAATGGCAATCATGAGGAAACTTGCTGGCACAAGCTGGGGAGCAGACGAAAGTATACTAAAGAAACTGTACATTGGAAGAGTGAGACCAGTTCTCGAGTATGGCATTGCGGCATGGACAACAGCAGCAAAGGCGAACTTCGATCAAATTAGCAAACTCCAAAACCAAGCCATGAGAGTTATAACAGGAGGCATGAAGTCAATGCCAATTGTAGAACTTGAAAAGATTACAAAACTGCAATCCATGACCGATAGAAGAGACTGCAGAGCCCAGCTGCAACCAGAAAAACTCAGAAGACTGACTGACCATCAAATGCACCAGAGACTAAACAATTTCGGAAATGGGAAACTAAAGCAAAGAAACTTTGCAGAGATAGCCAAAGCAAAGATGCACGAAAACCCCATGAACGCACTAACACCAAAGCTCATCCCTAATGTACGAAAACCTACCTGGAGGCAGCATATATTTCCAGAGGTGGTAGAAAATATACCAGGTATTGCAAACAAAAACAGCAAGTCTGAAAAAGAAAGAAGAGATACTACCCTGAGTTACATAACGGAAAACTACCCAATCATGGACTGGACCCATGCATACACCGACGGTTCCGCAACAAATACAACACAGAACGGAGGGGCATGAGCATTTCTGAACATACCAAACGGCAGAAAAATAACACTGTCATTCGCTACTGGAAAATACACAAGCAATTTCAGAGCGGAGGCAGAGGCACTGAGGGCGGCAGTGGAAGAAATGGTAACAGATAAAAGGAATGAAAGCCACATAGTCCTGCTTACAGATGCTCTGGCCGTAGTCACATCACTAAAAAGCCAGAAAAATACTGAACTTGATGATTTAAGAACAGTATTCTGTCAACTATGCCAGCAGTCCGCACCAAAAAGGGTAGTGGTGCAGTCGGTTCCATCTCACAGCAACATCCAAGGCAACGAGGAGGCAGACAGACTGGCAAAAGAATGTGCAAAACTACCACAACCAGATACTAGTATGACATACGAAGAGTCAAAACGGCTTATTTGAGCTAGATGATACATGACCAAATGGGAAACCGAACATACTGGCTACACCAAAAACGATGCCTATTACCAGTTGAACAGAAGAGAGCAGGTCGTGGTCTTCAGACTTCGCACTGGCCACAATAGACTGAGGTACCACCTTTTCAACAAATTGAAGAAAGGTGGCACCGACGAATGCCCGTGCGGTACCGGGAAAATGACCGCTGAGCATTTGCTGCAAAACTGCCCGACATACGAGGATCAGAGAAAGCAGATGTGGCCATCACCAGTGGCAACACTAAACAAGCTCTATGGCAGTGTCGACAGTCTCAGGATAACCGCTGCCTTTTCCAAAAAAATAATGATTACTGTCTGACTGCGTACGATGATGAAGAAGAAGAAGAAGAAGAAGAAGAATGATGGGCATAACCGTCTGCAGAATAACGATCTGGTTTGGTCATAAAGGACGTCCTTACCTGCAAGATAACACTCGACTTAATACGGCTTATCACGCTATGTGCCATCTGCAGATCCTCGGCTGGGAGGTATTGCCAGATCCACATTACAGCCCATACCTCGCTCTAAGTGATTTCCAACTGTTTGGACCCCTAAAAGAATTAATTGGAGGTCAGCATTTCAGCACTGATGACGAAGTGGAACAGGCTTTCCTGCCTGGATTAGTTCAGACATACTGACAAATCTTTCTACGCTGAATCTTTCCAAGTATTACGTAAAGGCTGGGATAAGTACATACACGTTGAGATAAGTGGACAAACGTTGCAGAAGATTATATCGACAAATAAATGACATTTTGACTATTTGAACATTTTTTGTCCTTACAAAAAAAAGTTACGGTTTTACTTGAACGCCACTCGTACTTTAGTAACATAAAATCGTAACATACCATGGTAACACACCATGACATCACACAATACAATTACATAACACCATAACATAACGACGCGACACAGAAACACAACATAACACATAATATAGTAACACTACATAGATAATATAATATATACTTATCGCAATCGAAGATGATGGCGGCATTGATTTTTGTGCTGTGATATGCGATCTCGAAATGGCTGAGAAGTTATATTCTTGCTTTACAAGACTACCACACATGCAGCATGCATTCAGTAATTGGGCTGTGGCACTGTCTGTGCTGTAAGGCTGTGTGCTCTCTCTGAGCCTCCGCGTTTATGTTCTGCTCAGCGGTATGAGCACATAATGCGATGGTAGTGCGCCAAGTGGAGCTGTCCTGTGTAAACTGTTTTCACGAGGTGACATGACTTAGCTTTTGTAGCGTTTCATACCCTGCGCCCCCTAATGACAGCTTTCGCGTGTTAGAGCTCACTGCACAGCAGCTATTTTGGGAGGGAAGCTCTGATCGGGCATGCGCACAACATGCAGTGTGTAGATGTTCAAGACTTGCTGATGACTTTAAACTTGGGGACTTTATCCTGTCAACTGATCCTGACCAGCATGTAGAGACATTTCGCGTGACACTGATTGGGTTTTCTTATATATCTATTACAGTCCGTGTTTGGCAAGCATACAGAAGGGTGGTTAGGTGGCAACTTTTTTTCTTCTTTCAAAGTTCGCTCATTGATTTTTTTTACCCAGCCAGATGAGTTCCAGTGATAAGCTGCACTGTTGCCTGGAGCATATCTTTAGCTATTTACAACTTTGAGTTTAGTGTTGAATAATTTAGTCAGTGAATCTGCCTCAGCTCGCTATACAGAGGGAAGACTATATAACACGGTCTGCAGTGTGTTCATTTAGTTCACACGTGCACAGCGGTGGAGCAGAAAGACAAACCCTTCACATGCGATAATTTAGAGTGTTATGCTATGTCCAGAGGCGAGGATGGTGATATTTCGCTGCTGCTCGAGAAAATGAGTGTCATCGTCCGGTTTGTTCTGATCTCTTATCTTTAAGCAGCCTGGATAACTCTCCTTTTCTCAAAGTAAGTGTTTTTACTGTCCTCCTGTTCACATTCCTCTCCCCTTATTTGCAAGCATGTCTGCTTCGTTTCCCTAAGGTGCATCACCATGGGATGGTAGCCTCTGAAGTATGGTTTGTTTATTTACAGCTAACATACCTATTTCCTTCCTTAGATGTGGTAGTATACCTTTATTGTCGGATGCAGTACATATAGTTCATCTGTGAAAATGACTTTCTGATGACAGTCGAAATTACTGCTGTCGCTGACAACATTGAATCCGAATCTATTCCAAACATTGTCTCTTAGTCTTCCAAAAGCAGCACCTGTTGACTTCAATATCTATACTCGACCTTGTGGGTACTGCCTAAAGTTACCAACTGCCTGAAGACGTTGGTTCTGTACAGGAGTGTTTGGTTCGCGTCAAGCATTCCACGAGCAGATTGTTTTCTTCATGTTGACAGTAAGACAACAATTAAATTATGCAGCTGAAAACTCAACCGTGGTTGCCAGCATGTATTGCCTGAACTAGCGACTGCTAATGGATGTTTTGTTTCAATTTTAATAAGGATTAAAGGGCCTTTATTTCTGTTATATAAGCAAGTGGCAGAGCCCTGTGAAACAACAGAAAGCATGGTTGCAAAAACCAGGTTGAAGAATGTCCTTATGTAGCTGGGGGGGGGGGGGGGCAGGGGTAGGTGGGAGGGGAGCCCACGGTGCTGTTGAAATATTTTTGTGACTGAGATAATTTCAAAGCAATTCTCCATACTTCGGTACAGGAGCCATCATGCCATTATGGAACTGACGGACAATTCTGATGAACATGTCCGACTGTTGATAATATCAAAGGTCATGGTCAGGTCAATAAAAGTCAGGTAGAAGTCCCGTGACTGTTTTTGATATTTCTACTGCGGTTGACATGCTGTAAATATTATGTCGACTGTCCTGCGACGGGCTCGGCACCAGGCCGATTTGAATGTAATAGCTGCTGCTCAAGATGAACAATTCTCGAGCCAGGTTACCACTGGCTGAAAGGAGAGTGGTGTCTCTATGGTTATAAGTTGACTGCTGACTGTTATTGGGGTTGTACATGTGGACAATGATGTCATCTTTGAATTCCTGTGGTATGTGTCTTTAATCCCAATTTGAACAAAACATGTCTATTAGCTTGTGAAACAGCATGGGGCTTAGTGTTCTGTAAACCTCCTTATTAATTTGCATCTGACAATGACCCCAAGGTCTTTGCGATGGATGTCTGGCTAATTGCGTTCTTGACCTTAACTGCACTGGGTGACGTGTCGAGCCTGTCGTTGATTGTAAGGTATGTTCTGCGTGCCTGTTCGTTGAGTGTTGAACGATATTATTTAGAATAGTACCGACGGGCTCTGCATGTGGCCCTTGTCAGTAGGCAGTGCCGTGCCATCAACAGTGAGGACAGAATTGAGGACTTTCAAACTGCTTTGAGTCATTTGTGTCTGTTTTTTAGGATATCAGCCGCTTTGCTGCTGAGCTAGATATGTTGTATCTATTTGAGCTTACTCAAGTAAATTAAGTACCGTTTAGTGGAGGTTGACTTTTTTATGTTGAGTTCTGATAATTTTGATGAAATATGTACAGGTGATGCTTTTCAGCCAGCTGGGATGACATATCTTCATCGTTCTCATCAAACCAGCCAACGTTATTGCAGACTGTGTATCTCAATGTCTCTAGAGTATTAGAATATCAAGTATTTGTTTCAGATGCCCATTACTCAGCTATTGTCAACCAGAACTGTTCATTCCTTATCCGGCAGTCCAGATTAGTTTAACAGCTTTCTGTGAGTTCTACGTTATTCAGTTTTTAAATGTTGAGTGGCTTTACATTTCTCTGATCCCAATGACATCCCTTTGACTCTATATGGATGTCACGTGTTGATATCTTTGGTTGGTCTAGCATCTGGAACCACACATCGCCATGGTAACCCTCACTTTCCGTTTGCCACTTTTTCTGGTGATGACATAGTCAACAAGCTACCATAGTTTAGAGCAGTGCTCTTCAACCTGTGTGCTAGTGCCCACTTTTGGGCCATTCTAGCTATCATGTGTGGGCGGAAGCAGAATAATTACATTGTTTTTAAAATATATTATTATTATGACAATGCAGAGATTACACAATCTGAGAAAACGGTGGCAGAATACCAGAAAACCAACAAAAACGAACATTTTTAGAACCTGTGTTTTGCCCGTGACAGCATGCGGTTGTGAAATATGGACAATTACCCAAATTTTCAGGGAAAATCATCGAGTTCTTCGAGTCGAAATGTTTTTAAAGGATTATCAGAATACAATGGACCGAAAAAAGAATAATGCAGACATTCGACAAAAGTTAGACATAGAACAGGTTCAAAAATTCGATCATAAACAACATTGAAATACTTTGGCCACATCAAAAAAACACAAGGGGTCCTAAGAGAGCGGTAATGCAGTAATTTCGACTGTCATCAGAAAGTCATTTTCACAGATGAACTATCTGTACTGCAGCCGGCAATGAAGGTATACTACCACATCTAAGGAAGGAACTAGGTATGTTGGCTGTAAATAAACAAACCATACTTCAGAAGCTACCATCCCATGGTGATGCACCTTACGGAAACGAAGCAGACATGCTTGCAAATAAGGGGAGAGGAATGTGAACAAGAGGACAGTAAAAACACTTACTTTGAGACAAGGAGAGTTATCCAGGCTGCTTTAAGATAAGAGATCAGAACAAACCGGACGATGACACTCATTTTCTCGAGCAGCAGGGATATATCGCCATCCTCGCCCCTGGACATAGCATAGCACTCTAAATTATCGTATGTGAAGGGTTTGTCTTTCTGCCGGCCAAGAGAGGTAGAGGCAGACCAAGAAGGCGATGCAGCAAGATATCAAGGAATTATTGGGCTGGACGATGGAAAAGGCTAGAGATGTGGCAAGAGATCAAGTTTCAGACGGGCTGTAACGAGAGCGACATTCTGCAGAGGGCATAACACTTGGTTGCGATGGTGAATTAAAAACATCAAAAATATACAGACTCAGTGGACGATCGCGTAATGTTCTTCAATAGATTGTATTGGGCGGTAAGGAAAATTCACCTTCTCACAAAAGTTATAAAAGTGGGCACCAAGTATAAAAAGGTTGAGATGCCCTGACTTAGGGAGAGGATACATCCATTACATTTCTTGCTAGTTGGTTGTTTGGTTTGTAGGTTATTGAACCAGCGGCCTGTGAGCTCCTGTCCTTTGGCCCAATGCCATATAGTTTTATCTGAAAGTGTTTGTGAGCTGTTGTTTAATTCCGTACACAGTGTTTTGTTTGTCTGGCCTCGGAGGAAGAAGCTCTTTCCTAACATAAGCAAGCGCATGACATTCAAAAATATGATGTTTAACAGTTGCAAAGGGATGTGTAAACATCGAGCATTCTGGAAAATGTTCTGGTTGGATTCTGTTCAAGCAACTGTTACGTGCGAAGTCGGAAAATGGTGCTTTAGTTTCTCCTTTATAGCAGGTTGATGTTGCCTTTGGGATTTTGGATGGCCATATGTTTGTACATTTCTCTTCCAGTATTTCCCATTGCCCATCTATGATAAACATTGTGTTAGTTGTATATAGGTGGTATGTGGTGCACAGGCTCATCAATCAGATCCCATTGCTGTTATATCATGAACTACGTGTATTTCTTTGCTTGTCTAAAGATCCGTCCCCACTCCAGCATTGAAGTCACCAAAATTGAGGAGTATCTCTGACAGGGATTAGCGACATTAAAGACTAACATTTTTTAATATAAATTATCGTTCATATTCTCTTGGTTGGTCGTGTTTGAGTATAGCCAACAATAAGTGTGCTTTCTCTTGTTTCCCAGTGAAATCTGTAGAATCATTACAAGATCACTGAAGTCATATGGAAGCTTGGCAAACTATCGAATGAGATGGGATCTGTTCTTGATTTCGACACCATGACTTCCCCATCAAAAGAATGTATGACTTCCCTTCAGTTTCTTTAATCTGGCCCTCATCAGGCAGGCCTGCCCTCACTCATGGCCACTACATCCAAGATGTAACGTGCCAGTTTATGGAGCTCATTCGGAGCCATCCTCCTTTTTATCATCTTTTATCTGTGATGCTGTTTTGTAATTTTCGCACTTTTCACGTCGCAAACCTGTTTTTTTTTAAATTTAATTTTCTTCGAGCGGAAAGATAGGATCTTCCCCAATAGTGTTAAGCTAGCCGCTGCCATTTCTAAGTCGGTCAAATTTAGGTTACCTCTTCCTGTCTCTTTCTTAAGCTACAGATGTAAGCAGATTGATACTCATCAGGTCAGAGTGCTGTCTAGCTCCGTTACTCCTTTTTATCCCGGCGAGAAACAACCATTTGACCTGAACCGCCATTGTACAAGTTTATTGCTGCATCTTCTGCATTATCTGCACTGCCTTTTATCGTCATAGGACGAAAATTAAAAAAAGAAATTGTATATATATATATATATCTATATATATATATATATATATATATATATATATATATATATATATATATATAAATGTATGTATGTGTGTGGGTGTGTGCGTGCGTGTGTGTAGTGTGTATTTAGTGTGTGTGTGTTTATGTGATAATATGATATGCCTGCTGTGACTTATGCTGTGCTTGGTTGGATTTAAGCTAGCTATCTTCCAACGACAAGACGGAGTAAAGACGGCTGGAGATATGGAAGGCTGCAGTGGACAAACATGACATTTTTGTGTTTGTCAAGCTAGGTAAGCTCCACACTATTTTCCTATCCGTTAAGCCAGTTATTGAATTTATCCGCGAAGTCCATGAAGTCCAATGTTCACATGCTCACGAAGACATACACTAACTCGTCTAGAGATGAGTACCCACAGATACTCTCACCTGCCAGAAGCACTTTTTGTGAATGCATGGCATATCCTTCCCTCAAAAAAAAAGTACAATCTTTTCTCTACCATCCCATAACAACAACAACACAGGGATATAATATATCAACACAACAAAGACGCATTCTAAAGCGAAAGAACGTAGTAACGCAAAATACAAGTTTCTTTTTAAAAAAACGAGTCGGTAGTCCCTTAGCAGGTACTGAGATCACGTGTTAGAGATTTCATTGTACAATATCTTATTTATGAGGTTGGGTGTCCCGTTCCCTTTCTTAGTGTCGTTCCTTCTCTAACAGTAAGCAATGCACTCAATTACAGCTTGATTCACAGAAGCGTACCGGCAATGGGATTTGAACCCCCATGTCTTCCGTAAAAACGGAGTGCTCTACAAATACTACACCATACAGAAACTCAGAACAATATAACAACAAAACATAAATATATAAAATAACATAGCACAGCAATGTTGAAATACAACCTAGCAATATAACATGGAAATGCGACATAGCAACACGACATAACCATACGACATTGCAGAATATCAAACACACAAAACATAACTTTACAATATTGCAATTGTGCACTACATAGAAAATAACATAGCCTAACAACATAGGGTACCAAAACATTATGGCAACAAAATATAAAAGGGTAGTTTAGTCAAATAAACTAATTACACAACAGCAGCATCGCAAAACAGAATGTATTATATTAAGCTATAAACATAACATATTATATTAACCTCATATTAAAACATTGTAAAAGAACAAAAAATACAAAACATAACACCATGAAATATAAACATTATATAATAACACATCGTACACCATATATATATATATATATATATATATATATATATATATATATATATGTATATATATATATATTTATATATATATATATATATATATAAAATAAAATCAAAACATATCCACATAACATAACAACGAAATAGATTAGCACAACATATCAACATAAATAATAACACGAAACATAACAGCGAAAAAATACAGCAATTTAACAGTATAGCAGCAGTATAACGTTAAAACAGAATAACATAATGATGCGACACATGAACATAGTATAACAAACATAACATAAAATAATGTGACCACATAATACTGCTTGACAACATTACATAAATTGGATAAATTACTCTTTAACAAGTCTGTTTTTTTCAAAATACAACCACCCACAAAAACAAGAGGGCATAAACACCAATTAACTAGAGAGATGTCTATATTAGATATTATGAAATAAATTTGTAGTCAGAGAGTGGTGAATGCTTGAAATGCATTGCCACAGGAGGTAGTCGAGGCAGGGACAATTAATGTATTTAAGAATACATTGGATGCGCATAGCTTTTAGAGCAAGGTAATGTAAATTAAACTGGTTGTATACAGACTCTGCAGAGTCTTCTAAACCAGTATAAAGACGTTAAGTTAAGTTAAGTTATAACAACATAACATAATAATTTAAAGATAACAATATATAACAGTATTAAATAACATCACATGCAAAGGTGTTTTTCTGTTTTGAATATCCCAGCTATCCCTCGGCAAAAAAGAATCGAACTAACTTCCATAAATTGTCAATCACTGTAAAGAAGGGCAAAGGCTAAGCCTATAGCGGAAACATTTAATTAGTTAATATATTCGAACTTTCAGCACTTAGTTGTCGAGTCGTATTTACCACCTTAACAACGTTCTTTTATTCCTGCAATGTATAAACACAGTGTTTTGAATACAACACTCCACAAAAATACTGGTACGCCTTCCTGCTTTCATAAAAATATCACCTTGCGTTATGATAATCCTTAACAAACTCTGCGAACAATTTACTCACAACGAGGCCTGCATCACGATAGTTCCACCAGACCTGCCTAGCAACCTAGAACCAATTCTGTCTCCATTCGCTAATGCTGAATGATGGACGTCACTCATCGTTCATGCAACGTTGGGTAGCAATCAATAGTCAGTTTTCCAGAACTAACTGAGGCTATGCCAATACTAATTGGTACCATGTTACATTCACAAGTATTATAATAACAACCGCTATAAGAATAATAACACAATCCATTTTCTTGCAGGTAACGAGCAGTTTTTTGAGAGGGTCATAAACCCTCTATCCGAGTTTTCATAAGTGTGTTAAGGATAGTCAGAAAGATTCACGACGCGTACGTTGGTTTCAAATAAAAACGAAGTTTTCAATTACAATTTAATAGAAACTTACTAAAGCCAAATAATGATTTTTTAAATGGAAAATAGCTAATATAACCAACCTCATTGCACCTCGGCGACCTTAACTGTGCTTTTTCCTTTCTAAAAGTGCTGACGACTGTTAAGTAAGATGTGTTGATGTTGTTGCACAATGAATAAGTTTACTCTTTTGTGCGCCCTGAAAAGAGTGTTTGATGGCGGCTTGTAGTAGCCTTCCTCGAATACTGAGCGTGCTGATGAAGATGGGCCGTGGCCTTCTGACGGTTGTGCTATGCCTGCTTCATCTGTGGGACGCTCATTACTACGGGGATCACGCGGTTTAACATCTCGTCAGTAAGACTGCCTGCAAAATGCCGGTTTCAAAGGAACGATGCATTGGAGAGATATAGTTGTCTTGGTCAGTATATTGTGCCTAACCCTGACGCGACGTCCTAGTCGGAATGTTGTGCCTGATTGGATTAGCTATTCAGTTCCTCTGAGATTTTAAATAAACAAAATCTATACGTTGGCGTTATAATATGTCTATCTTTATTTTACATGAACTGCTAATCCCCAGGAGCACGATTAATTCATATTCCATTCCTGTCTCACAAATGAGATTGTTTCTAGAATTTAGCTTTACGCAGAAGGCTACTTCACAGGCAGTAGGCGTCTGACTTGTGGAATTGGCAGTGCTTATCGTCGACGTGAGTTGAAGATTCATCAAGGCTAGAGTTATTTGGTTACAATGTTAGTCTCCTATTACCATATGCTCTCCTTGTGAGTGGGCCTTTCATATCAAGACTAAACAAAAATGGATAAGTCTGGTTCAGGTACTGCGGAAGAACAAGAACGAAACCTACGTCATCTCCAAGAGGTCTTCATCGAGGATAACAAACAATTCATTCAAGCACAATGACAAAAAATCATGGAAGTAATGACGAACACATAGAAAATATATTTAGGTCCAGATCGTATATGAGGATTGCCAGTCATGTTGAATGATATTGACCAGACTATACTGGTTAGAAATATACGAGAAGGGGAACAAGTTGAGAAAAAGGGGAATCGTGGACCGTATAAAATATTAGAGACCAAACGGCGAATGATTGTGTGGTGAAACGTGTACATACAAACAAAATATTAGAAACATACTGATGAAGACAGGGAGAAGAAAATGAAATGAAAAAAGGAAGGAAATAATAGAGGCGATATAGCTTAAGGAAAAGTATGCGATGTACCGATATCGTGCGGCTGAATTCAGAGCTTGACAGAGATTAATCTATTCTCCAGCTGGAATCGATACCGATTATTTGAGAAGCAAGAGACGAAACATGTTTCCTAATTTGAACACCCACCTGGTCAGCGACTGGGGAACAAGTCCTTTGAGATATCATTTAGATGTTACCGGAAATGAAAAGGGAGTTCCAAACCAGTCTCATGAATGTTAGCCACGTTACACCGATGACAAATAATATAATATATTTAACTGCGAGGCGTGTTGGGGAATCCTTTTTTACAAGATGTTGCTTAGTTTGACATGAAATGGAAATTGTCGTTTGCACTTCTAAACTTCTGTTTCTTCTATTTTAACCAACTTCCTCGTAACACAGAGAGTTGAAATTGTGTACACAGACTCTGCCAGTGTGACCTGCTAATATTTCAAATGTTGATGGATTCTAGACATTTCATTCAAAAGTTTTTATAGAAACTGAATGGCGGATATATTTGAAGGTTATCTCTTTAAATAACAAATAAGCAACCGTGAACCAGTAAACGGCTAACATTGAGGACAAAAGGAGTCATCCCTCCATCACGAAAAGACAAGACTTTCACCTGTTTCTACCCACCCGTCAACACAAGCATATGTAGAAGCTCGTGCCGGAAAACGTTATTTGTATATTTTCTTGCTGTAACGAACACTGGTTTAGGGTAAGCCACCGCGTTTGTCTGGAAGGCATAATGATGCGTAACGTAGTAACGGTTGTTGTTAAAGAGTTTGGTGTCCACGTGGTCCTTGGGGCTTATGTTTATACGTTTTGTAACCAGTATGTGAAATCGCATACGTATCTCTCTTTTAAATAAATCTTTAATGTGTTGGTATATAACTCATATATATTGAATGACTTTCCTATAAATTATAATTAATTTGATATCGGTTTGCATGTCATTAGCTTCATCTCATCGGTAATACTGATATTTAGTCCTATAATGTCTATGTTGATAAGTATAAACATTAGTCCGTTATAAACATCTGAGTTCTCAACTCATCAACCCATGCCCTTCATCTGAACAACTAGAAAACTGTGAACCCAAAGCACCATAATAGGCAAGTATTAGTCTATCGTTATGGTCATGGCAGAATGGTTCAGCCAATGTCAGTGTTTTATCAGTTATGCTAGACATGGTCGATACTTGAAACGCTCATACCAGCATATTCATTTAGAATAAACATAAATAACTAAGAAGGAGCTAATCAGGATGTCAAGTCGATACCACGATTGATAATGATAGATTTGATGTCAGCCCTCCTTGCCTCCCAGTGTATATTCCATGAAAAATTTCAGTCTGTTATTGAGTAAAAATAAACAATATTCCAAATCCTAAATCTCGAAAACCCTGGATTGCCTAAATGTTTATTTCCATGCGTCATACATTCATTAAGAGATACCTATATCACACTCACCAATTAAAAAATACGGACCCAGAGAGGAGATCCAGATAGAAAACATTTAGAGATTACAGACAGCGAAGACGGAAAAGTGTGCTCTCAAGAACAGTTCACTAGCGTTACCAGAAATGCCCTTATCAGAAACCAACAAGGGAAAAGAAAGTTGGGTGGATCAAGAGAATAAATAAAGACGATGAAGCTTTAAAGGGAGAAAACTAATTGTCAGTTAAAGAAATCTACTTGACATAAGAGCGAACGAGTAGCAGAGTGGTAAGAGCTCTACCTCCTAACAGAAGAGGCACTGGTTCTTATCCCCGTTTCAAAACGCTCTGGTCAACCTGGCTGTAAATGTATATGCGTAGACCTACCTTTACTTTTACCGCAGAACTTTATCCGGGCTTTTAATAATTACCATGGAAAATATTAATGAGAACGAAAGGGAGGGGTTTGGAAGGGATGTTGACAATATGTAATAATTCTTCATCTACTTCATGGGTCATGGTGACTGGCGTAGACGAATATAGATTTACACCGCTTATTGTCTCCAGAGCTGTTTATCTTACATATTTTCATTCTGTTTTGCTCAGCTGTGGCGGTGAGCGACGTGGAAAGCTAAAGTTGTTATCCTTGTGCCAAGTGTGCTGTGTTGGTTGTTGTAGGTCCGCGTTGTGGAAGAGCTTCTCTTATGGCATCTTTCCATCTATCAGGCTTTTGCTATCGTGCCCAGTAACCTTATATTCTCGCGTTGTAAACTCTAGTGGTAGGTACTCATGTCTCATTCGCAGGAAACGATAGAACCATGTTATTGTCTGTCTTGAAATGTATTTAGGACAAATGGAAGTTTTCACCATATTTCTAATGTCAACTTCTTCTGCGCGTTCGTTCTCTTACTCCCGCTACCAAGCCCTGAACGTTCTCTCACTCCCGCTACCAAGCCCTGAACAGGGATTTGCAAGTAGCAGGATGTAGTCCAGAGAACACAATGAGTTGTGTCGCTAGTCTACAGCTTGACTGAGATATTTGCACTTTTCGATCAGACACATCCTTTTTCGGCAGTGCTAATCTCAACATTACATAATTAGTGGATAGCGGTCACGTTTGAAAATGTTAGCCCAAAGACTATAAATAAAGTTGATGTGCGGTTATTTAAGTAGTGGTGACAGTTACCAAAGAATTATTTGGTACAAATCCCGATTTATATTGCGCATAGCGACATATTACTACTTAAGCAAGAAGTCAGATAGGCAATTAGAAGAAGTCGTAACTACAAGGCCCCAAGTGTAGACAACATATCAGCAGATGTCATAAAAGCTTGTGGAAATGTAGGAGTAAGAAGGCTAACAAAGATCTTTAATCAGGCGTGGATTAAAGGAAAGAAACCTGGTAATTGGCAAAGAGCTATGGTGGTACCTATTTAGAAAGACAAGGGCAGCAGAAAATATTGCAGTTCTTAAAGGGGCATTTCCTTCCTTAGCCACATTGGACAAATGTTCACACGGATCCTTGAGCGGCGAGTACGAGTTGTTGTGGAGCCGCTGCTCAGTCAAGCTTCACTATCAGTCTTCCGGAAAAGCTGAGGATGTCATCATCATGTAGCATGTCCTTTGTAGAACGTCGCTCCCATCACAGTCTGTCTGAAAGAAACTCGTTCCCTTGCCAAAACTCCAGCTTCCGCCACTGTCATACTCAGGCACTCCTGGATATCTTGGTGCCATCGTCTTCTTGGTCTACCCCTTCCTCTTTTGCCTGGCACCATACCTTCCATCACCGTCCTCTCAAGACCGTTGTGTCTCTTGATGTGACCAAATTATTTGCATTTTCTAGCCAAAATGGAATTGATAAACCAGTTCTCCTCTATGCTCAACTCTTGCCGAATGTCTACATTTGTTCTTTTCTCTATCCAGGGTATTCTGAGGATCTTTCTGTAACATTTTGACTCGAAGGATTCGATTCTTTGTCTAGACGTTTTGGTAATCGTCCATGCTTCACTGCCATAAGCTGCCACAGGAAAAACACAGGCTCTCAAGACTTTTACTTTTATCGTTTTGTTGATGCCCTGCCATAATTTCTTCAGGCTGTTCAGTCTCTGCATTGCCATAGCTAGTCTTCTTCTGATTTTTTTCGAGCAGTCACCATTTTTGTCGATTCTGGAGCCCAGATATTCAAAATGTGTAACCTGATCTATTTCCTCACCACCCACTGTAAATGTATGCTGACATTGTGTTTTATCGGTGGTCATTATCTTTGTTTTGTTTATGTTTATGAACAGATTTTGATCTTTACTATGTCCATTAACGGCTGAAAGTAGCTGATCTAGCCCTTCCGGACTTCTTGATAGTATCATTGTGTCATCTGCATATCGTAACTCTGGAATCTCGTACCCCCCCCCCCCCCCCCCCCCCAATCGTAAATAGGTCGAAACTTTCAAGTTCTCATCTTCTCGCACATTTCTCATTATACATTCCGCATATATGTTGTACAGATAAGGTGAGAGTATACATCCCTGTCGGACTCCCTTTTGTACTGCAAACCAATCTGATGTTTGCCCAGATACTCGGACAGCGGCTTGTTGATCTTGGTATAATGTTTCAATGAGATGGACTATATGCAAAGGAAACCCCATTTCCTTCATGATTCTCCACAGATTTTGATGTTTTGCCGTGTCGAAGGCCTTAGTGTAATCAATGAAACATGTGTTCAGGTCTACATTAAACTCTCTACATTTTTCATAGATAT
The DNA here is from genome assembly GCA_036924085.1 of Ariolimax columbianus. Classification (NCBI taxonomy): domain Eukaryota; kingdom Metazoa; phylum Mollusca; class Gastropoda; order Stylommatophora; family Arionidae; genus Ariolimax; species Ariolimax columbianus. The sequence goes on along the minus strand of JAVGWX010000004.1, from coordinate 28,739,309 downwards.
TCCTTAAATTGAATATGTGGTCCCGGGTCCCTCTGTCTTTCCTAAAACCTGCCTGGACTACGTGAATTTCAGATTCAAACTTTTTCTCTATCCTTATTAATAGGATTCGCAGGAGTATCTTGCTTGCATGGCTGATCAGTGCGATAGTTCGGTAGTTCGTGCACAGCTTCAGGTTGCCTTTTTTGGGGAGGGGTATATAAATTGATTTCTTCCATGCTTCTGGCCACTCTGCACTGTGCCATATCTGTTTACACAGCTTGTGGTAGACTCGAGCACATGCCTCTCCTCCTGCTTGTATTAGCTCTGCTGGGATATCATCGCATCCTGGGGACTTTCCCTTTTTCAGGCTTTTAATTGCAGAGCGTACTTCTTCCAATGTTGGTTCAGGTTCTTTCTCATCCTTTGGTAGGATTGTAACTGAGCGCTTTGTGCTGTCTCCATACATGGTTCTGCAGTACTCTCTCCATCTATTCAGTATGTCTTTGGTTCTGTTAGTGTGTTATCCTCTTCGTCATTTATGACATGTGGAACCGGACGGAATTCCCTTGTCAGTGTTCTTATTGCTTTGAATGCATCTCTTTCGTTGCCTTGTTGTTGTAGGTTTTCTATATCCTTACATGTTTCTACTATGTATCTTCTTTTATCTTTTCTTATTTCTCTTCTGACTTTTCTTGCGCAGTTTGTATATGCTGTGTTGGTCCCCTTACTTCCCATTTGTTTTAATTGTTGCCTTTCTGCAATGAGTTTCTGTGTTTCGTCTGTTATATAGCTCTGTGTCTTGTGCAATATCTTTGGAATCATTTCTTTTGCTGTCGAGATCAAAATCTCCCTTGCGTACGATGTCAACTCCTCAGATGTCATCTCTTCCTGTATAGCAAGCAACGCCTCAAATTTGTTTTCTACTTTGATGTTGTATTCAGTAGATATTGCTGATACATCGAAGCGTATTGGCTGGCAACCTTTGTAGATCCTGCGTAGTCTTGTTTGGAAAACTGGAAACAGTAATTCGCAGTCTGCTCCTGGCAGTGTTTTTGTCGCCAGCACATTTGATCTCCATCTTTGTTGCACTAGGATGTAGTCTATTTGGTTTCTGCTATTGCCATCCGGGGAGGTCCACGTGTACAGTCTTCGTGGATGTTGTTTGAAGAAGGTGTTGGCAATGGAGAGGTTGTTTTCCGTGCAGAATTCAACCAGTCTTTCTCCTCGCTCATTTCTGTGTCCCAAACCAAAAGGTCCTCGAACACTTCTCTCCTCTTCGGCTCTTTCCTCTCCAACTTTCGCATTGAAATCTCCAATGATGACCAAGATGTCTCTTTTTTCAACTTTTTCCATCGCTTCTTGCAAGGTGTTATAAAAATCATCCATTTCACAATCGTCTGCTGCTGATGTTGGTGCATACACTTGAATTATTGTTAAATTTCTAGTCTTTTTCTTTAGTCTGATTACAATTATGCGGTCGTTGACTGGATTGTAACCCAGTAGTGAAGGTGCTGTCTTCTTTGACAGAATAAAGCCGACCCCGCTTTTTCCACCCTTGTCCGTCCCAGAGTATATAAATGTTTCTTCTGAGGAGCTGGTACAGTGCCCTTGTCCGGCCCATCTATGCTCAGAGACTCCAAGAATCTCTATCTTGGTTCTCTTCATTTCTCTTCCGATCATGAATAACTTGCCCTGGTATAGGCTCCTGACATTCCAGGTGCCTATTCTTAGTTTTGTTTTTAGTCCCATTTCAGAGTTGTCCACTGTAATGCAGTCAGGCTTTAGGCCGTCATCTCTATTACTTGTACTGACTCTGAAATTGGCCTCTTCCCCAGTTGGCCCGGAATGCGTTGTGTTGTAGTTTACAGCTTGACTGCGATATTTGCACCTTTCGGTCCAACACATCCGACTTCAGCAAGCATTTTTGAGTACCGGGTTAGCATTCCCTCTTCGATCCCTTTTCCTTAGCCAGTCTGCCCTGCTGCAGCCTGTTATCCAGGATCACCGCCTAGAGGTGTAGAAGGGTTCTGGCAGCTCTGGTTCGCTGGCCCTGACGTTAGCAGTCAGTTATGGGTCGCTGACCACTGCAGTTCATGCGCTGCTCAGCATCTTGATCCCGTTCGCTAATGATCAGGTCATCTTTTACCAAAATGGAGAAGACTTATAGCATCATATAAACTAGCTCCATTGGCAGATAGAGACTATGTTGATATCACGTAAACAAATGCAGAGACGTTTCCACATCAGAGACAATTATATCAAGCCAAGCAAGTACGGAAGTTTAAATACATAAGTAGAATAAACTGAAGATAGGTGGCACTGACGAATGCATTTGTGGTACCGGGAAAATGACCGCTGAACATCTGCTGCAAAACTGCCCGATATACAAGGACCAGAGAAAACACATGTGGCCATCACCAGTGGCAACACTAGACAAGCTCTATGGCAGTGTCGACAGCCTCAGGATGAACGCTGCTTTCGTCGAACAAATACAGGTTGACGTTTGACAGCGTACGAAGAAGAAGAAGAAGAAGAAGAAGAAGAAGAAGAAGAAGAAGAAGAAGAAGAAGAAGAAGAAATACATAAGTAGTATGTTCACTGATGTCGGTAGAGTGGACATAGAGATTGCATATAGAATTCAGAAAGTGAAGTGTTCACTAGTAAATTGCAGATTTTGAAACACCTTTGAGTATCTCTTTCAACTAAAGAGAGGCTAATAAATGCACTGTTTATTCCTACATTGTGTTTTCCGTGTCAATCTTGGTCCTTACTAGAAACACATACTAGTAAGATACAGAGTTATGAGCTGCACTGTGTGAGAAGTTCAGCTGAAAACGAAATAACTGACCGTATTCGCAACACCACGCTAAGGCAAAGAGTGAGGACAAACCCAGTTAGTACCTACTTTGACTCAACAAATAAAGTGGTTTGGTCATGTAGTCAGAATGCATTATGACCAGCCTACATCAAATCCATATCATAAGCAGGTCTCCGGGCCAAGAGCAAGAGGCAGACGTCGGCGTCCATGGATCGAGGGTGTCTCTGACACTCTCATGAAGTTACACCTAACGATAGCACAAGCCTCCCACCCGACGATAACAAGAATTCTACGCATCCCGCCTCTGTGCGACGCCGAATGACAAGGACAGTAGGAAAAAAGAAGAATAAGAAGAAGATCACAGTTAATAAGTCACAGCTTACTGGCACAGCTTACTGGCACAGCTTACTGGCACCTAGTTACAATTTGAATAGTGTTGCTGTTGTTGTTACGATTCTAGCAAACTATACCAGGGCAATTGGAATTATATAAAATATCAAAACATTTACATAGTTTTTTTAAGAAAAGTTGTTGTTACAGATCCAGCAGCATTTGGGCTCTCGCCCTTCTGCCCAATGCAATGCAATGGTATCTGCACATGCTCATCAGCTGTTGTCTAGTGTCATACAAAGTTTTCCATATATCTGGCAGGCAAGGAAAAAGCATTTTCCTAAAATCGTTGAGTGCCGAGCACTCAAAGAGATGATGATCAACGGTTTCATATTGGTGTGTACACAGCTGGCACTAAGGAGTATGTTGTGGTTGGAATCTGTTCAGGTGCTTGTTAAGTGAGGTGTGTCGGAAAACGGTGCTCTGATCTTTCTTTGGGAGTCGATACACACTGCCATTTTGACTGGGGCTTGCCATATGTCGGTAGACCTCCCTCCCCGTGTTTCCCATGGCCCATCTATTCAGCCAAGTTTCTTTGTTTGCTGTTCTCATGAGCTGTTTGGCTATTTGTAAAATTGTTGCTGTGCGTGGCTGTTCTTGTCTTGAATCCCCCTTTGCTTGTCTGACTGTCTTGTCATTGCCAGGTGTGCTTGAGTGGCGATGGATCAACTGCAGAACTATTTTGACAGCACTGGAAGTGATAATGTGATAAATGTCTATAGATATTAAGATAAGGTCAGGTCTACAATGACCAGCAACTTCTAATACTTGAAGGGCTGCCATTGAATCTGTAAAAATAACAGTGTTTTGGACCTTTGAAAAAAAAGCATCAAAAACGGTTCTCAGATGGTACAAAGCGGCTTCAAGTGCAGCGATCTCAACTTCATAGTTGGAGCTAACCTCCCCGCAAGCATTAGACAGTTCATCAGTGGACCCGTCCGGGTATTTTCTTTAAACGTCATAACCTGCTTTGAAGGTGGTTTTAAACGCAGATCAGTCAGTATATACATGTATCATTTTCTTCGGGATAGGCATCAATGGTTCATTGAGCTGCTCGAATGAGAGTACTTGGATCTTAACTTTTGGTTGTATCATCTATTAATTTTTCCTGTATTTCTGGTGTTTTAAGGAAAGCTGGTAGAGGTATGTCTTTTACTACTCTCTGTAACTCTTGTCTTATTTCTGGTTGTTGATATATATCTTTGATTTCAATAACATGGTGACTTTTGTTTAATTCTGCTTTTTGGCTGCCAGTTTTCTACAAGGAGTCTGTTGGGATGATCCCGTTTAATTATGTTACTTCGCTCATAAACTTCCATAACGTCTTTACCCCTCCGCATCTCATGGGGTTCCACTTGTATGTGGATTTCGCAAGCTGCAGTTGGCGTTGTTCTCATTCCTCCACTAATGAAGCGTGGAGCACTATTTTGCACCCTGTCCATGTATTCCAAGTTAGATTTTTAACAAGTTGAAAGGAGCGCACTATTTAGTTATATAACTGAGCGCACATAACCAAGGTATAAGTCTCTCAAAGTATCCTTGTCTGATCCCCACGATGTACTATGAAGAATTCCATTTTCTGTTTGTTTGTTTTTTCTGGGTTTTCTTTTCAATGCATCGCTTGCATTTGATCTATTGGACTTGTGACATTGTTTTAATGTTTGTCAAGTTGAATTGGTGTTAATCTTGGCATGATATTACGCACACGTTGTGATTATTTGCTTTCCGTGTTAAACTGCACTTCTAATGATTCAATTTAGCTAGATTCTGTTTTCATTTTGTCCATGTGAATGTTGAATAGCAACGGTGAAAATTGAAATTCCTGTCGTACGAATGCAATTTTCTTCAAAAGCCCAATGTGAATGCATCAGTTATTCGTATTGAATTTTCTAATAGTTGCCCTTGTATTTCAAAGTCTTCTAAAATTATCTGCAGTTTATATGTATCTTATTTATCGAAAGCGTTCTCCTGATCTGTAAATCGTCTGTTTAAATGCTTCTCACATTCTGTAGTTTCGTTTAAATGTGTTTAGGGTGAATTAAACATCAGTGTTTCCTATTTTTTTACAGAATTCACATTATCTGAGGTTCAGTCAACTGGTCTTACTCTTTGTGCAAGAATGTTTGCTAACATTTTTCTTCTCTGACTTAATAATGATATGACTGTGTATGAGACCTTCGTTTACACCTTGTTTGGTCCAGATTGGAATTATTTTCTAGGCTGATGCAAATCTTCAGATAATAATCTTTCTTTTGTAAAGATTATCTTTAACTTGTTCAGTTATGCCTTTCCGGGGATTCGGTGACGAAGTGATTAAGCCGTCGGCCTCGTGATCAGATGGTGTGGGTTCGACTCCAGACTCCGCCGTATTTTTCACGGATGCTTGATGGGAGTCCCTTGCATCTCGTAGTCGCCCTCTACTCGTCTTGTCCTTGACGTGCCACTGAGGTCGGGCGGCTCGAGACGAGAGAGTGAGGATAACAAGTAGCGCAGTTAATCTTTATTACAAATAGCGCTAGCAAAATTAATTATGCCATCATCGTCTCCGATGGACGGCGGCCTTAGCCTTTCTTTTTATGCCTTTCCACAACCTCGAATTGCGTCAGATGTTATGTTGTCCATATTTTGGCCTGTTCTTCATAGCTATTCCTATTTCCTGAATGATTCTATTATGTTCCAGGTGATCATTGTTCTGGAGATCAATATTGATTGTCCCGCAGTGTTTGTTCAGTTGAAATGTTCTTGGGTGTGATCTTTTCTTACCTATTGTTTGAAGTGGAAGTTAAACACTGGGGATCCAATTTTGCAAAGTGCAGGTTGAAACTTTCATCTTCTAACCTCATTGCTGTGATACTTTTATCAAACAAAATGATGTAACTAGAAATAAATAACTAAATAGCTTGTTATCATTTTTGTAAATAATTCCTCACGTCCATGCCATATTAAACTGTCCGGTACTTGCTCATAAGCTGGTTATGATTTAGTACTGTTTGTGTGGATATTAGACATACCCTTCATATAACATGTACAAGTTGTTAGTATGGAGTTTTACCCATAATTGGTTTCGTCGGGGGATTCATATAGTTATGGGAATAAGGCTGATTGTTCCGTAAGTGCGATGGGATGTTTAGACTAGTTTCTTCATTCCTTACAATGACAAATTGGACCTTTACATGATTCAAACACATTTTGCCAGATCATGAGACAGAGATCTACAAATACTTATATTTAGTCTGTGAATACTTGAGAACAAAAGGACAATTTAGCAACAGTATATTTATACCAACTTTGTGCTATCAATGTCAAATTTGGTCCATATCCAAAGCACAAGAAAGTAAATTAACGGCTTTCGAAATTAAATGTCTAAGAAAAGTCAGTAGTGGCAAGAGATATAAAATAAGAAGTGGTGGCATTAGAAATACGGTAAGAATGGCGCTTTGTGTGGAATACATTTGAACCTATTGTTGTTTTGAGTTATTCGTACTTAGTTTGAGTCGTGGCGACGTGTCTTTGGTAGCGAGTTACCGTGGCTTTTCTTACTTCCTGAGACGTACTAATAAAAGTAGTCGGTGGTCCTTGTTGAAGTGCAATGTGTAGTTCCTCAGGACTCTAACCACTATGGGGACTACAGTATCGATCCCTACATCGTTGGCCATACTGCTGTGGTAAGACCTGTTTCCATGAACATGAACGAGGACCTGAGGTGGGTGTCTTGATCAGTACGTTTCTCATCATTCTAATTACTCTTCGCTCTCGGCGTATCAAGATAGAAAATACGATAGTTCAATCATCTGATGAGAATGCAAAATGGGCAGCTACTACTGCACGCTAACAGCGCAAGAAGCTCTGAACATTTAGCACAAGAAATCCATGCGGCAGATGGGTATATGACGTAACAGAAATCCTACAACAACACGGGTTAACAACAGCCAATGAATCACTCTTGACCGATAGAGAAGACTTCAGTTCCCCGCTTCTCTTAACCGCTCAAGTTGACAGAAACATCGGTACATAGGAATACCTATTTTTAACGCGTGAACATAACGGCAGTTTCAGTCTCTGAGTGATGACAGATGAAATGGGCATACGTCTCACTGTTTGTGTCTGATATGTATTGAAACATAGTCCCTCCCTTTGTCGGAATATCTGTGTAAGTGTATGCGTGTGTGTGTATGTATATATATATATATATATATATATATATATATATATATATATATATATATATATTGTATTTGTGTGTGTATTTTAATCGCCACATAATGATTACATCGTCTGTGTAGGCTCGCACGTATACAAGCTCTGCCTGTTTTACAATTCAAAAAGGTATTGCTGTCTCGCTTGCATGGTCTATCTTTCCGAAAATAATTTAATCTGTCTATCGACCCCATAGGATATAGCATGCACCGACCTGTGAAAAGCATTTTATTTACTTTATGAAGTTCAGCAATCGACGTGCATGACCCGAACCATTTAGACTCACCGACAATAGCACTGCCTTGTTACCTGAGTACTTGCCGGAATCCAAAGTATAAGACGAGACAGACGCTTCTAATCGATGGACCCCACCTACATCTCGTGCATATCTTCTATTGACAGTGTTTGCTTGGAGATCTGAAAACAATTTCGTGGGACATGCAAATCGTCAGTGACAATGGATGTTCTATTTCTGAATGTCATATTTGTTGTAACTTTATAGACCATTGAGTATTACAATGTGCCTCAATAACAATTGGATATTTTAAAATGTGTGTCTACATATTTTGCAATACTTAGTGTATATAAGCACATATTTTGTAATACTCATTGTTAATAGGTCCGTATGTGAGTATCACAACATATGTCCATAAACATTGGCTATCACAAAATATATGCCCATAAACATTGGATATAATATTATATATGTCCATAAACATAGGCTATCACAAAATATATGTCCAAATACATAGGCTATTACAAAATATATGTCCATAAAGATTGACTATCACAAAATGTCCGTAAACAGTGACTATCACAAAATGTCCATAAACATTGACTTCCAAAATATATGTCCATAAACATTTGACTATCACAAAATATATGTCCATAAACAACAGTCGTCAATAGAAACCGTTGAGCTCCATGCGAAGCATAGGTCTTCAATAAATACATGCCAAGTGAGCATGTCTGGCCCCGTCCGTTCCAGCTCGGTTCACGTCCTCCCTTTTTTCATTTTGGATTTTCTCAAGATCTCTCTCCGTAGTTGTTATTGTCAGCCTTTACTTTCCTTGTCTTAAGGTTTCCAGAACAGAGATCGTCTTGTAATGTTACCTGCTTATTTTCTTAAAGTGTTTTAAATACTTCTCATGTTCCTAATTATTAATCTTATCATACCATTTCAATCTCTATAATCTGTGCAGACACACCTTTATGAAAGTTTGAACCATTTTCGTTGTTTTTGTTTTAGTTTAAGTTTCCGAGCGATATAGTAGTACAGACCTTACATTTGCGTTGAAGATTTTGATTTGTGAGCTGACTTAATTTCTTTTGATTTCCAAAAGTTTTTTCATACAATGCATGAGTAGTCTTATTTTAAATATTTGTATATATGTAATCCTACTTAACTTAATTTAGTTTAACTCAACTTAGATTAAGATCTTTATACTGGCTTAGAAGACTGCAGAGTCTGTATACAACCAGTTCCTTGAAAGGGGGTTAACTAATGTGCAAGTCCATATTAATAGACTCAAACACTAAAGCAAAGTAGACCTGCACCCTGTTAGATGCCATCTATAGTGCTCTTAGCAAAGTGCCTAAACATGGCCGGTGTTATGCCATATCTCACAGTTAGACGCCTCTTACGGCATGCTTTCTGTGGGGAAGTGGTGCTATTCTTGTAATTGTCATCTACAAAGACCCCAGCAGACTCTTCGTTTTGTATCCCCTATTCTGTATATATTACTACCAAGATATATCAATGATTCCACATTATGTAAAAGTGTGTCTCCCAACACAATATGATTGTCGTTAGTTGCATGTATTTTCATAATCTTTGGGTTGCTTTCTCTGGGCATTTTTCACTCGTCTCATCAATTATATTTATTTTATTCTGCATTTGGTTGCATTTTTGTGTGTGGAATAACCAAGTCTTCAGAGTCCAGATCATCAAATCTTTATGCAAACTCAATTTTTGTTCGTTGACGTTGCTGAGTTCGTAATCAAGTAAATAGCTCACAGAAAGATCAATAGTGATAAGAAGCATGCCTGTCGCATACTAGATTTGATCTCAAAGGGATCAGGAGGCTGATTTTCATGTGAAATCTATATTGTATATCTTCACGCGTTCTTTTAACTATGTTTGTGGGATTCAGGGGCACTTTATAGAGCATGAGTAATTTCCTGAAAGTTATTCTCTGTCTAAGCTGTAAAATCCGATTTCATATACTCCACGAATCCAATATAAACTGGTGAGTTTCATTCTACACTGTGTACAAATGTTGTTCTTCAGTGTAGTTACCTGGTCTGCAGAATTCCTATGTATTTGAAGGCATGTCTGTTCTTCTCATAGTTGTTTTCCTACAACTTGTAAACTCTTTTTTATGTCCCTTTTCAATATTGTCCCATGCACTGATAGTTATACACTTCTGTAGATCTCCGCGCTGATATTTCCCTTCATTATCAAACAAATAATGTGTATAATATCTCTGTGTTGTTGTCTGCTTTGATTGCTTCATCTGAGATATGATCTTTGCTAGTGGCTTTACCATCTCTCAGTAATTTTGACTTTCGTTATTATTTCGTTGTTTGGTTTATCGAAAATAACTTGTAGCTACGTTTCTGCCGACGGAATGTCTGTAAAATATTGCGAGTTGGTCTATTTAATAGCTCTTCAAAATGTAATGCTCATCATATTCAACAGCTCATTTGCCTTGCTTGTCACATTTTTTTGCTTATCTCTAAATAAAGTCATTGACTTGCTTATATTCTCATGTAGGTTTCACTGTGCTGTTGTAGAGATCTTTCAAACTTTCTTCCGCTGCTGTTTTATTCTGCCTCTCTTGTCAACACAACAAATATTGTCTGCTATCTTTTTCTATGTTCTTTCCTACTTTTGTGTTAGTTTCAGTGTATATTTCTGGAGACTTGGCCATAATGTTTCGTGTTTTGCCTTCTATAAAAATATGCTTCTTCATTTTTCTGCCCTTTGTCTTTCCTATTGTTTCTGTTGGTATCTATGCTATGTGTCGGCTTTCACTTTTCGCTAGAACCTCTTCACAAGTCTCGTTTCATATATGTGTTATATGCAGTCCATGCATTTCTCTACCATCTATTTGTTTCTAGTTATTGCAATACTTTATACCTATTTGATATCGTAATTTTAGGCTATCTTGTACGTCCTTGTTTTTGAGAAATCTTTCATTGCACTTTTGTCTATAGGTGTATATTGTTGCATAGATGTTTAATGTTTTATTTTTCTGGCTATCAGAAGATGGTGGTCTGATGCCATATCCATATCCTCTACATACTATTTAATCATGAAATGATTATCTCAACTTTTGATTTATACAAATATATTCAACCTGTTTTCTGCCCTGTGGTTTAGTGACAGCCATGTTGTTTTGTGTATTTCTATTTGTATGAAAATGTTGATACCAATCACCATTTGATCTGAAGCTCATAAGTCCACAAGTAATTCGCTATTTTCATTTTGAATCCTCGATTCCATGTTATTCCATGATCTCTTCAAAACCGATATTATCATTTTCAACCTTAATATTTAGGTCTCCATCAAAATCGTAATTTTTTAGTTTCTTTCTATCCATGCTATTTTGAAGTCTCGTGTACAAGTCCTATATCGCTGTCTTTGTTGTTATTTATTGGTGTACAACATTGGCTATGGTTTATCTTTATCTTCTTTCTGGCAGTTTATAAAGTAGCTAGTATAATTCTGGGTCATAATGCCTCCCATTCTATAATGGCATTGTATTCCTTTTTTGATGACTTGGGGCCACACTTTCACTAAAGTGTGCGCCTTCTTCTGTGAGCCCTGAGGACAGCGGAGTTTTCCAGTCACTCAGTTTCATCCTTTCAACTTCTTTCCATCTTGTTTCAGCCAGCCCCAGGATACGATTTTTTTTAGTTTCTCATATCTGCTGCCACATGTGCAGACATCCCCTGTGTGATATTGTATGAACATTCCAGCTATCAAATCTTACGGTTTCCCTAGACGAAAACAAGTATGTCAGCGATCCAGATTCTTTGTGGCTTTCCTTGTATCATGTTATTAACCCTCTTGACAAGGGCACCCTTAAATCTTTGGTAGCTAGATGTATATTTATTTAAGATTACTTTTCCATATTTCATATCGTTATATATGCTGAGGCTTTTGCAAAAATGTGTATTTATTTATTGGCTATTTTAAAATTCTCCAAATTGTTTCAGGGAAAAACAGAATATGGCCACTGCTTCCATTATTGTAGTTGTAGATGGTTGTACATGGGCCTGACAACCTTATCATGTAAGAACCATTTATATCAAATCGCACTTAAATTGACTGCAACAAGGTTTCCTAAAGGTTAGTTAGGGTAAACCAAATGGAACCTCGTAACTATTCTCCAACAAATAGGTCGACAAGACATGAATTAATGCATTATACAATAGTAATATAAACATTAAATACACAAGCAAATATACCGTTTCATACTCCGTATGGAATATTTGATGTTAGACCTGTATTATTGTGTGGCCTACGGCACATAATGGGTGATGTGGTCAGTATCACACCGGTCTAGCCGGAAAGAATCTCGCACCAACTAGGGATTGAACCCTGATCGTTTGACTGGGAAGCCATCCCTACCGCGTCCTCTATAATATAAACATTGACTAATGCAAAATGTGTATATAAACACCAATTTCTTCATTCTATTTGTCTCGAAACATTGAAACATCGATCAAACACAAGTTGTTAAGGATGTCTGATTCCAGTCATCTGCAGTGTTGTTTTAAACCAATCGTTTGTACATGATGTGATGGTTATATCCATTCACAACTTTCTTTGGCTATCATGAAATAAGTACATACATATTGGCTATTACAAAATAGGTATATACATATTGGCTATTACAAATATGTAAATACATACTGGCTATTGCAAAATTGATTTAATAAATATGTGGCTATTACAAAATTAGTACATGAATATGAATTTTGACTATTGTGTAATTGGTAAATAAAAATTGACTATTGCAAATTATCTATATAGAATTTGGCTTACTTGGAATACTTGAAATCATAGTATTCAAACAGGCAGGTGTATGCCTATTGCCAGGTAGCGGGAGGCTATACGTTGTAGGTTTCTTTTGTGATCCTACTTCGTGCCACTTATAAGGGTGGGGGGGGGGGGATGGGGAGGGTGAAATAATTTTTTTTTAATATTTTTTTCATTGTTTTATATGGGCAGCTGCCAACAGTCGGCTCATTCCTATTTAGAGTTAACAGTGGTTCTCTGACGGGCATGGGACTTTCTAATTTATGTCTGCGTCCGATATGAGTAGACACTCGATCTCATCTACTTTTAGACCACCGATCACTTTAAACTGGTGGGTTTTGGACACCCACTGTTTTGTGCTTTCGTTCCTTTGTTATTAGACTAGTGCCTTATTTCTTTTATATCGACCCACTTAAGAGACGAGTCTCTTATCTCTCTGTGTTAGCGACCCACTTGAGAGACGAGTGCCTTACCTCTCTGTATTAGCGACCCACTTGAGAGACGAGTACCTTACCTCTCTGTGTTAGCGACCCACTTGAGAGACGAGTGCCTTACCTCTCTGTGTTAGCGACCCACTTGAGAGACGAGTGCCTTACCTCTATGTGTTAGCGACCCACTTGAGAGACGAGTGCCTTACCTCTCTGTGTTAGCGACCCACTTGAGAGACGAGTGCCTTACCTCTATGTGTTGGCGACATACTTGAGAGACGAGTGCCTTATCTCTCTGCAATAGGAACTCGCAATGACTATGACTACTACAAAATATGTACATAATTCTTGATTGTTACAAAACATGTACGAAGGTATTGACAGTTAAAAAAATGTGTGCAAAGCTCTTGACAGTTACAAAATGTCTACATATGTCTCTACTGCTACAAAATATGTACATTAGTCTTGACTTACAAAGCATGTACAAGTATATAAAGTTTAACTACTGTAAAATGTGTTTATGTAAATAAGAGAATCTCGCAAACAGAACTTGACAAAAACCAAATCGTATCTATTCTCGTAACGGTAAAATAGCAGCACATAACTTTAACATGGTACATGACATCAAATGTAGAACTACATCATATTTGGGCATGAGGTTTTCTTTGCATACATAATCATCAGGTACCTGCCGGTTGGCGTTGGAGATCATCATCCACTTCTATCACGTGTACCGACTCTGTTGTATATTGTCGTCCGAGCCATTCTCTCAGGCTGTTCAACATCTCTCTCAGCCATCCTATGTCTTTCGTTCCTGCTATCTTTCCAGTTGTCACAACGTGCTCCAAGCCGCCTCTTCTCATAACATGCCTGAAAAAGGTTGACTGCTTTGTTCTGACCTTTGCTATAAGTTGTCTTTGTGTTTATTCGAGTACTGTATCATTAGTCTTCCTTGCATTCTATTGGATTCGAAGCATTCTTCTGTAAAATCCCATCTTCGTTGCTCCCAAAGATATATGCGCTTTCTTGCTGATTGTCCATGATTAACTGCCATATGTCAATACTGGTTCCATGTAACATCCAAGGACTCTCTTTATCAATTCCAATGCCAAGGTTTTGTTGCACAATATTCTTTTCATGATCTAAAAGACTGATTTTGCTTGCGCTATTCTGCATTTTATTTTTGATTTTATGTATGTGCCCGGGTATTTAAAAGTGCTAACCTGTCTCAATTCGGTCCCCTTCGCCTTGACGCTGCATTGTAGAGAGTTCTGTTTCTTGGTCACTGCCATCACCTCCCGTTTCATGTTATTTAAACGGAGTCCTTTGCTTTTACTTTGCTGAAGTACCGTGTTTACCATTTCCTGCAAGTCTTCGTGTATATGTCAAGATATTCGAATCACTTGAATTCTTCGTCTATTTGTTCTGCATATTTTCCTTCTGGAGCAAATGGGCACCATTTGATCTAACAATTTTACAATGAAAGTTTGTGTAGCAATTTGTCATACATGATGAGGTTGCAAGCCTCGTGCAACAACTTTCTGTAATCGTCTTTTACGACATGCATGGATGTGCAAAGACCATATTCTTTCTTCCCCAGTAAAGGCCTCAGGAATACATTCTCCAATCTAACCAGTTATAAATGAGCACCTGTTTCATAGTGATAAAAATCATCGTTCGAGGAAGGAAACCTAGTGGAAGAGAAACTTAGTGGTGAGATCACCTTAGAGAAAACCTAGTGGTGAGACCACCTTAAGGGAAACTTAGTGGTGAGACCACCTTAATGGAAACTTAGGGGTGAGACCACCTTAAGGGAAACTTAGTGGTGAGACCGCCTTAAGGGAAACTTAGTGGTGAGACCACCTTAAGGGAAACTTAGTGGTGAGACCGCCTTAAGGGAAACTTAGTGGTGAGACCACCTTAAAAGAAACTTAATGGTGAGACCACCTTAAGGGAAACTTAGTGGTGAGACCACCTTAAGGGAACCTTAGTGGTGAGACCACCTTAAGGGAAACTTAGTGGTGAGACCACCTTAAGGGAAACTTAGTGGTGAGACCACCTTGAGGGAAACTTAGTGGTGAGACCACCTTAATGAAAACTTAGTGGTGAGACCACCTTTAGGGAAACTTAGTGGTGAGACCACCTTAAGGGAAACTAGCAGTCTGGTACAATCATTTCACCAACATGTTATCACCGATCTAAATGCTGGTTGGTTATATGACTACCTTCATATATCTTACCTTTTCTATAACTGAAATCATCCTCGTGTTCTATTTTTATCGTCATTAACCATCAACTTCTTCCACAACTACCTGTCTGTCAAGCCCTACAAACATTTCTCACATCTTACTTGACCATGCTACCCTTCCCTGTTTTCTCGCTCTCTATGTATCATTTTATTTTCTCGTCCAATGACATTGACTCGATATTACTAACAACAAATGCAATTGTTTCATTAGTCAAATTGGCCCTTCTGTTGGAAATTGCAATTACCTCGAAGCACTACATTCTTATTTAATGTCTATGTCATTTCCATATGGTTCGGAAAGTACATATCTACGTTTGTCCCATAAAAGTTATGCTAATGTTGGAGAACGAAGTTGTTATAGACTTCAGTATACTAAGTAAAGGTTTGTTCCATTGTAGCTACAATACTGTAGAGAAACGAACTGTTAGAGACTTCAGCATACTAAGTCAAGGTTTGTTCCATAGGTGTAACACTACTGTGGGGGAATGAAGTTGTCAGAGACTTCAGTATACTAAGTCAAGGTTTGTTCCATAGGTGTAACACTACTGTCGGGGAATGAAGTTGTTAGAGACTTCAGTATACTAAGCTACAGCTTGTTTGAGGCAGTGCCGTCAGTTCCTTTCCTCTCTGCATTTTTCTTCCTTAGTCGTATGCCAGGTACCAATTTACAGCTGAGTCGACTGAAGGGTACCGATAGCGGAATTCCTAGCCCGGAATTTTGCCGCGAAAAGCTAGCTCTCTATCACTACGCTAATTGTACGGAATGAATCGGAAGGGGGAGCATTACAACTGAAAGCCAGTTGTGCCTGAGGAGGTTATAATTATGGTACAATATATACTAAATCAACTATTGATCGTATCGGAAACTCTGCATCCTTTTATTTCTTGCTTCTCATTGTTATTCGCAGCATGCTCTTCTGGTACGATATTCACGTTCATGTAATTGATTTTATTCTGATTGTGTGTTTGTTGTCGCAACCGAACATGCTCACAATGCTTGTAGATCTATATAAAAACGTGGTCAGGCTAAGGTTCATTTAAAAGGATATGCTTCTAAGTTTAACCATTTGGATGAGAATGGAAACTGGTATGTGTACATCATACGGCAGAATTGTATGGATATAAAAGCTGACACGAAGCACAAATTGTGTATAAACAGAGTCGTGTGCAGACATTGTAGGATCGTAAGACACCATAAGATCAACAACAAGGGTGTTAGGGGAATAACGAAACTTGAGGAGTGCATTTGGGCAGAAGAAGTTGTTGATGAGTAGAGTATACATTCACTTGTGTGGGTCATGACGAATATGACCACTGCAACGTTTCAGGTATCGTGTAAGAATTGAGTAACGACTGTACTACATTGGTTGTCTACATCTCCATGGTGAACAAATTGCTAAGGGAACCACACAAAGTGCTTTGCCACATTGCTAGTTTCACACGTAAACTGGACAAACCACACGATATTTCACACTCTACAATTCAAACAGACCAAGTTCCTGCCAAGTGTAGCTCTGTAGGTCAGGTCAGGTCATCCCGTAACCGGTGAGGTCGTTGGGGCACACATGAAGGCAGACTCACAACCCCACGCCACCCTTCTCTGTCAGATGCCGCTGTCTGTGACCCTTCTGGTCGGAGACAGGTCTATTCTCTTATGTTGTCCTCCCATCTCTTTTTAGGCCGGCCTCTTCGTTGTCTGTCATGCATTTTTCCGTGGAGGATTGTATTTGCAAGACTATTTGATCTCGATATGTGACCGTACCAAGTGAGTTTCCTTCGACTGACAGTTGCCAAGAGGTCTTCGAAAAGCCCTATTGCTGTTGTAATTCTATCTCGTATTTCCTCATTTGTAACTCGATCTTCTTTGTACGTGACGTTTAAACTTTTTCGGAAACATCTCATCTCCAAGGCCTGTATCCTTCGTTGAAGGTCAGCTGTAACTGTCCATGTCTCACACGCATAGAGGAATATTGACTGGACCAGTGTACGCATTAATCTGATTTTCGTGAATAGTGCTAATCGTTTATCTTGCCAGATTTTGTTAAGCCGTGTAAGTGCCGCTATTGTCTGTGCTATGCTGGCCAACATCTCACATTTTGATCCTTCATCACTGACAATCGACCAAAGATATTTAAAACGGTCAACCACTTCGAGTTCCTGAACGTTAGCTTTTATCCTGCTGTTGAACCTCGTGGCGTTGTTGGTCATTAATTTTGTCTTTCCAGCGTTTATCTCCATACTATAGTCAAGAGCTGTTTCATCGAGCCTTCTGACCCATTCCTGGAGATCTGTTTCTGAACCCGCCAACCCGTCGATAACATCTGCAAAACGAAGGTTGGTAATCGTTCGGCCCCCTATCTTGACAGTACCAACGTGACCTCCAAGTACCTCACTCATAATTCCTTCAAGGAATATATTGAAAAGAGTTAGAGAGAGTGTACACAGCTGTATCACACCAACTGATGTGCGAAACCAGTCCCCTTTTTCCTATTCACAAGAACTGCGCTAGACGCCTTGTCATACAGGTGTTCAATGAACGTTATAATATTTCCGTTGATATTATACATCCTCACTGTTGCCCAAAGCGCTTTATGCCATACCCTATCAAACGCCTTCTTAAAATCCACAAACACATGATACAGTGTTTGCTGCTGTTCTATGTATTTCTCGCTTAGCAGCCTTAAATTAAATATCTGTTCTGTAGTGCTTCTTTCCTGTCTGAACCCTGCTTGCCTCTCGGCAATGATGTTCTCTGCTTGGGGTTTCAATCGGTCGAAGATTAATCTATGCAGGACCTTGCTAGGGTGGCTGATGAGGTTTATTGTAGAGCATGTGGTAACGAGGATAAGAACTTGGCTACCAAAATCAACGTTCCAGTTTCAAATAACACGGTTCTGTTATCTGTGATCGGGCAGGTTGTAGATTTGTACATGATATGACGACTTCTACCAGTCGACCCTACTGTAAATGGGTACCTGTCACAGTCAATGGACAATCTCGGAGTTGACGAGAAAGCTTTGATTTTCATGCTATGCCGTCGGAACTTTCCCAAATAAAAGAGCGCATATTAGGGCGTCCAGGTGCAAAGCAGTGGGTTCTATGAGCCATTTTATTTTTAGTGATTTTAGTGAGGGGCCTGATAGAGTACTGATCTTGTGCATCGTATGGTCAGAACAAGAAACAAGAAGAATATACACTGAATGAAGCCATTCCCAAGTATCATTATATACATATATAAATATATATATATATATATATAATGATATAATATTTTAAATGAAGTCTGTATAGATTATAGTTAGAAAATCAAAATATAGAAACCCGAAATAGTGACGATTGCAAACAAAACCAAAAAAAAAGAAATAGAAGCAAAAATATTCATTCAAAACCAGAAAGTAGACAGGTGAAATATGTCACGGACCTAGTTAACATAATCTCATCATATGGCAATATAGACACTGAAATCCAACGCAGATGTAATAAAATGTCAGTTGGACATTAACAAGCACAGATAAAAGATATATCGTAACAACATAGATGAAATGCCTGCACAGAATGCTTGAAGTAACATAAATGGATATAATATTAGACGAAGATACAATGGATACAAAGCCAAGGATAGTCAAGCAATAGATGGTTAGCAGAAATAACAGAAGTAGTAAAGCTCTATATGTACCAATCACATACTAGCGCCTGATCAAGAAACATCTTCATAACTTGACACCGAAAGGCACAGGCAGGAGAAAAAATCGAAAAAAAGAAGAAAGTTTTAATTTTAACAGAAGTATCAAACTACTACGACAATTAGCCTTGTGTGTACGTGTCTATGAAGTGGTAGTTTCTGTAGCAATTTGTTTTACGTGTTGAATTCGTCAGTGAAACGCTGAGCTCTTTTGAGACGTAATTTATGAATATTTAAAAGGAAGTACTGCCGAAGATAGATGTGTCGGACCGAAAAGTGCAAATGTTGCAGTCAAGCTGTAAACTAGTGACACAACGCATTCCGTTCTCCGGACTACATCCTGCTACTTGCAAAGCCCTGTTCATTCAGAGCTTGGTTGCCGGAGAATGAGAACGAACGAACGCAGAAGAAGATGAAGGAAAAGGAAGTAGTAGTCTTGTTTTATAGGTTTTCCAGGGTGACGATAGTTTTATGGTAGAAACTGTAGTCGGAGTTAGTGCTCCGGACACCATTATTCTAGGTCTTATCTGCTTGTGAGATGAGGATACCAGTTGTCTTAATGGATATCATGTCTTCCCTAACTGTAAGTCAGGTACCGTTTACAGTTGGATAGATTAGTGCGTTTAGTGAACCATACAGCTCTTTCTTTATAAAGACGTGCTCAACCCTCTAGGATTCAATATGCTCAACCCACTATGAATTTTGCCTGGTCAGCGATATCCAACTGCCGATGGATTTTTCACGCGCACGACACTACACACGGTCTACTTCCCAGAGATCTACTAGAAAGTCTACGTGAAAAGTCTCTCTCCGCCATGATTAGAACCCGCAACATCCAGCACTCGAGGCCGACGTCTTAACTGGAGACCACTCAGTCCTATATATATATATATTTATATAAATAATTTTCGTCCATCACATGTGATGACGACTAATCTCTTTGTTCAGCCGTAGGGACAGTCTTTTCTCTTACTGTGTCTACTGAAATGGGAGACTTGCGTGGTGATTTGGGTTAAAGTGAGAAAGAAACTGCGCCTTTTGTCAACCTCACTCTCTGCTTCTGAGCTACCTTTGGTCAGAGGCCAGATTTAATCGAGATCACCTGTTTGTGGGAAGATGTACAAGTGGATCAACCACTACCTCAAACAAAGAACGGCCAGAGTCCAAGTACAAGGGCAGATGAGCAAAAAGGTGACACTCGAGCAGGGAGTACCCCAAGGGGGAGTACTGTCACCCACACTCTTCCTGGTATATATAAACGATATTACAGAGAATATACCAAGAAGAGTCCATGGCTCAATGTTTGCAGACGATCTGGCTATGTGGACCTCTGAAAAGAATCTCACCATAGCAAGAAATCGGATGCAAACGGCCCTAACATCGCTGGAAGAGTGGGCGAACTCATGGCTGGTCAAAATAAACGAGGAGAAAACCACGTGCACAATATTCTCGCTCTCATTAAAACCCCAAAGTACCAAATTAAGCCTAAATGGCAAAATCCTGCAGCCAAACGACAACCCAACCTATCTGGGAGTCACATTTGATCGGCGCATGACATGGAAAAGTCAGATTGAGAGAAACCGAATGAAAGCCAGAGAAAGAATGGCGATCATGAGGAAACTTGCTGGCACAAGCTGGGGAGCAGACGAAGGCATACTAAAGAAACTGTACACTGGAAGAGTGAGACCAGTTCTCGAGTATGGCATCGCGGCATGGACAACAGCAGCGAAGGCGAACTTCGATAAAGTTAACAAACTTCAAAACCAAGCCATGAGAATTATAACAGGTGGCATGAAGTCAACGCCAATTGTAGAACTTGAAAAGATTACAAAACTGCAATCCATGACCGATAGAAGAGACTGCAGAGCCCAGCTGCAGTCAGAGAAACTCCGAAGACTGACGGACCATCCAATGTACCAGAGGCTAAACAATTTGGGAACTGGGAAACTAAAGCGGAGAAACTTTGCAGAAATAGCCAAAGCAAAGATGCACGAAGATCCCATAAACGCACTAACAACACCAAAACCCATCACTACTGTACGAAAACCTACTTGGAGGCAGGATATATTTCCAGAGGTGGTAGAAAATATACCAGGTATTGCAAACAAAAACTGCCAGACCGAAAAAGAAAGGAGAGACACTACCCTAAGCTTCATAACGAAAAGCTACCCAAGCATGGACTGGACCCATGCATACACCGACGGTTCTGTAACAAACACTACACAGAACGGAGGAACAGGAGCAATCCTGAACCTACCAAATGGCAGAAAAATAACACTGTCATTCGCTACTGGTAAGTACACAAGCAATTTCAGAGCGGAGGCAGAGGCACTGAGGGCGGCAGTGGAAGAAATGGCAACACACAGTGAAAATGAGAGCCACATAGTCTTGCTGACAGATGCTCTCGCCGTAGTCACAGCGCTAAAAAGCCAGAAAAACACTGAGCTTAATGACTTAAGAGCAGCACTCTGCAAACTGTGCCAGCTGTCCGCACCAAAAAGGGTAGTGGTACAGTGGGTCCCGTCACACTGCAACATCCAAGGCAACGAGGAGGCAGACAGACTGGCAAAAGAAGGTGCAAGGCTACCACAAACAGATACTAGTATGACGTACGAAGAGTCAAAACGGCTTATCAAAGCCAGGTACATGACCAAATGGGAAACCGAACATACTGGTTACACCAAAAACGATGCCTATTACCAGTTGAACCGAAGAGAGCAGGTCGTTGTCTTCAGACTTCGCACTGGCCACAATAGACTGAGGTACCACCTATTCAACAAATTGAAGATAGGGTGTACCGACGAATGCCCGTGCGGTACTGGTAAAATGACCACTGAACATCTGCTGCAGAACTGCCCGACATACCGGGATCAGAGAGAGCAGATGTGGCCATTGCCAGTGGAACTGCAAGACAAGCTTTATGGTAGTGGCGAGAGTCTCAGGATGACCGCCGCTTTTTTCGAAAAAATAATGGTTACTGGCTGACTGTGTACGCAGAAGAAGAAGAAGAAGAATCGAGATCACCGAAGATAGCACAAGATGCAGATTTTTCCTCAGGGTTTACTCCCGAAGCCGTTTCCGTAAACAGATATCGCGCAAGGTAGCAGAGGGGGTGGCATCTATTGTTGTATATCGTGTCTTTTTCGTAACCGCAAGAGCTCGTAGGGACATCACTCAGCGTGTGAATGAAGTGTTGTGGATCTCTCCCGGGTCGTGTTATAGTCCATTAAACGTCTTAGTCCCATCAAAAACTGACGCTGTCTGCAGCTAGGGCGAAGGGCGCCAATCTTGTAAAGTTCAGTTGTGCTAACAAGACCGTGAAAATACGATACTGGTTTAAGCGTAGTGTTTATTCATATCGCCGATGTCCAGACCAGGATAATCAGAGGAAAGACACCACAAAAACGAACGAATTAATTAGTCCAAAATGGAAAAAAACGACACGTTTCGGTAAACACAAGTGTAAGTCAACGACTAGTGTGAATTCCATAAACTCCGTGGCCTGGTGGCATCTATATTGAACTAAAATACCAGAGCAATGTAGACCCACAGCCGGTAGGGCGTCATCTTTGCCGCTCTTTATATTAAAACGAATATATACAAACATACATACATACATACATACATATATACATACATATATACATACATATATACATACATACATACATACATACATACATATATACATACATGCATACATACAAACATACAAACATACACTAGTAAGACCGAGAAATCCATACATACATACATACATACATACATACATACATACATACATACACACATACATACATACATACATACATGCATACAAACATACATTCATACACTAGTAAGACCGAGAAATCCATTACCTTAAAATATATAATCTTTTTTTACTCGATTGATTACGACCTGGTATTATTATGCAATTTCGTGACAGCAGTGAGATCGAGAACCTTTACCGACAAAATGGCTATTTCAAATGGTGCTCATAACAGCGTGCACAAGGTCGTGTTACGTTAATTTCTCACTGACGCGTCAATTGTGCTCTGTTCTAGCTCCTTGCTCTCATCCCTGCTTAATCCTCTGTTGGCAATTTTCTTTTGGGATACACACATTATTTTGCCCAACTTCTCAAATCACACAGTTCACGAGTTTAAGAACTGAACAACTAGTATCAAATTCGGTTCAATGATTTCAGGTGTCACCTGAGTCTTGTCTTGTCACCTGCGTCTTGTCTTGTTACATGAGTCGTGTCTTGTCACCGGCGTCTTGTCACCTGAGTCTTGTGTTGTAACCTGTCACCGGCGTCTTGTCACCTGAGTCTTGTGTTGTAACCTGAGTCTTGTCTTTTCACATGAGTCTTGTCTTGTCACCTGAGTCTTGTCTTGTCACCTGAGTCGTGATTTCTCTAATGAGTCGTGTCCTATCACCTGTGTGGTGTCTTGTCACCTGAGTCTTGTCACCTTAGTTTTATCAAAGTAGCCAGTGCTATTGTATTCGTAGCAGGATGACCACTCCTTGCTGGAAAATGAAGAACTCTTACATTTCCCTCATGTCAGAAAGAAGCCACTTTATCAACAATTCGCTGCGGTAGTAATCACTATCAATCTTGATACCATTTTGAACTAATTTGATTCCAGTGCGACCCAGTGATGTGACGAAAACAAAAATCTGAACTGATTTTCTGAACTTTTTGTTTATGTTCGCAGAAACCGAATAGCATAACTTTTTTTAGGCGGGAGGGCGGGGGCGGGGGGGGGGGGGGGGATCTGGAGACAGCGTGTGCATACACCCGATTTGTCTGTTAGCAAGCCGTGCAACAGTAACACATTTCTTATCAGTTCAAAATATGAAACTCATGAGTTCTATGGCACGAATGGCAATTATAGCCCGCAACTATCGGTTGTATTCACTGTGCTCTAGACTGCCTGATCGCGCGTCTTTCCTGTGCTGCCTGAACACGATCGCCGATTTCAATGCCATTTGTGATTGCACCCTTTCAGGTTGAACGATTTTGAGCCAATATTTCCCATGTGTTTACTTCTATTTGACAGTTGAAATAGGATATTGCTATGCAAATTGTCACCAATTATCACAATATTCGAGTACTTTTCAATCGAGTATTATTGAAATTTCAATTAGTTAAAGGTCATGAATTTCTTGTCCTCACTGCGTAGGATGTACAAGACGCAAAGAATGAAGATTTGAAGCTTAATTACTAGAACCGTATTGACATATCGTCCCGGACCTGTGTTTCGTAGACAATCTAAAATAGAATGTGATACAAGAATTAAGTACGATCGTTTTCTAAAACTATGACATGTTCAAATATATTCACGCCACATCCATAATGTGCCCTGCTCTTTGGATGTCAGGTTCTGTTATCAAGGTCTTCAAAAATAGCACCAAATGACCTCGCGTGTTGTGATATGTCTTTTACGCTTAGATGTTGGTGATACCTGATCGCCCGTTGTGTAGAACAAACCGATGCATTAAAGTATCGCTTTAAGAGCACATTATTGCTTTGGCGCAGGCTTCCAGGTATAGTGAACTGCACTGGTGACGAGCATAGATTTCGACAGCTTCATGTCTCTGGCTTTGTTGAATTGAGAAAAAGAAAAAGTAGGATCATTTTTTGCGACATTAATTCTGATGCCATTATTGATCGTCTAGCATGTTGATGACAGCGATATATTTCTTGGAAACATTAAGTAGGGTGCGTTCAATAATGAACTATAATAACACACTGCATTCACACAAACGTAAATATTTATGCATGTGTGTATGCATTATTGAAGGCTGTGTGGCCTAGGGGTGAGGTATTCGTTTTACAATCCCAACGCACCCGATTCGAATCATGCTCTTGTCCAATTTGGAAGACATGGGTGTTTTTTTTCGCTCTTCCATGTACGGAAAGTAATGGCGATCTACCGTACTGCACACTTGCAAAAGAAACTTACAACAGCCAAAAACGTTGGCTGTTGTAAGAAGCGATGTTTTTCAAAGGATATGATACTTACTTTTTTATATATTAAACACTCGTTTGTTATCTAGAGAATGCCTAGAAATACGAGAATATGCCTACTAACGTAAGAGGCCCTTTTGTAAGAGGTATCTAATAATGCAGTCTAACTTCAATATGGTGACTCTCCAACTCATGAAATTGAACACCCTGCAATTTATACAAACCAAAGTTCTGTCAAATGGAGCCATGGATATTTGAAAATAAATTGTTATATGATGAGCACACGAGGTGTGTTCAAAACGTATCTAAATTTAATTATTTTGTTCCGCGGAAACAAATGAAGCATGGATGTTGTCCTTCAAATTGCAGACATTGTCACAATGATTGATCGTCGTCACCTCTCCGTCTTCGGTCACGTTATCCGCCTCGCCCGGGAAGTTCCAGCCCGCGAGGTGCTCCGGCAGGCTGTTAGGGCGAGGAACGGGAAGAGGCCGTACTCATCCTGGAGACGTCCTCGAAGTCGCTCTCGCAACACCTGGCTAAAACAGCTCGTCACCTCCCCAACAGAACTTCAGGCCTCCTGGAACGTGGCCATCGGACGTGGTCGTGGACATGGACATTCTTCTCCTTCTTCTTCGTACGCTGTTTACAGCGATATTTACGTGGCACTGTTTTATTTTGTTAAGCCTGTGGCTCAGTGCATCCGATTTCAACAGGCGTTTCTGTAGGGTTGCCCTCCTTAGCCTTTGGCTGTCCCCAGCCTAACTGCAAGGCAGCAGTTGTTTTTGGTCAGAGTTGTCTCTCTTAGGAAGTTGTCTTGCAGGACTATCGAGTCTTCCCTACTCGTGTCTATAGGGTTTGGCAATGATATGGTGGACTATGTACTAGTCTGTACTATCCCGGAAGAGAGGCAGTCCAGTGTGACTTTGTCCCAGGATCGTCACGTCCTGCCAGAAACGTAGCATATGCATGTGAGTGAGGTATCTCTTTGCTCCCTTTATTTTCTCGGCTCATCTGCAGTGATGGTACGCCTAGCATTCCCCGCCACCCGGGAGGTTGTCACAATAGGGCAGGAGATGCAATGTCCGCTGGACTGCATCTCTTCTGCGTCCATTGGAATGACTGATAGCAGACAGAGGCAAAGAGCGAGGCAGGAGTGCATTTTACCAGGTGCATTTCTACGGCTCGACCAGGCCGGGCTGAGATGCAAGCCTTGGGGAATAGAGAAATTAGGTGAACGCAAGAAAAAAAAATGGGATTAAGGTTTCAAACCTCCAGGTAAGTAATATATTTTTCCCGCTCAAAAGTTGGATACTTTTTTTAACACACCTCGTAGAAGACCACCGTACTGTGTTGACTTGCATTCGTTCATCAGATCTGAAGTTACGTCCAATATAGCTAAAACTTACGGATGTACGTCAAATCAAAATCTATTGAGCAGCAATAAGACACGTAGATAAAGAGCTCAATGACACAATTTGGTTTCAATGTGAACGTCATTGTGTTGTGACATATAAATACACCTACACACACAAAGGACGCGTTTAGCGCGCGTGAACACACACATATACACATACACTTACACTCACAACTACACACATAAATATAGACACATGTACACACACACAAATACACACACACACAAATATGTACATATACAAATACACATATTTTCTACACACACATATTTTCTACACACACATACACTTGCACACACACATTTTTTACACACACATATACTTGCACGCACATATACTTACACACACATACACTTACACACACATATATACTTACACACACATATATACTTACACATACATATATACTTACACACACATATATATTTACACACACATATATACTTACACATACACATAAATATTTACACACAGATATATATACTTGCACTCACATATATACTTACACACACATATACGCACACACACATATATATTTACACACACAAGTACTTACACACACATATACTTACACACACACTTTACACACACGTATATACTTACACACACGTATATACTTACACACACATATATAATTACAGATACACATAAATACTTACACATATATATATATACTTACACTCATATATGTACTTACACACATATATACTTACACACACATATATTTACACATACACACAGATATTTGTAACCGTTTCAGCCGGAGCATGAGCGTTTAGTGGTGGGGTGATGTGGTCGGGGATTCTGAGAATAAAGGTACCTGAAGGTGTGCTAAGGTCACTCACCGTCTCGACACTAAGTCGACAAAGGAGAATAGGTAGGGGGTAGAAGCTGATCACTATGGCATTCCGATTTGAGTAGGTGGGGGGGAGGGGGGTTAGTGACAGACAGAGCCATCAGGTCTTGCTGCGACATTTTGAGTGACAGGAATTCAGAGTGATTCATTCCAATAACAGCTAAATGAAGGTAGATCCAAACCGGAGTGATGGCTGGGTCAGACATCGCACAGAGGTCCATTGGACAGCTCTGATACTGCTTGAGACTATATAAATCTAGACACAGTTTAACTCAGGCAGAGAAAGAGAGAGGGAGAGAGAGAGAGAGAGAGAGAGAGAGAGAGAATTTAGCTAGGGGTCTGTTAAGCTCGCTGACTTTATAGAAGAGCAATTGATAGGTTCTTTTACGAATGTTAGAGAGAAAGAATGGAATGCAAGGTGACTGTACCAGCATACGCCTTTGAGTCTTGGCCAGTCGCTCTAGAAGGTGTGTGTTGGGCGCCCTGTGACTAGTTGAAATATGGATGCGTGTATGGTGTGTCAAGGACACCGAGAGAACGATGTGTGTTCCGGAGTGGTTGGTATACGCAGATCGATTGAGTGTGTTGTGGGATCATATGTGAGTATACGTTGAATAGATTGAATGTATCATGTAAAGATCACCCGCCTGAAGGGATCTGAGTTTGAGTGAATGCACAGAATAATATCGTGAAGAAGAGTTTTTGAGAGTGTGTTGCGGGTTCAGTTAAGGGGAGGGGAATGTGCGGATAGAACTGGGTTGGGGTAGTTTGGGGCAATTTTCAATAGCTCATGCTTACAACCTCCGCGAAATTATTAACAATACAGATAAATTAGAAAGATATTATTATTTCGTTAAGATGTATTTCTTATGTTATTTGAAATCTCATTGCACTCACTTTAATAGTTAATGTATGAATATGATGTAATAAATCTGCCACCTGCTGCGTGCTATGTTATTTGCTGTATGTGGTCGTGAATGATGTGGATGCATGTGGTAACATACAGATAGAAAAAACCCAGTAAAAATCGGGACTCTGTCACATACTTATACACACACACATACACTTACACACACACATATATACTTAAACAAACTTATATATACTTATACACACATATATTAGTACACACATATATACTTACACATACACATATACTTACACACACATAAATACTTACACATACATACAAATACTTACACACATATATATACATAAACACACATATATACTTACACATACACAAAAATACTTACACACACAAATACGTACACACACACAAATACTCACACACACACATACCCACCAATACACATACATATACTTACACACACATAATTATATATATTTATATATATATATATATATATATATATATATATATATATATATATATATATATATATATATATATACATAAGTACATACTTACATGAATTTTGAATTATTGTTCTTGATGTTATAAACTGCTAGAAATAAACTATACCTTATATAGCTGACCTCAATTTTGGCATTCAATTTAGAGAACATCTTATTTTGATATATTCTTTCTTACAAGAAGATGTTCTTTATTCAGCCGCGATTCATTCACTTTCTTACCCTTTCTCAACCTCTCTCTCTCTCTCTCTTTCTCTTTCTATCTCTCTCTCTCTCTTTCACTCTCTCCTCTCTATCTATCTCACTCTAGACCCAGTTGATGTATCAGATAATGAAACTTGAACAACAGAGAAATCTTTTTTCAAATCTCAAAATAAACTGAAGGCGGCCCTTATCAAAGGATGCTTTTTTCTCTAAGCTATCCTGATACATCTTGTTTGGGTTCCCTTTGGCTCGTTGTACTTCAATTTTTGTCTTTTACTTTTACTTTTTCCTGCTGATTCTTTTAGTTTCTCTGTCTCTTTCATCCCCCTCCAATTCTCTCTTTATCTCTCTCTCTGTATATATATATATATATATATATATATATATACCACACACTCTCTCTCTCACAAATACACCCAATCTTTGTCTCTTACGACTTCTGTTTTCAGGAGTTCCCGTTAGTTATGAATTATTAAAAGGAACTTTGAGTAGTCTTCAATTATTCCTCTGTGGCTTCCTACTGGGGAAAAAATAGAGCCCCCTTCATCTCCATGTACAGAGGGGTGTGTATTGGTTTAGCAACATAATTGTGTAAAACAAATAACCACAGAAACTATCATTGCAATAGAGCACAAAGCAAACTTTAGCTGAGGCTTTCTCAATATTGTCAACTGTAATGGTAGCAGTGCACTCCGGGTGGAACAGAGAATGACCAGAAGAAGTCGGAGGATAGAAACATGGACAGAAAAATAAACAACTCCACACAATATATCTAAAGGTTAATAATGATTGAATGCTGAATTTACCTTGTCTTCTTTTTATCAAAGTAGAGCATAGGACCAGCACTACAGCTGACCATGTGGGAGAAAGCCTGCATCCAAGCAATAGCAAACTGCTAGCCCCATACACATCTCTCTTTATATGTCTTCTGCGACATGATTGGAACTTTAACATGGGCTTTTTCTTTTCATCCGGATATCACCCAGGAGGATGACTATAATATCACGAAACATATCAACAGTATTACAGACAGGTACAATAATTGGAACAGATGAAGAGCTTATCTTTGAAATATAATAACGGAAAATTGAAGCTACGACATGGAAATCAGGAAGAGAATAAGAATAGTCAAATCTGCTTTCATCAGCACGATTCATATATTCATATCCAACCAAATTACTCATAAATTAAAAATGAGAGTGAACGGGTGTTACGTAAACTCGTCGTTACTGTATGGCGGTGAAACAGGAACAATGAGCAAACGATTGAAGAAAAGAATGTATGCCTCTGAGATGTGGATATTAAAAAATAATGTGGTGCATCTTGCATGAAGAAAAGAAACCAAATACGGAAAGTCTTGAGAACTAAGGGATGCAAAGAGAATTGGGGACCAAAGAGCTCGACAATTAAGATAATTTGGTCCCATTATAAGATAAGTAAAAGTCTAACAAAGTGTACAATCAAGTTCAAAAACAGAGAACGTTGACGATCTATTGTAGCCGACATTCGATATGCAAATGGGACTTGAACTGAACGGAAATGAATGGCAAATCTTCCAACAAATCGAAGGAAGAGTCTACCGCTGTATTACAGGAAGCCATTCTTGTCATGTACCACACGTCAATAAAAGTAGAAGATCATTGAAGACTAAAAATGTTTGGCTTTCTAGAAGAATATTTTGAATGGTCCTGGAACAAAAACAAATTTACGGTAATGTTTCGCTAGACGGAATTCTCAAATGAATATCACTAAACACATGAGAAAAACACGTTCTCTATTATTGTATACCGTGTTATTAGAGCAAGGTTAGACCAATGTGGCAAGGGTAAATTCGGGAGTGGATGGAAAGGGGGCGGGGGTGAGGGGATGTAAATCCGTGACAACAAAGTAAAAGATTCTGACAATTTTATAATAGAGGAACGAAAATGTCACCAACACAACATATGAACACTCTTGATAGCCATTAGCAGTTAGCAAGATCTTGAATAAGAAGATAATAAATGCCACCAATATGTAATGTAATATTTAGATGTAAAAAACGTGTTACAATGTAATATTATTTTTAGGTATTGAAAAATGGCATAAAATATTAAAACAGAACCATTCTTCGGTATCACTAACGCATGACGGTAGCACAATAAGCAGAAATTATCATTTTCTTTAGATTTTTTTTTTCCTCACCAAACGACATCTATTGCAATTGAATATTTAAAAGATTAGTAGTAAAACTGATTATCAAAGATAAATAGAAAACAGTTAATTTAGGTTATTATACATCTTTATACAACAGACTTTTTCTACTTCTTCACATCGTTCCTTATGAGGCATAATATCATTTATTCAGATGGCTTCTTACTGGAAGTCTACGTAAAAACACGTTGAGTATTCTTGCAGGAATTATTTATGTAGCTATTTGTTTACATAATGAGGTTGCTAGACACATGCACACTCCTTTATAGTTGACTTGTTATATGAGTGACTTAGCAGGGGGCCTCGTCTATACTCACCATTAATTAATTCCGGGTTCAAGCGTGGGTCACATAACTCAAGTAATATAGTGTGGAACTGTACTGGGATAACATTGCATACAATCCTAATGTTCGTTTGTCAGCTTAACAACATTCAGCCCACAGACAAACAGGTAATATGAAGCAAGAATGTGCACGATCAGGATGAAAAGAACATTAACAGCGAGAGAGCTTGAAGTAAGCTCATTTCTAAAGTTTACTCTTTGGGCTTGCCTGAAGCACCCGCCATAATAGTTAATAACATAATGATACAGGACTTTATCAACAATCAAAAGGTTATCACATAACTCAAATATCGACCTGCAAAGATGAGGTACATTGTTCGCAGCAGTTAAAGTGTATATGTAGTTTTTAATGCCCACAATGAGTAGGTTTACTCTTTTGTGCGCTCTGAAAAGGACGTTGGGTGGCGGATTGCAGTAGTTTTCCTCACATCCCGAGCGTGCTGATGAAGGTGGACTGGAGTCCTTCATACGGTTGTACTATGCTTGGCTTCATTTGCGTGCCACTCCCTACTACGGGGATCACGTCGATCCCTCACCTCGTTGGCCAGGATGCCATGAAAACAGCACGTTCACATGGAGAAGCCGAGGTAGGAGTCTTGCCAGTATGTTTTGCCTGACGCTGACTAACATGTCTGATCAGTATATTTTGTCTGACGCTGACTAACATGTCTGATCAGTATATTTTGCCTGACGCTGACTAACATGTCTGATCTGTATGTTGTGCCTGACCAGACGTTAGTCTTTGTCCCTGTTAAGGTATTTAGAAATGCATGTATGGCACCCGGATGTGAACTAGCCCTCCACCTAGTTCTCTAGGTACGATAACGAAATACGTGACGAGATTCTTATAAGTGGTCAAGCCGTTCGCCTCGTGATCAGACGGTCGGGGTTCGAACTCGAGCTGCGACGGTTGGTTCGTGATGTAAATTTTTCCGAAGATCCCAGGGTTCATCGCTAGAGCTACGGAGTTCGTGCTTTGTGCGATGCTCTCGGCAGGCGGCATACTGAGACTGAGCCGTATAGGGAAACCGGCGGCGATGCTCTGGGCAGGAGAGATACCTTTCTTCTGAAAGAGGTTGAGCCATATGAGGAAAGCGGCGCCGATGAAGTTGAGCCTTTCACCTTAATAATAATATATTTTTTTTGCGTTCGCCTAATTTCTCTATTCCTCAAGGCGGTGTGCATTGCACTACGGTTTTAATTTTGCGCCTGTCGGCCCAGTGCATCCGACTTCAGCATGCATTTTATGTAAGGGTCTGCATCTTCCTGCATTTTCTAAGGGTTTGCTTCCCCGGGGTAACGGCCGGTGCTGTGATCGGGATCGAACCCAGCACCTTTGGGTTGTGCCGTGTCACGTAACCACTAGCCCACGCCGTCTCCTTAATATTATTGAAAAAAGGTTAATGGATTATTTCATGCAAATAATTCGTCCGTATTTTCATGAACCCATAGTAAAACACGTAAGGAAATGATAATTTTATTATATTTGCAACATGTTGAGGTGGCCAACCTATAGCAAATAATGTTGACAAGGATGAAGTTTTAGAGATTTCATGAAACGAAATCTCAGCTATATAGTTTTAAAAACGATGTGATCATTTCACTTACACGCTGTTTTGCCATCCCTAACTTAAGTAGGGTGCTCCACTACAGCTTGGTAGACTGAAGAGTGTCGCCATCGGTTAGTGAACCTCAACTAAAAACATACTTCTAAGGAAAAGCCTCAACCATCTGGCCAGAAAATACCACAGGAAAACATGCAGACACCCTTGAACCTGAAATCTGGAAGTGGTTCCAGAACCATCGAGACGGAACCAGGACCGGTCCAAAATAATCTTGGAGGTTCCATGGATAACGAAGAAAAGTGAGCAGTCGGCAACAGAACCAAAAAGCTACGTTCTACGTTAGCTCAAGAAACAGTCTAGAAACTTCTGGACACGTGATAAAACAGATGGATCTGCCACGGAGAGCGGAAAAAAGAGAGGCAGTGGAATCTTCTTCTTCTTCTTCGTACGCAGTCAGACAGTAACCTTTATTTTTTCGAAAAAAGCAGCGGTCATCCTGAGGCTGTCGCCACTGCCATAGAGCTTGTCTTGCAGTTCCACTGGTGATGGCCACATCTGCTCTCTCTGATCCTCGTATGTCGGGCAGTTCTGCAGCAGATGTTCAGCGGTCATTTTACCAGTACCGCACGGGCATTCGTCGGTATACCCTGTCTTCAATTTGTTGAATAAGTTGTACCTCAGTCTATTGCGGCCAGTGCGAAGTCTGAAGACAACGACCTGCTCTCTTCGGTTCAACTGGTAATAGGCATCGTTTTTGGTGTAACCAGTATGTTCGGTTTCCCATTTGGTCATGTATCTGGCTTTGATAAGCCGTTTTAACTCTTCGTACGTCATACTAGTATCTGTTTGTGGTAGTCTTGCACCTTCTTTTGCCAGTCTGTCTGCCTCCTCGTTGCCTTGGATGTTGCAGTGTGATGGGACCCACTGTACCACTACCCTTTTTGGTGCGGACTGCTGGCACAGTTTGCAGAGTGCTGCTCTTAAGTCATTAAGCTCGGTGTTTTTCTGGCTTTTTAGCGCTGTGACTACGGCGAGAGCATCTGTCAGCAGGACTATATGGCTTTCATTTTCTTTGTGTGTCACCATTTCTTCCACTGCCGCCCTCAGTGCCTCTGCCTCCGCTCTGAAATTGCTTGTGTACTTACCAGTAGCGAATGACAGTGTTATTTGTCTGCCATTTGGTAGGTTCAGGAATGCTTCTGCCCCTCCGTTCTGTGTAGTGTTTGTTACAGAACCGTCGGTGTATGCATGGGTCCAGTCCATGCTTGGGTAGCTTTTCGATATGAAGCTTAGGGTAGTATCTCTCCTGTCTTTTTCAGTCTGGCAGTTTTTGTTTCCAGTACCTGGTATATTTTCTACCACCTCAGGTAGGTTTTCGTACAGTAGTGATGGGTTTTGGTGTTGTTAGTGCGTTTATGGGATCTTCGTGCATCTTTGCTTTGGCTATTTCTGCAAAGTTTCTCCGCTTTAGTTTCCCATTTCCCAAATTGTTTAGTCTCTGGTGCATTGGATGGTCAGTCAGTCTTCGGAGTTTCTCTGACTGCAGCTGGGCTCTGCAGTCTCTTCTATCGGTCATGGATTGCAGTTTTGTAATCTTTTCAAGTTCTACAATTGGCGTTGACTTCATGCCTCCTGTTATAACTCTCATGGCTTGGTTTTGAAGTTTGCTAACTTTATCGAAGTTCGCCTTTGCTGCTGTTGTCCATGCCGCAATGCCATACTCGAGAACTGGTCTCACTCTTCCAGTGTACAGTTTCTTTAGTATGCCTTCGTCTGCTCCCCGGCTTGTGCCAGCAAGTTTCCTCATGATTGCATATTCTTTCTCTGGCTCTCATTCGGTTTCTCTCGATCTGACTTTTCCATGTCATGCGCCGATCAAATGTGACTCCCAGATAGGTTGGGTTGTCGTTTGGCTGCAGGAATTTGCTATTTAGACTTAATTTTGTATTTTGGGGTTTTATTGAAAGCGAGAATATTGTGCATGTGGTTTTCTCCTCGTTTATTTTGACGAGCCATGAGTTCGCCCACTCTTCCAGCGATGTTAGGGCCTGCTGCATCCGATTTCTTGCTATGGTGAGATTCTTTTCAGAGGTCCACATAGCCAGATCGTTTGCAAACATTGAGCTATGGGCTCTCCTTGGTATATTCTCTGTAATGTCGTTTATATATACCAGAAAGAGTGTGGGTGACAGTACTCCCCCTTGGGGTACTCCCTGCTCAAGTGTCACCTTTTTGCTCATCTGCCCTTATACTTGGACTCTGGCCGTTCTTTGTTTGAGGTAGTGGTTGATCCACTTGTACATTTTCCCACAAACATCACTTCTTCTTAGCTTGACTCTAAGTCCGTCTTTCCAGACTTTGTCAAATGCCTTTTCCAGATCCACCCAAACAGCTACTGTGTGTTTCTGTGCCTGGTAGGCATCTTTTATTTCCTGGGCTATGAGGATGACCTGGTCCTTAGTGAATCTGTGCTGTTTAAAGCCGGCTTGCTGTGGAATTAGTATACGTTTTCTTCCAGATGCCACATCAGTCTGGTGTTTATCATTCGTTCCATCAGCTTGCCGACACAGCTCAGTAGGCTGATGGGCCTGTATCCATTTGGATCTGTTTTGTCCTTTCCTGTTTTTGGTACTGGTACCAGTATTGCGTCTTTCCATGCCTGGGGTACAATTCCCCTTTTCCAGCTTTGGTTCAGGACCGATAGCAGTTTCCTCTTCGCTGTTTGGCCCAGCCCCATCAGCATTTCGTTTGTTATCCCGTCTTTTCCGGGAGATTTCCTTTTTTTTAATGTTCTCATAGCCTCTTCCATTTCGCTCATTGTTAATTTGGCCATCATGTGCTCTTCGGGTGCCGTATTCATGTTGTCGTGCCCCCTTAGCTCTTCGCTATTGTCTGTATGCTTATCTGCAGGGACGTCGATGTGGTTTGCTCTGGCATAGTGATCGACAAAAGCGTTTGCGGCTTTCTTACCTGTGAGCAGGTTTTCGCCCTGCTTGATGGTAATTTGTTTGTTTGATGGAGTTTCGTCATTCATGGCTCTGACTAGCTTCCATAGTTTGTTCCATTCTTTGTCTAAATTGAGGCTTTCTGTTTTATTTTTCCAGCTTTCTCTTGCTGTTTGGTTTAGAGTGTATTTGTATTTCGCCGTGGCAGTGGAATCTACATCACACACTCAATGGCTACACAAAAACAACTCCATACCAGCAAGAGACCTGTGTCAATTTCAGAGCTGAAGCAACGGCTGTACATGTAGTAACTCAGAATCTTTTAAGCCAAATAACACTTACAAGGAAAACGGTGATTCTAACAGACTCAAGGAGCGTATTCCAAGCCATCTCAAGTTCATGTGAGTGAAGAAGAGGTGAGCGAACCAGGCCTCCTTGTCGAAAGAAGCGTGATCATTAACGACTCACAACAGCGGATAAATATAGAGAGGATGACATAGAGAAAGAGAATACTTATTATAGCATGGATAGATGTGAACAATGAAACTAGTTAACACCGCTCTTTATTTCAGGTGGTCCCAAGACACTGCTGCCTGGGATGAAGTGTTGGCGATTTCTTTGTACTAGGCCTCAGCTGTATATGAGGTAATTCTCTTTTTTGCTGACTTTCCTTCCCTAGCAGTAAACCAGGTACCTATTATAGCTGGTTTGACTCGAGGTTTCGATAATAGGGATCTAACCTTCTGATATTCCTCTGCGACTACAACGCTCAACCACTCTACAATTCAGATGATCTACATACTAGTAACGACAGAGGGATATTCAAAGACATATTGCTTACGCCAGGTAGGGTGACAATACAAAACGTAGAAGTTTACATATTATGTGAGGATTAAACAGATTTCAAATATCTGTTAACGGTAATAATTTATTATTAATTCAGAGCCAGCGAACCCGAGCTGCCAAAACCCATCTACGCCTCCACGCGATGATCCTGGGTAACAGACTGCAACAAAGCAGACTGGATCAGGAAACGGGATCGAAAAGAGAAGGCTAATCCGGTACTCAAAAAACGCCTGCTAAAGTTGTGTTGGGCTGAGAAAATTCGACACAATGCATTCCGTTCTCTGGAATACATTCTGCTACTTGCAAATCCCTTTTCAGGGCTTCGTAGCGATAGATTGAGAACGAACAAAGCCAAGCTAAGCCAATAATCAAATTGCTGATTAGGTGTCTATGAAACAGATTCCTTACCAGAGATGCGTGCCAACATGTCAGCATTAAATTCCCTATAAAATGCAACACCTCATGCAGGCTTACCCTGTTCTTTCAACAAGCAAGTAGAAAAATCAATGTTGCACATATCAACGGAGACAATGCCGATATTCCACAAGATAAGTAAAACTTCTGAGAAGCTTACATGCAATCAGAGAATTACCTACCACGAATGATCGATCAATGCTAGACACTTTTCACGCAAGAAGGTGCTAAGATGAGAGAGTAACATAGTACAGCATATGATCACAGGTTCAACTTGAGTGTAATTACAGATAGTGCTCGTCCTGCGCTATAGCCTGGACTGGAGAACACGCCTCATTAGGTAAGATCAGTATTATATATTGAAGTAATTAAGATGATATCAACCATAAAGAGAGGCGTATACTCAAATCATGCGTCGCATATTACTAATGTCTTGCCTCATTTTGTCTCCATATGAAGCATACCGCAACCACTGCGTGTGACCTTTAGCATGAATCGTGTATCAAGACACTTGCCTTCGCTCTTACAATGGTAGTCAATGTTGATGATATTTGTCTCATGTGTCATTTTCTTTACTCGCCATTTGCGACTTATTTGGAAGGTTTTAGTGATCGTATTCTTTTTTTCCCAGAAACGGCTTCCATTTGAGAGATGTCTATTTAACCAGAAAGGCGATGGAGTTAAACACTGAGAGAAAGAGAAGAATGAGCATAACAACCAACAAAAAACGACTAAGAAGCAACATGGCCAGTTGTACTTCCTGTACTGACTACAGAAAGTACAGTACAATACATGTATTATTGTCTCTAATTAGTAAATACCAGAACATGATACGTTTCGGTACTTTATGATTATAGAAGTAAAGTGAGTAAGGGTTTGTCACCAGCTAGAGCATTTCATACTTTTTTTAAATATATAGCTGGTCTCAGTGAGGGTTTCGAACAGGATGTCTAATGCATTACCTGTTTTTACTCTGTTTAATATATAGCTGGTTTCGGTGAGGGTTTCCAACAGGATTTCTAATTCATTACCTGTTTTTACTCTGTTTAATGTATAGCTGGTTTCGGTGAGGGTTTCAAACAGAATGTCTAATTCATTACCTGTTTTTAACTCTGTTTAATGTATAGCTGGCTTCAGTGAGGGTTTCCAACAGGATGTCTAATGCATTACCTGTTTTTACTCTGTTTAATGTATAGCTGGTTTCAGTGAGGGTTTCCAACAGGATGTCTAATTCATTACCTGTTTGTACTCTGTTTAATGTATAGCTGGCTTCCGTGAGGGTTTCCAACAGGATGTATAATTCAGTACCTGTTTTGACTCTGTTTAATGTATAGCTGGTTTCAGTGAGGGTTTCCAACAGGATGTCATATTCATTACCTGTTTTTACTCTGTTCAATGTATAGCTGTTTTCAGTGAGCTTTTTGGAAATGATTTCTAAATCATTACCTGTTTGCACTCTGTTTAAATATGCTGAAGATAATAAAAAAGCCAGACTTTAAACTATTGACTGCAGCTGCATTTCACCAGGGCGGTAAACAAAACAAATTCAATCAAGAAACTACTTATTCTGAAGGTATGTTAATTTCTGGTTTAATAAAGGACCACAGGTTGCCTCAACCTGACACCAATGCATACAACGAACACCTCTACAACGGTTGGCGTGTATAGTTTTAGAAACGTAAGCATGTCTATGGTATGTACAAGTTTGTCAGTTCAGCTTAATCATGCATGGCTTCCCATTTACAGAAACCATACAGATGAAGGCACCAATTTCTAATTACTATTCCGATCGCAAAATTGGTTACACAACGCATTACGGCAGTTATGGTATGCTCCGATGCGTTCTAATTTATGTATTTTTTTTTGTGTGGGTTCATTTTGGATTCAGTGAAAATTGCTAAACCTTTCACAAATAAAATACGACAAAGTTTAAACAATTCAGAACAAACGTGTGCTGAACTAAAGTGGGTATTTTTGTATTGCACATTTTTGTGAAACGGCAAATGAAGCTAAACGATTCCGCTAATTTGTGCTTGCTTGTGTTCTTTGTGCCATGTTTTCGTCTCACGTGGAGTTCATAGTTGAAGTCTCTAAAAGCTAAGTGAGATTGAAGTGCAGTTTAAAATAGACAATGGTTTGTGTTTTTGTAAGAGAAAGTGTGTGCCATTTGAGGTGACAGGTTGCGTGTGATGAAGTGTGTGAGTCGAAGCTAGTCACTGTGCATGAGTGGGTATGTGTGCATGTGCGTTTATAATTGTTTTCGCGCGATTATACAAATGTGAATGTGTGTGTGGTGGCGAGGGGGGTAGCGAAGTCTGGGCGGGACGTCCCGCTAGTTAAAGGAAAGTGAAGCGTCTGAAATAGCCTCTCCTTTCCAGGTGTAGAGATCGCCGCTGGATTCACATTTTAAACTTGCCGTTCAGGAGTTTCAATGCCAAATGGCCTCTCCTACATTATTGTGTTCCCAGCAACACCTTCACGAGGGGCCCCCTTTTTCTTACAGAGCCTGCTGTGAGGCGCAACCGAGTACCCGGCGGTATAACTGTGCGAGCAGATGGGCTCATTAGCCTAAGTTGGCAGCCAATCTAAGGGAAGGTAAACTCTGAATCTAATTCCGGATAGACAGAGCTCGTTAGCCTGTTGACGCAGTTCGCCTAAGAGAGGAGGAACTTTGTTTTTAGACCCACAAGTCCCAGAGAGTGCTGGCTAGTCTTGGGGTGATGAGAGTATCATTGGATGTCTCGAGTAACTAGCATCTGTGGGCAATGACTCCACTGCCTTGTGGAAACCTCGGGAGAGGGTAGGGCTACGGGAGCAAACCCAGACAGAAAATCCGGAGTGGTAGCACCTAAGGCGGATTGTTTCAAAATTGCGAACTCATTCCGGCAGCTCATGCAGCTGAGCTGGTTCCAAATGCTCATGCTTTGCATTCTTTTGGATTACACCAGCGAGACTGAGAGGAGGATCCTGCAGTTTGGACAGCCCAGGGTCTCCATATTCAGCGCCCAGGCTTGTACACTGAGAGGCTACTCACAGGGTGCCACGCGCATGGTCTGCAAAGACTGAGACGCCTTTGAATGTATGTGTGTGTGTTCAAGTGCACAGTTGGTTAACTGAAGTGTAAGTGTGTGTGTAAGTGTGTGTAAATTTGAGTGAAGTGAGTGTTTTTGTGTTCCCCAAGTAGATTCTAGGACAATCTTTGTGGAGAAGAAAGAATAGTACCATTATATCTTTATGCTGGTCATGAAATGTGACCAAAGATTTATGCATGTGGCTAGCAACCTAATCGTGTAAAACAAAGTGATACTTAAACCACAACTGCTATAGCACAAAACGTGTTTTGGTGCAAGCTTCCCCAAAGCAGGTCAGCGATAGTGGTGGTCCTATACCTCAACTGGGGTAACATACGACAATAAGAAGATATGTTTGTGTGGGTGAATGTGTACGATTGTGTATGATTGTATAGGAGAATATTTGAATGTGTAGGATTATGTGGGTGAATGTTCGAATATGTAAATTGTGTAGGTGAATGTTTCTATGTGTAAGATTCTGCAGGAGAATATTTGAATGTGTAGGATTATGTGGGTGAATGTTCGAATATGTAAATTGTGAAGGTGAATGTTTCTATGTGTAAGATTCTGCAGGTGAATATTCGAATGTGTAGGATTATGTGGGGGAATGTCTGAATATGTAATATTGTGTAGGTGAATATTTGAATGTTTACGATTATGTGTGTAAATCTGAACGTGTAAGAATGTATGGGTGAATGTTTGAATGTATTAGATTATGTATGTGAATCATTGAATGTGTAGAATTGTATGGATGATTATTTCAGTGCACAAAAGTGTGGATTAATGTTTGAATATAACAAATTAATTGAATTATTGCTAGACTATGAAAATATTTGTTGGTAAATTAACGAAAACGAAAATTTATGTTGGTGAATGAATTTGTAAAAGTGTGTGTGTGTGTGTGAATGTATGAATTTGCAATAATGAACGGATGAGGGTTTGAATGCGCAAACTTGTGATGTGAATGTTTAAAATTCGTAAATGGTGAATGATTAAAACGTGTCATCTTTCTGAGAAACATAGGCCCGCCAGAAATGCACAACACGTGTCCCTGTCCTGATCCAACCATTCCAGATGTGTACACGTCGTTCTGTCTTACATGATATTTATCGCAAGCTCTTTTCTCCTTGAGTATTTAAAGTCCGTCTCTACTTGTCTGACCGTTAGGATACCAGAACAGAACCTGTCTTGTAATGGTTTCAGCTCTTTTCCGTAATTTGTGTCGTATTCAACGCCAGCGGCTTCTATTTCCACCAACTACCATTGACATATGTCACGTTCTTTCTTCTTTCACGCAGCTCCAAATAACAGGGACCTAATGATATTTAACTCCACTGTTCGACACCCATTGATGAAAGCTTATACCTTGTTCGCTGTGCACCTCTCCTACCAGCCCCCCCCCACCCCCTAAGTAATAGATAAATACAACAGTATAGACTTTATTTTGGAGTTAAAGATTAGTATTTGTGTGATGGTGGACTAACTTTCATTGCATTAAGGAATTTATAGAAATAAAAAGGCGTATGGGTGAATGGTGGTGTGGCTGGTTCTATGTGGGAGACATGTATGAGTGAATATTTGAATTCGTGTATTTGTGTGAATGAATGATTGTATGACTAAATGTGGACAAATATTTTAAACAATTGACAATGTTATATGGATGCAAATTTAATCATGACATATTTTCGCGTTATCTACTTGCTCTAACATTGGAGAGTAAGAATTTTGCTAAGATATAAACTACAAAGGGAGAGGTACTTTAAACGTCAGCAAAAACGAATTAAATCAGATTAGATCAGCTGCATTCGCTGCTTTGAAGGTTTGATGCAATGGGCTTATTCTGTCTTTTGCCTTGGCGGTGCATTCAGACCGGTTATTATTTACATTTATCGAATTGTCTTGTCTCTTGAAGGTTTGCCCTATATTTTGTTCTTCTAGTCCGGTGTTCAGCAAGGTGGTATGTCTATGTATAGTGTCAAAGATTTGAAATGTTTCTTAATTTGATTTCGTTCATTAATTCCGTTTTAACTTCCTAGCTTCTCCAGGACCTCCTAACGTGTTTTATTTCTCTTTTCCAGATGGACAAACGCTGTATCAACATCTGAGATCCCTCACTAAGCTGTTCCAGTAGTTTGTTGATTCAATGGATGTGTTTTACAAGTCACATAGCAATGATGAGTGGAGCCAATGATGCGGTACAGTCAATGAGCTAACGGAAGCCAGCGGCTTATAGCTGGCTGCATACATCACGATCAGAGAACCAATATTAACCAAGATCATTCTGCCCCTCCAAGCCGGAGGCTCTGTTAACAAGTTGTACTAGTGTTGTCTGCCTGTCCTGTCATCTTGTTCGTCCATCACGAGTGATGATAACCTTTTCTTGTTTTCACTTAGATAGTCCTTCCAGTCGAGTATTCTTTAATTGCCGGTTGTGGATGGGTGCGGAGATGACTGATGAGTCAGATTTGGGATCTGCATAGTCGCAGGGAGTGAAAACATGGAAAGTTTGCTTCGCGAGAGGGTGATCATGATTGTCAGCAAATCCATGTATTTCATCGGCTGTATTGCTCAGCCAGGAGTCCCGCAACTGTCGCAGCTTTCTTACTGTAGTTTATCTTGTCAGCGGACAAATATTTGGACGTCAAGTTAAACCGTAGACTGTCTTACATGACACACTGCCAGGAAACAAAGCGCATGCAAGAAATAACATCATTTGAGAATTGACTAGTACAACACGGAGAGCACAGCCATCTGTCATCCAGACATCAACACTTGCCTTGTGCCTCTCAGCAGCGAAATACGCAGCGCCAATCTCTAGAAACTCTGTCCATGCAAATCTCGTTGATATAGCAATAACGAGGAAGGCAAGATAGTGTTTGGATGTATAACATTCACAGTTAAAATAGACCCAATAAGTGACAAAGCTCTACCTACCGCCAGAAGAAAAGTGGCTGCTGAAATTGAACGAGAAAAACAGGAAACTGACACTAGACTCCCAATGTTTGGACACCATCTGCAGCTCACAAGACTCAAATCCAAACCCATTTTCCTAAATCAACAACGCCTATACAGACAAGCCCTAATATTCGAAGAACTTAATTTTGGCACGAAATGATTCAGGACCCAGGGATCGAGCTTCAGGAGGAAACTGCCCCCGTCATCGCTTACCCGACTAACTTTGTTGGCAATAACTAGACTTCGAACTGGCGTTTCCCGTTGTGGAAAGAAGATGAAGAGATTGGGTCTCTCAAATGGCGATACGTGTGACTGCGATGCGGTACAAGATCTAGGTCATCTGATGATTTGTCCCAACCTTCTGGATACATGTGACGACAGCGACATGTTGAAGGTGAGTACCACGGCAATTTCAGAAGTTGGACACTGAATGAACAAAATATGACAGGGCGTTTTGACATGGAAAGTAAATGAGTATTCTATGTCTTCTGGTTACGTTCATGGCGTT
This sequence comes from Ariolimax columbianus, assembly GCA_036924085.1. Classification (NCBI taxonomy): domain Eukaryota; kingdom Metazoa; phylum Mollusca; class Gastropoda; order Stylommatophora; family Arionidae; genus Ariolimax; species Ariolimax columbianus. The sequence continues at coordinate 28,695,869 of JAVGWX010000004.1, read as the reverse complement.
TCTCAAGCATCTCATATATCAGGTTGCAATTGTCCGGTACCTTGGACATAAATTAAGTTTGGCCCTGATAGCACAAAGTTGATAAGACAATAGTGTTTATCAGTTGCCGTTTTCTTTCTATACTGATGTTCTAATGTTAGAGTAGTGCTGACAGTTGGAAGATCACTACTTGCTTTTTTCACATCTGGTTTTGATTTCTCCGTCCAATCGTCCGTCCTCATTGACAATGCACCCAGGTACTTAAACTCTTACACCTGTTTGAGCCTGTCGTCGTTAACATGTATGGTTAGAGGGCCTGATGAACTGCTGATTTGCCTAGTTTCTGTCTTTGATGTCCTTATATTCATGTTGTATCTCGCACAAGCTGTATTAAGCTTGTTTGCATGATCTTGCATGTCACTTTCATCTTCGTACATTAGACATTGGTCGTTGGTCCCCTGCGAAAAGTAACTTCCGTATCGCCGCATGGTCTTCACGTTCTGCAGTTTCGTTGCCTTCAGGATTTGTTTTTCATGTTATTTTATCCATGTATGAAATGGATAGAAGGCGTGACAAGACACAGTCTTGTCTGACTCCTGTGGTAATCTGAAATGCATCTTTAGGGCCGTCATATGTTCTGACTCATATGACTCGTCATATGTTTTGACACGTGTGATACAGGGTTATCACATTATCTAGAAACTGCCCGTGTACTCCATAGTCTTCTAGTACAGACCAGAGTTTGGTTATGACCACGAAATCGAAGGCCTTCTCCTGATCTAAGAAGAATTAGTAATGACGGGTAAATATAAAAGGCACTGGCAGCTTAAAAAAGACATCAGAGCACAGAACAGGTAACATAAAGAAAGAATAAAAGCTATAAGAACGATATATATTCGATAAGAACAATAATAAAGAGAGTGATGGGATTCTAAATAGCGAGGTGTTTCAAAAAAAGAAAAAAAAACCAAGATCGTTTTAAAGGCAAACTTTGACAAAATTATTTTTGTTCCAAGTGTGAATTATACCAGCAAATGACAGAACAATTGTTGCATTCGCATGACTGTGTCTGTCAGTAGCAAGATTATGTTCTTGTCTTTCAGGTATGTGATTGTTTTGTGGTACAGATTTGTCTAGTTTTTAGCTGCGATATTCGTGAAATCAAAGGTCTTTAAATAAACAGAAATCGGAGGTGATAATAGTTACTAAGAAACCGAACTCTCCAAAATGCTGCGTCAAAGTGAATGAGGCTGAAATGAGACAAGCTAACACGTTTAAATACCTAGGCACATACATAATATCAGATGGAAGATGCAATTACGAAATAAGATGCAGAATAGCCCAAGCAAAATCATTTTTTCAGACCATGAAGGGGATATTGTGCAACAAAACCTTGTCGCTGGAACTGAGGAAGAGTCCTTGGATGATACGTGGAATCAGTACTGACATATGGCAGCAAATCATGGATAATCAGCAAACAAGCGCATATATCTTTGCAGGTGACGTAGATGTGTTTTTACATAAGAATGCTGCGGATCGCATGGGCTGCAAAGAAGACTAATGATGCAGTATTGGAAGAGGTACAAAGTTAACTCATTGCAGGTACAAAGACAACTCATTGCGGGTACAAAGACAACTCATTGCAGGTACAAAAACAACTCATTGCAGGTACAAAGACAACTCATTGCGGGTACAAAGACAACTCATTGCGGGTACAAAGACAACTCATTGCGAGTACAAAGACAACTCATTGCGGGTACAAAGACATCTCATTGCGGGTACAAAGACAACTCATTGCGGCGATCAGAACACGACAGTCAACCTTTTGTTTTTGGGCACGTTATGAGAAGACGGGGCTTGGAGCACGTTGTGAGAAGACGGGGCTTGGAGCACGTTGTGACAACAGGAAAGATAGCAGGAAAGATAGCAGGAAAGAGAGACCGAGGAAGACAAAGAGAGAAGATGTTGGACAGTCTGAGAGAATGGCTCGGGCGACAATCAACAACAGAGTTGGTAAACGATGCACGTGATAGAAGCTGTTGGAAGTCCATGATCACCAATATCAACCAGCCGGTTGATGATGATTGGTATGAACAATCTATTAATAACTGAAAGTAACAATAAGGTTTACCAGGGACACGCTATTGCGAACAACAAAACGAAATTAAGTGTTTAGTTGCACACTTTCTCATGGCCAGCGCTACCAATAGACAAATTGAGAAGCGGCCTGGAGGTGAAAATCTCCGAGGGCAACACAGAGCTGATTAAAATAGAAATTTGAATAACATAAATGAGTAAGAAAATTTACATATCTATATTTGATGTATTCGTCGCTTTCTCTCCGATATGTTGACATATTTATATCTGATGTATTCGTCGCTTCCTCTCTGATATGTTGACTCATATCCTTATTTGATGTATTCGTCGCTTCCTCTCTGAAATGTTAACTCATATCCTTATTTGATGTATTCGTCGCTTCCTCTCTGACATGTTGACTCATATCTTCATTTGATATATTAATGTTCGTCTTCTTCTGCGTTCGTTCTCAATCTCCTACTACCAAGCCCTTAACAGGGCTTTACATGTAGCAGGATGTAGTCCGGAGAACAGAATGCGTTGTGTAGCTAGTTTACAGATTGACTGCGATATTTGCCCCTTTCGGTCCGACACATCCATCTTCGGCAGGATTTGATGTATTCGTCGCTTCCTCTTTGATATGTTGACTCATATTCATATTTGATGTATTTGTCGCTTCCTCTCTGATATGTTGACTCATATCTTTATTTGATGTATTCGTCGCTTCCTCTCTGATATGTTGACTCATATCCTTATTTGATGTATTCGTCGCTTCCTCTCCGATATGTTGACTTATGTTATTTGATGTATTCGCCGCTTCCTCTGGTATGATGCCATATTTTAATTTGATGAATTCGTCCTTCCTCTCTGATATTTTGGCTCATATTGTTGTGGCTTGTTGTTCCTGGTGAAGACCTTCAGGAGGTAACGTATGCTCCGTTTCTGTTTTCGTTTTAGCACGTTCCTGACCATACATAATAATGTTTTTTTACACTTTGTTTTACAGTACCGTCGCTGACTCGAGTTATTTTGGATTTGAAGGAACACTCTCTAAACTAAACTACATGATTCTCATCAAAAGTGAATAACTCGCGTTCTACGGGGATGAGAATTGAAGAAGAATACAAATAAATTATATGGGACATTTGGAATTCAGCGGATCAGTGATAATCTCTCAATGATTTGGTCGAGAACATGACCATGCAGCTAAGTCTCAGTAATCCATACATCAACATGGTGTTTTTAACAAACCATGCGTGGAAATACAATAATTAAAACAATATAAAAGACCAAGATTCCTAGAAAGTCAACAAAAATATAGCAAACATGAAGTTAATTCGGTTTGCTCAAGAACTAAATGAATATCTACATACTTTTGAGGTGAATTTCTGAACGTTCAAGTGGTCGATAAAAAAAATGAAGTCGTTGTTGGTACAACCAAATTATTATCATCAATCTCAAATCACTAAAACCATTACTCCAGATTAAAATCTCTTACTACTATTACAACTGGCTAAGTGGCAGACTGGTTAGAAAACGTGTCTACAATTAGTGGTTTGTTCCAGTACACTCAGTTATCAATTTTAACCTCGCTCTGTTAGACATCAAGCTGGTAGCTGAACATTCCAACACCTAAAACTAGGAGACCTATATACTGAAGCATCTAACACATTATCTCCAACTACGGTATAAAATATTAAATTACTCGGCTTATCAAAAAACGAACAATCTTCAATGTATGATGAAACATTTCTTCAATTAGACCAATGGGACTGCTTTAATGCTTAGTGTTTATATTATTATTGCAAAAATCGTCACAATCATAATCATTAATTACAACTGTCTCAACCATTATCATCAATTACAACAGTTTAAACCATTATCATCAATTACAACAGTCTAAACCATTATCATCAATTACAACAGTCTAAACCATTATCATCAATTACAACAGTCTAAACCATTATCATCAATTACAACAGTCTAAACCATTATCATCAATTACAACTCTCATCTATTATCATCAATTACAAGTCTCAACCATTACCAGAACGGCTACACAAATCAGCATTTACACCGTCATGCACTGATTCCTTCCTGTATTATGTCAGACACGTTTTCCACTATCACATTTCTCTCAAACTCGTTCTGTCGTCTCTCTCACTCTCACTCTCTCTTTCTCCGTCTCTCTGATACCCTCTCTTTTTCTCTCTCTCTCTCTCTCTTTCATTCTCTCTCTCTCTCTTTCTATCTCTTTAATTCTCTCTCTTTTCTCTTTCTCCGTATAATCAAGACTTCAATATACATCACATGTCCTGAAGACTAGGGTACAACATGGACAGACAGACGTGCATTGACACATATTACAACATATAAACACATACATTGCTTTGGTGCAAATTTTCCCATGAGCTCAATTACCCAGCCAGACTGTCTCCGCTCAAGAATGGATCAGCTGGACAGAATCGGGTGATAAATAGTCTAGGATAGCTCTAGCTACACAATTTATGAAGATTGAGATTCGGCAGTTAAACTGATTGCTTGAGGTTCGGTCAATGGATGAGTTCGTTACTTTGACATACACGTTAGGACATAATAGACAGGATATGATCAATAATAAAGAGGTACATATTGTTCGTCCATCGTAATCAATGAGGACCCGTTTGTCAATATTTAGTGTTCACATGAGTTCAATGATGCTGAATAAGCCAATCGGGGCCAGGAATTGTCTGTCGTATTTAGTATAAGGAAATGGGACACCCCCTACCACCGGGTTTGAAGATGGGTTGATGTGAGCAGACTTGCGGAGCGATCATCTCTGGATAGCCTAATTTATTATTGATGCCTCATGTCTCTGAACACTCAGCAATAGTGCTGCGCCAGTCTGTGCGATTTGTAGCGATTTTCAAGTTATCATGATTAATACCGCACTGGATTAGTGATCTCTTAAGTGTGTCCTAGTACCGTTTCCGCTAACGACCGCTTGCTATATTGCCATTTTGAAGTTCACCATAGAGCAGCTATTTTGGTAGACGTTGATCTGACATGCATACCACATAGTCAGCCCATCTCAGCTGTGCTGCACATATGATGATCGAGCTAACACATCTGTATTTGGCGCAATGATCCTGCCATCTAATTCTAAGTACATAATGTCAGTACATAGAGAGGTCCATAACACCAAGACAAAGCTTCACACTGAACTAAACTAACATTTCTTGGTCACTTTATTTAATTATCTTCTGTGACTCTCTGAAATGCTGGCAGTATTACGCATTGGACTTGGATTCAGATAATATCGATAGCCCAAAGAAGTCATTTTTACAAGTATATTAGTCTACGGACTATATCAAGACAATTGTGATGATTCAAAGAGCCCATTACATAATTGTGAAGGTCCAATGAATGTATGAACACAATTGAATTGGTCCACTTGGGTCAATAAATAATTTTGATTGTCCAAGGAATGTAGGAAGACCATTTTGATTGTCCAATTTACTCATTAATGCATGTTTGATAGTCCAAGAACTGTATAATAACAATTTGGAAGGTACAAGAGCCTTTTAAAGACACATGTGATGGCCCAAGCACTTATGAAAGGCAAATCTGATAACTCCCAACTGGCACATCAAATGAGAACTTGCATAAGTATTGTATGAATATAGCTTGATCAGAACGTGATATTGCTACTCGAGCAAAAGCACTTAGCTCTTGAATAGTGACATGCTTCAGTCAACCCAGCTGTAGACTGGCACCTGGTGACTTTCAACTAGGAAACGCAATGGGAGGAAACGGATCATCATATCTCACTATAACTCAGACCGAGTAAATTGAAATCACTTATACTTTATTTCAGACGGAAGTCTCTTATATGGCTTTCTCGTTACCTCTTTATGTCAATTAATCAATAAGAACCGTGTCAGTTCCCGATGAAGCACAGGTCTTCAACAATACAAACCAAGGCATCCTGTTTTGCCCTATCCGCTCCGACTCTGTTCATGTCTTGTCTATTTCCTTTATGTCTGTCTCCAACTCCATTCTCCGTGTGTGTTTTTGTAAACATCAACGTCTCCTGTACTGAGGATTCCAGAACAGAGACTGCTTTGTAATGCTTTCAGCTGGTTTTCTTGATGTGTGTTCTATTCAACGGAAGTAGCGTCTTCTTCTCATATCCTGCACATTGTTGTCTGTCAGGTTCTCTCCAAAAGCTTTCACATTAGTGATCTTATCATAATATTTCAATTCTTCTATTCTTCGCAAGCATCTATCTCTGAAAAAATGTACCGTTTAGGTTGTTGTTGTTGTTGTTATTGTTGTTGTTGTCCTGTCAGTAATCTGTAATATTGGTATTCAATCAGACAAAACAAATGCCTTATGCCAGGTATCCAAATGTTGTTTAAACTCCATACGGTCTTTTGTCTTTAAGTACCAAGTTGGAACAAGTGTTTTATTCTGGTCATGTATCCATCTCAATGGTGAACGTCCGTTTGGCCACGTAAAGTTGTAAGACCAATAGGACATCTCTTTTCTTGTCCATCTGTTGTCATACATTCTCAAAACATCCCCCACCATTCTCCCTTTGCTTAACAATCGGTATTATATCGAATCCGCGAATGGCTGCTAATTCGATTCCGTAGAATGACTACTAAATCTCTTCGCTCCATGGGAAGGAAGACAACTCCTCAGGTTAGACAAAATAAACTGATCATACATTTTAGTCAGGGTCATGAAAAACATATTGATCATACATTTTAGTCAGGGCCATGCAAAATATACTGATCATACATTTTAGTCAGGGTCATGCAAAATATATTGATCATACATTTTAGCCAGGGTCAGGCAACACTCTGCTCACCCTGGGGGCAACTCTTCCCTGCTCTCTTTTCTCCCCTCTCTCTGTTTCATATGACTCTGTCCTACAGTCACACTCTTGCACAACTTTCACACACGCACTCATGGTGAGGCCCTTCCATTGCACTTTGGTTGGGCTGGCTTCTGAGGGCGCACAAACCTAGCACAGGTACATACAGACGCACACATTCACCCAAGCACTGGTTTATGCGTCCTGATATCGCCCAATGGAATACGGTCTGGGGTGGAAAATGACGCTCCGTCAGTAGAAACTAGTGAGGCAAACATCTAAGCAACAACAACAAGTCAGGCAAAACGTACTGGACAAAACCCTCACATCGGCTTCCTGGTAGCCCTTCCTGGAAATGGGGTGTTTCCTTGGCAGCCTGGCTAACAAGGTAAGGGGTCGCCGTTGTAGCGAGTGACACGCAGATGAAGCCAATGCATAGCTCGACCACCTGGAGGTCCTCGGTCTACCTTCATCAGCACGCTCAGGATAGGAGGAAAGCTACTGCAACCCGTTACTTAACGTCCTTTTCAGGGCATTTAAAAGAGTGAACATATTCTTGTGGGCATTTGAAACAACAACAACTCTTCGACCCACTGTCCTTAACAACTCCGAGATTCTCTACATCTCCTTTTCGTAGGTTTCATATCTCGCAGCCATAAAAGGTGGATGGAATAACCATGGTGTTAAAGGAATGAACTCGTGCATGTCGCTTCTCATCTGCTGAAGTATGAGTTTGAGAACCATGCTGCTATTCTTCATGAAATTTCACAATTTATAATATGGGGGTTTGTAATCTCTTGGCCCAGATAGATACACGAAAGTTTCAGAGTGATAGTTTCCTAACAGAAGTTATTCCCCGTAGACAAAATGTGTTCAGTACGTAATGGGTTTTCGTTTTAGTGATTTTAGGACCTATCGTATCTTCTGCTTCGTTGAGCTTATTTAGGCATTGCTCTATCTCTCTGATTCTGTGACTGAGCATGACTATGTCATCAGCAAACCTGAGGTGGCGGATATGTATTCTTCTGTTTTTGTTGTTCCCACATCTGCCCATTTTAGTTTTCTAAAGACTTCCTCAAGGGTGGCTGTGAAAGGTTGTAGTGAGATTGTATCACTCTGTGGATCACCACTTTGTATTGTTAGTTGATTATCTGAAACAATATGGTAATGTCGGTTGAACAGTTCTCATTTCTTTCTTTTATCAGCTTCGCATAAATGCATTCAGTACACTTTTTCCTCAGGGCATTTACCACTGCAAGTCAATACTGTTGTATATGTACTACCCAAGCTCTCTTCGTTCACTGGTTGGCTTTGCCGAGATGGTCGGTGGTAATCTTATGTTTTTGATGAGCTTATCTCCATATTATGTTCTTAAATAGATTGTCAAATATATTAATACTATTTTACATTCCGTCTTCGTCATAGTTTGTTAGTCGTTGCTCATTAGAGTTGTGTTGGTCGTTGCTCATTAGAGTTGTGTTAGTCGTTGCTCATTAGAGTTGTGTTAGTCGTTGCTCATTAGAATTGTGTTAGACGTTGCTCATTAGAGTTGTGTTAGTCGTTGCTCATTAGAGTTGTGTTAGTCGTTGCTCATCAGAGTTGTGTTATTCGTTTATAATGATGAATTCCACTTCCGAAATTTGGTTGCCTTCAATCCTTGCAAATGACGTACTCCTGCATTTATTTCAAACGCACCTGTGTCTTATCAGTTGTTGTTATAACATGTTGTATTCATATGGTACAATGTTCTCTAATTAACTAATAGATGTTCTTGTATTCTTAAGTATTCTAATAATGACAAGAGTCTATTCGATCAGCTCTCTCAAAAGCTTACTTATGATTTAAAAATTATATGTTTGTTTCAATGCTTGTCATATTCTATTGTCTTGAGATAATTTTTTAACATTTTTTTTTTATCGTTCGCCTTATTTATATATTCCCCAAGGCGGTGTGCGTTGCACTGTAGTTTTTATTTTGCGCCTGTCGGTTCAGTACATCCGATTTCAGCATCCATTTTATGTAAGGGTCTGCTTCCTCCTGCATTTTCTAAGGGATTACTTCCCTTGGGTAACGGCCGATGCTGTGATGGGGATCGAACCCAGCACTTTTGGTTGTGAGCCGTGTCCCTTAACCACTAGCCCACGCTGTCCCCTGTCTTAAGATGAATAAGACTTCAGTACATCCTATTCTAAAATGCAAATTCAGCTTTGCTTAGTTGAGCTTCATTAACTGGTATTATACTTTGTTCAATATTTTCGAATATATTTTTCAGTATGAATTAGGGAAACTGTATGTATTGCAGTTTCTTATACTACATTTGTTTCTGCCAGAACAGTATTGTTATAGTTTTTGCCAAACACAAGGTGCTCATCTTTATTTCCATGTAAATATTCTCTTGAGCCACTTCCATCCTGTCTTCTCACAAGCTTGAAATGCTTCAGTTCTTCTGTCGACAATACAAGATGACTTGCTTCTATTATTCTTTATAATTTTTCCATTTCTTCAGTTCCTTCGGGAGTACTTCTTGGAAGTACTCTTCTTTCCATCGTTATTGTCTTGGGAATCCATTTTTTTGTCATTGACTATTTAAGCAAGATTACAGTGGTTATCTCTTAACTTCATTATTTGCTTGGTTTAATTGAAAAATTTTGGGATTATTGCTTTTGAATGTTAGCTGTTTTACATACTTCTTCCGTGATCATATTTTCGCCAATTTGATTACTCGTTTGAATTTTCAACTTGCTATTTGCTAGCTAAATAATCTTCCTGCGTCTTAAATGTTTTTTTTTATAATTTATTTTTATTATCAACTTATTCTGTAACCTCAGTTTTCCACATTCTTTTTTTTGTTTGTTTTTTTTTTTTTGGTTGCTTTTTTTGGTTGTGTGAGGGAGCCGCGTAGCGCAGTGGTTAGCGCGCTGGCTTCGCATCTGAGTGGTCCTGGGTTCATTCCCCAGTTGAGGCGGGAGTGTTTTTTTCAGACCGCAACGGCTCCCGGGTCGACCCAGCCTTATATGGGTACCGATTCAGTCCGGGAAGTAAAAGCGGCGAGGGAGAGAAGATGGCTACCGCCCTCATATAGCCGAGCCTACGGCAGTAATGCTATGGGTTACTTTACTTTACTTTACTTGTTATTTACTATTCTACATATCTTATCATTTGTTTGGCTATTTGAAAGATGATTTATTCGCTGTATGTGTCTTCAGTTTCTTTATATTTTGTCTTTAAAATCGTTATTACTTCATGGTGTATTTCTGTTCTAATAGTTAAGACCAGATATATTGCACTCATGAAACATTACCACATTGCAAACCGTGTAGTAGTAACACATTCAAACCATCAATGATGAACAAAAAACTCATAACAGCACATGTATTGTGACAGAACAGTACAGGATGGAAATTTAACTATGGACGAAAGAAATGTTAGTGATAATACTTGTAGAAATGTAGAAATTTATCAGACACTATCTTGAAAACAGGACCGTTAGGGTCCAAGTGCCAAGGAAAGATTAGCAGAAAGATGATTCTAGAACAAGTGGTGCCCCAAGGCGGAGTCCTGTCCCCCATATTGTGCCTCGCATATACTAACGACATAGCAGAGTGCACCTAGTTCTCTGTTTGCTTAGCTTTTGACTTAGCTTTGTGCAGAAGAAAATCACCAAAGCAAAATGTTATTTGCAGAACGCTCTAACATATTTTGAGGAGTGGGCCAAAAAATGGTTAATGAAGATAAATGAAGAAAAAAATCACTTATACAATTGTTACCGTCTCAACCAAGCCGCAGAGCTCATGTTTAATGCTGACTGCATGAATGTTTCATCTGGATGAAACTCCCAACTATTTGGGTATTAACTTTTATCGACGTCTGACATATGAACGACGATAAACAAAAACCAGATGCAATCTTGAAGGCAAAGAATATCCATCATAAAAAAACGTGCTGGCACATCATGGGGAGCATGTTCTTCAGAGGCTGTACACTGGACATGTGAGACCAGTCCTAGAATATGGCAGAGCGGCGTGTGCAACTGCAGCGAAATCAAACGTTGATAAAATAAATACAGTTCAGAATAAAGCAATGAGAATCATAACAGGGTGTATAAACTCCACACCCATTAAATAACTAGAAATGGTTATGAACATCCAACCAATGAAGGACAGAAGAAAAAGCAGGGCACAACAACAAGGTGAGAAATTCAGACGATTGATTGATTGATCACTCAATGTACCAGAGAATAAATGGACTTGGAAATCAAAGACTAAAACGAGCAACTTTGTGGCATCAGCTACAAATAAGAAGGAAACAGATTATGTAAATGACTTAGTACACATAACACCCATTCACACTACATACATACTCCCCACCTGGAGTAAACAGTGCTTCCCAGAACTGATGGACTGCGTGAAATTGTGAATAACAACAGCCTGTCAGACACAGAAAGAAAACCCGTAACTGAGACATAGATAGAGAAACACTACCCAAGAAATAGCTTGACCCTGGTGTATACAGATGGGTCAATAATAAATGCAGCAGAGAATGGAGGTAGAGGGATCTATTTGAACCTAAAACATATCACAGAAGAAAAGTTATCAATGGCAACCGGACAATTTTCAAATAACTTCAAAGCAGAGACAGATAACTTGAAAAATGCAGCGAAAGTTCTTATATTGAATGAAAACACAGAGAAAGAAGCGGTACTATTCACAGACGCATTATTTGTGGTGGCACTGCTTGGATACCGGAAAAATACAGATCTTAAGAAACTCTGAGAGGTACTCTCTAAACTATTTTACCGATTCAAGAAAGTGGGGATGCAGGGGATTTCATAAATTGCAACATTCTTGGCAATTAAGAGGCTGACATACTGGCAAGAGAAGGCAGAACGCCGCCTCAACCTAATATAGGAATAACTTATGCAGAGGCCAAGAGGTTTATCAGGGGCAGATATAAGAACAAGTGGCTAGCGGAGCATCCATGACAACAACAAAAGGAAGCTAAGTAGGGTCGAACAGCTGGTGGTTTTCAGACTCCGCACAGGCCACAACAGATTGCGATACCATATATTCAACAAGGTGAAAATAGGACATACCAATGAATGTGTTTGCAGCACTGACAAAATGACTACTCAACATCTGCTGCAGAAGTGTCTAACTTACGAGACTCAGGCAGGGCACATTTGGCCATTACCCGTTCCATTCCGAGACAAACTCTATGGAGATACCATTAACCTCATGCGGACAACTCCTTTCTTTAGATACATTCAATATGGTGTTTGAAAGAGTACGATGAGCAAGACGAAGAGCAGATATCCTCGTCACTAGTAAATTAGAAACACAAAACGTACACATTTAGATAATACAAGATATACTGGCCACCAGAAAAAAGGATTATAAATCTCATATTTCTAAATTTGAAAGATAGTCTACGCACCAGTGTGATAGGACAGGTGAGCCTATGTACCAGTCTGATAGGACAGGTGAGTCTATGTACCAGTCCGCTATGACAGGTGAGTCTAAGCACCAGTCCGCTATGATATGTGAGTCTAAGCACCAGTACGCTATGACAGGTGGGTGTATGTACCAGCCTGATAGGACAGGTGAGACTATGTACCAGTTTGATAGGACAGGTGAGACTATGTACCAGTCTGATAGGACTGGTGAGACTATGTACCAGTCTGATAGGACAGGTGAGTCTATGTACCAGTCTGATAGGAGAGGTGAGTCTATGTACCAGTCTGATAGGAGAGGTGAGTCTATGTACCAGTCTGAAAGAACTGATGAGTCTATGTACCAGTATGATAGGACAGGTGAGTCTATATACCAGTCTGAAAAGACAGGTGAGTCTACGCGCCAGTCTGATTGGACAGGTGAGTCCTATGAACCAGTATGATAGGACAGGTGAATCTATGTACAAGTCTGATAGGACGGGTGAGTCTATGTACCAGTCTGATAGGACAGGTGAGGCTATGCATCAGTCTGATATGAGAGTCTATGTATTAGTTTGATAGGAAAGGTGAGTCTAAGCACCAGTCTGCTATGATTGAGTCTAAGCACCAGTATGTTATGAGAGGTGTGTCTATGCAGCAGTCTGCTATTACAGATGCAAACTACTCCTTACAAAGAATAAATACGATGCAACAAATTAAAAATCTGATGCATAAACATGTACCCATGTGCTGAGAACAAACATTAGAACATGCTGCCCAAGCCTGCCAACTCCATGAGAGGTATAGAGTGACAGCATGGTTTCCCCCTCACCAACCCAGATGAAGGCTAGCATGTATGGTGAAGAGAGAATCATGAGATGGATGATGTTTATTAGGAGAGTGCAAGTTGTGGATGGAATTATTTGAGAACAAACGACAAAGAAAAGGAGATCTCCCATCTCTCTATAACTGCCAAAAACGTTTCATGCCAAGTTTTGATAACAGTGTTATTTAAAATAATAAGAATAAAAACTCGAACGAATCTTTTAATAAAAGTCTCTCTCGCGTCATGCGCAACACTGAATCAACAGAAATAGATACAACAGAAATTATCACAAATATAAGATATCTTATCTTTCATCAGAATATCTGTGGAAACAAACGTAATGTTTGTGTTCCGAATAAATACCAGACAATAACATCGGCATAATTCTCAGTGTTCTGTTAGGCATGGTTGGAACACACAGACCTAAGAATGACGACACAAGCAATAGCAGACCTAGAGAGGTGCACTTGCTTGTTCATTAAAAAAAAATGTAAAAGAGCTACTTTTTATTGCAATATTCAAGGAAGAATGAAGCCTAAGATACCCAACCGCAGAACGGAACAAAGGAACATCAAATCGTTCATATTCGTGTGGATGGAATTGGAAAAGAGGGCCCAAGTTACACTTCGGAGGTGAACAGCTGGTGCGTGTGATCCATGGATGTATGAATAGCGTGTGGATGGGTCTGTGTGATGGTAGATGAGTGAATTTGTTTTTGGATGGATGAACAAATGGATGAATGGATGAACGAACAGATAGGTGGTTGTATGGATGGATGGGTGAGCAAGTGGACTGATTGTATGGAGGGATGGCTTAATTAAGGGATGCGTGGATAGAAGGACTAGCTAATATGGGGATATATGAACGGGATAATGGACAAAATTAAGAATGGGCAAACAAATAAAAGAAAAGGAAGATAAGTGGATAAATGAGTGAATATATGATATATTGGTGGATCGATTTGATAGATGGATAGCTGGATGAATAGATGGATAGATGAATAGATGGGTGGATTTGTAATGATTCGATGGATGTACAGTTGAAGGGAGACAGTGCAAAATGGTTAGATGGATGGACGGAGGGATGTACGGTTGGACGGATCGATGGATGGAGGCACGATTGGATGGATAGATAGATGAACATGCTGTGATATAACAAGTGTACAGTAACTATCTGAGTCATTTCTCAAAAGAAAGGAGACTTCTGTGAAGACAGTTGAATTTAAATATAAAATATCTGTACCTCGTTAGCCGATCACACGTCAACAGTTTCAGAAAGTGCATCTCGCACAAAAGTCTGCCATTTTATCTAGTGGGTTCGCCCACTAGTTGAAACTCATGCAAGTTGGGATGTGACCCCCAGACTCTTTAATGTCACTGCATTCTTAAATGATGTATTATTCTGGTAAATGCGAAAAGGAAATCGTTAAGAGAATTTCAATGGCAAAAAATACATCTAACAGCATGAGAGATACACTTCTGTCCAAGAGGATAGAAAATGAGAATAATTAAATTATATGTGCGTTCAGTTTTATTATATGGAGTAGAAACTTGGACAGTGTCAAGGAAAATGGAGAAGAGTATTGAAGCCTTTGAAATGGGGCTATTTAGAAGACTTGGGGGAGTTTCTTGGAAAGATAGGAAAACAAATAGTGAGGTTCTGGAACAACTCAATATGGGGAAGATACATCTAAAGGGAAAAAACAGAAAAATAAAATATATTGGTCATGTCAAGCGACATGACCGTCTGCTGAAAGTGATATTGAAGGAAAGAGTGGAGGGCAAGAGAGTCAGAGGACGGCAGTGGTACAGAAGGGCAGACAACATCAAAATGTGGTCGGCACACAGTTTGACTGCGTGTACCATCCTGGCACAGGACAGAGAGAGTTGGAGATCCATTACCATCAACCTCTGATTCGGGGACGGCACTTGATGAATGGCAAAAAACTAAATTATTCGGGTCATTAAACGTCTAGAATACGATTAAGTTGACTTGTTCATATATTGATTGCTTCTTACAGTGAAGGTGGTGTCATGTTTACTATCCGGCAGCGACATGTTCAAGTATACCCATTTGTGAATATGTGTCTGACTTAGAATTAAGGAAGGTCAATAGACGAGGGAGAGAAGTGGTCATCCCCAATTCATTAAAAGCTGAGACCTAGTACAAAGAACCCTCTAATGCTTGGTTTCCCGCAGCAGTCATGGAACTCACTTTTTTATTATTATAACCTCGACTTGAGCCTTGTAACGGTTGAAAAGATATACTTTTACAAACTCTGACACACACATTGATAACAAATGATACTCACATCAAACTACAGTAGCAGGAAAGTAACATGAAAACCAGGGGAAACAGAATAGTGACATTGCACAACACATGCACACAGTTTACACAACACGCGCGCACAATTTACACAACACACGCACACAATTTACACAGCCCACATACACAATTTACACAACACAGGCACACAAGTTACGCTTTTGAAGTTCCTATACATGCAATTTGACATTTAGATCATTAACAAGTTTTTGACAAACACACATCTCTGGACCCTAAATAAAATGAGTAGATTTGCTTAGGCCAGCAAAAATCGAACGGGTAATAACTTCTGTTAAGAGTTTAGCCAACCTGCACTTAAAAAGAAAAAGAACAATGGGCTTTAAGACCTCATTTCCGTCCCAGCTTTAACAAATTGATCTTCCATTTCTAGACGAATTTCATGGCGCTTTCAAGTGAAAGGATTGTGTGTTTCTAATGTTGTCCTTTCTAGACGCGCGCGAACCCGATAGTGTTATCAGATAGAACACAGTTCTGTATAGAATTCTGCACAACTCAGTGTTTGAATAAGATGATGGGCAGTCGTCTGACACAGAAATACATACAGGATTTCAGTTGTGTAAGGTGTAGGCCATGCCAAATTAAGAAATACAGAAACAGAAAAAGAAATAAGTTGTCGGTTCTTGTTACTGGGTGATTCGTTCTACATATATAGATGTATACTTATACATACTAAATACAACATGTAAAGAATGCAGCATAAAAATCAACGTAGAAAAAAACTGATTTAATGAAAATATATAGAATATCCGAAGACATGAAAAGCAGCAAATCAAACAAGTAAAAGATTTCACATCAAAACTACAGATGGTCATGGTTCAGTAGACGGAAGAATTACAGCGGAAATATGGACAATTAACTCCAAAACTTAATTGCTAGCACGTGACAATAACTACCAAAAAAGCTTTATATGTAATGTCAAAACTGAATACTAATATCAAATGAAAAACGCTACATCGTAACAGCAGGCCTGTGAGAAATTGTGGGAGACTACAATAAAACGAGAGACTAGTGGGAAAACATCAGTATTAGACTACATAAAAAGACAACTAAAATGGTTTGGCCACGTAACAAGACAAATCAATATATATACAACAGATTCAAGGCCAAAGGCAGATCAGGAGGAAGGTGGCTTACGAAACATCTGAGGCGGTGAATGTCACTATGCATGGGGCTCACAGTTCGGCTCGTTCTATAGATCTCTTGCATTACAAGATAAGCGAAAAGAAGAAAAGAAAAAAATTCCTTACACATTCTGAAACGCCATTTAAAATAACAACCAAATCTACTGATAAAACTGAAAGCAATTTTTATGATAAAATATCAAAATTACACCAGATCAAAAGTGATTAGTTTATTTTAGCAATTTCTACTAAGTATTTCTTGACAAACAAAAAAAAACCATTTAATATTCTTCTGATCGATTTTCCTTCTGACACCATGTGAAAACTGTCTTTTTTTCGTAATATGTGTATGTATTCGTATGCATGTTGTGGTAGTTAAATTGGTCAGAAGACATCGTTGTGTCTCATGAACAAAAAAAAATCGCTAAAATGTCAAACAATCTTGTGCATTTGTAAAATCAAAACCATTTTGGTATATTCTAGAGATAGACAGGCCATTCATAACACAGCATATACTGCATTGCTTACTGTCATCACTGCTGTGCCTTCACTTCGTTTCTCCTGAAACATACGGTAGCAATGAACATAAGTCAAAACATCTTCTCACCCACAACTTATGTTTCATGTAATCACTCTTCAGCTCACACTTCGAGGTTCGTATTGTTTTTGTCTGCACCTTGAACAGTGCTTCTGGACGACCTTTCTGACCTTCTAATACTTCTCTTCTTTACTGAGTTCCACTTGAGGTCATGCCTAGCTATACTACTTGAATGCCACCTGAGAAATGTTCGGGGCCAAAGATAGAATGAACGCACAACATTCAGCGGATCATAGCTGGCTACCTGCATCATGGCCAGCAAACCAGAGCTGACCAAGATCCTACTCCCCTTCCCAATGACGACCTTGGAAGCAAGCAGAACTAGTGTAGTCTGGCTAATAGATTATGGATAACAGTGGGAAGGCAAACCCAGTACCCAAATAGCCATCAAAAACTGTAAATCGATGCGGCAATGTAAACAACGACACTATGTCCCATTTCAGGTCGAGCTCTGAAGATGAAAAGTTATATCCAATCTATCTTTAGGTTTCGTGATTAATCTCTAGCTTACCTCATTAATCTCCAGGATACCTCAGTAATCTTGGGGTAGATTTCATACAGTCTTGTTAGCGTACAAAATGACCCGTTTTGTATTATTTATGGCTGTATTAGACCAAAATATTAGATGGTAATATTATTTTCATAATCTTCAACTATGTAATCTACAACTGTATAATCTACAAACTGTATAATCTACAAACTGTATAATCTACAAACTGTAAAATCTACAACAGTAGAATCTACAAACTGGATAATCTACAACAGTAGAATCTACAAACTGTATAATCTACAACAGTATAATCTACAGTTATAAAATTCACAACCGTTTATTCTAAACAAATAAATATTTTAACATTTACGTGTCTCGTTACAAAGTTGTATTCATTCTATCGCTTTGTGGATTTATTAGTGATCCAAATATAAAATGTTGAACACGTCTTTCATATGTCTAATCCCACGTGGATGTCTAATCCTACAATTTGAATTTCAAATAACCGTAATTCATGTGCCGTGTATAACATATCCTGGACATGTCCTTCGAGCTTACCTCATGAATTATGGCGAACGACAAACTGCACAAAATATGTTATTGTTGTTTAATGCACACAATGAGTAAGTTTACTCCTTTTTGCTCCCTGAAGAGGGTGCTGAGTGGTGGGTTGTAGTAGCTTTCCTCACATCCCGAGCTGTTGATGAAGATCGACCGATGTCCTCCAGGTTTTTGTGTTGGGCTTGATTTTATCTCGCGAAGTTCACTACTACAGGGATCACATAAATTTACATCTCGTTAGACAGACTGCTATGAAATCACCAAGTTTCCAGGGAGCGCTACATGGAAGAGAGATTGTGGTCTTGGGCAGAACGTTGTGTCTGACCAGTCTATGAACTCATTTCCCATCTCATAATATGTAGTGCGGTATATCGACCTCTGACCGTTCCACATAGTTGCCTAACTATCATTATAGGATCCGACAAAATGTCACAGATTAACTAACAAGTGACCCTAGCAGAGGCTGTGTTCACAATGTCAGCCTCTCTGAGTTATGGGGAAGTTCGTTAAAATAAGAGAAATAGAAGTCCACGCAAGCTGATAATGGCCAAGTCAGGTTAAATAACAGCTTGTAAAACGATGTATATACTACCACTGACAGACAAAGAAGCAGTAATGTAACACAGACATCTTTCAGGTTGGACCAGTTGCATTGATTATTATCTAGGTCATTTATGAGAAAAATAATATTGCATATAGATATATGTTTATATATATATATATATATATATATATATATATATATATGCACACACACATACACACATACAGACACGCATTATATATATATATATATATATATATATATATATATATATATATTCGCCCGGCGGATGAAAACAGTATCTGGATGCTAAAGGTTGAGACCAGGGGAAATGTTTTACCTTTCCAGCTAAAAGGTGATAAACATCCAAGACACAACAAGAAAAGCCCAGTACTTCTCCAGAAAATAGAATGCGGAACCACTCCCTCATCAGCTCTGTTAATCCTTCACGTGCACTATTCGAAAATCTTTCAGCGCAACTAACTTCGTGGCCCCTGTGGAGCTCTCGTCTCGCGGAAACAACACCAACAACTATAGACGTGTCCCCGTTAGAACCATGCAAGAAGGAAGGAGTTATCACATTTCCAAGAACAAGAGAGAGTCCTTTGACCTTTACTGAGTATTTTCGTCCTTGTATTTTTAGAAGACAATCTGCTTCCTTACCTGCTCGCGGTAAATACGAGCTCGTGACTCCATGTTCCCGCGGTGTTATATCTGGCACGTGTTAAAGGGGTGAGGGACATTGGAACGAACAATGAAAGAGTTTTTCCTGATTTCTACTAATTCTTCTCCCAATCCCCGCGAAAATGAGTTCACCATTCTTCTATTCTTGTATCATTTATGGGGTGTTGTTTCTGGGGTGTTGTTTATGGGGTGTTGTTTATGGGGTGTTGTTGCTGGCGCATTTTTTCAAAACCAGATGGCTACTCCTCACTCGGGAAATTTTTGGTTCGTTTCAATGCCGAGGTGAAAAACAATGAGTTTGAGAACCTTCTGCAAAGAGAAATTTATTTATTCGGTCCAAAAAAATAATGTGTGAAAGTGATAAAAAAAAAAGAGGTTCTACAAAAATAAAACGTGCCATCGATGAGTAGACATGATAAAAGGAGAACTGAAAATGAGAGAAACACAAACTGTGTAACAATGTTCCAAAAAAGCAGCTTCAAAGTTCAAGAACAAAATAGTACGGCTCCACTATAACTAAAAAAAACTATCTTGAATTTGAAAATTGCATACAAACAAGAAGCAGTATGTAAGTGAAAATAAATGAAAATTTAAGAAATAAATAGGCAAAACAGATGTGAAAAGAGAAGGCGGGGGATTGAGGCAATCACAGAATCGACAAAGTGACACACAAATAAAATTAAAAGGAGATCAAAGTAATAAATACAAACGTATAGAGAGATAACATGAAACAAACTGCATGGACAGAATGTGACATTATTACTTCTGACTGTGTAGGTGTTTGAATATGGATGTGCCGGCTGAGAGTTGATGACGGTTGTGATGGAAAGATTAAAAAAACAAATGAATAGCCCAGGTTCATGATACAAGAAAAATTGCATGTATGTATAATTTCGGTGGGATTTTTTCTCATCAGGTTCATTTTCCACTCGATAAGCTGAATTGATCAGTTCTACATGGGGCAAATATCTGAATTGATCAGTTGTAGCTGGGGACAATATCTTATTGATCAGTTGTACATGGGGACAATATCTTATTGATCAGTTCTACATGAGGACAACACCTGAAATGATCAGTTGTACATAGAGACAGTATCTTATTGATCAGTTCTACATGGGAACAATATCTTATTGATCAGTTCTACATGGGGACAACACCTGAAATGATCAGTTGTACATGGGCACAACATTTCAACTGATCAGTTGTACCTGGAGACAATATTTGAATTGATCAGTTCTACTTGGGGACAACATTTGAATTGATCAGCTGTACCTGGGGACAATATCTGAATTGATCAGTTCTACATGGGGACAACATCTAAATTGATCAGTTGTACCTGGGAACAACATCTGAATTGATCAGTTGTACCTGGGCACACCGTCTTAATTCATCAGTTGTACCTGGGCACAACATCTAAATTGATCAGTTGTACCTGGGCACAACATCTGAAATGATCAGTTGTATCTGGGCTCAACATCTGAATTGATCAGTTATACCTGGAGATAACACCTGAATTGATCAGTTGTACCTGGGCACAACGTCTGAATTCATCAGTTGTACCTGGGGAAAACACCTGAATTGATCAGTTGTACCTGGGGACAACACCTGAATTGATCAGTTTTACCTGGGGACAACACCTGAATTGATCAATTGTACCTGGGGATAACACCTGAGACTGGCCCTTAGAGAAGAAGGTAACTGACTTGGGAGAGTTATAAAATAGAAAAGGAAATATGTAATGTAAGCAAACAGATGCGCCACAAGCTCGGCTAAAAATGAACAGATGTGGATCAGGTTAGCAATCTCGACAAAATCAACGTCCTTTAGAAAATGTCATCACAATAAAACTAGCAATAGTATTTATATTAGAAACTTGCGCATAGAACCCACTGCAATGCACCTGGGAGTACCCACATGTGCTCATTCTCTTTCGTTGCTGAAAGTGCGAACAAAAGTATAAACTCCGTAGCTGTCTCAGCGACTCCAAAATTGTCCCCTGACAATTACATATTTACAGCTAGGTGAATTAGAAGGATGCGGTATACCTTGACAAAAATAACATGTTCGATCTGTTAAATAGAGCATGATATGAATGAAATCCGGTATGTTGAGATTGTAAATCAAGCTCATATTATACCATCTTTAATATTATCGGCACGGAAGTTGCCGCAAATGTAACAGGAGTGACACAAGTAGTAGTGGCAGTAGTAATAGTAGCAGATGTAGCAGTAGTAGTGGCAGGAGTAATAGTAGCAGATGTAGCAGTAGTAGTAACAGGAGTAATAGTAGCAGATGTAGCAGTAGTAGTAACAGGAGTAATAGTAGCAGATGTAGCAGTAGTAGTAACAGGAGTAATAGTAGCAGATGTAGCAGTAGTAGTAACAGGAGTAATAGTAGCAGATGTAGCAGTAGAAGTAACAGGAGTAATAGTAGCAGATGTAGCAGTAGTAGTAACAGGAGTAATAGTAGCAGATGTAGCAGTAGTAGTAACAGGAGTAATAGTAGCAGATGAAGCAGTAGTAGTAACAGGAGTAATAGTAGCAGATGAAGCAGTAGTAGTAACAGGAGTAATAGTAGCAGAAACAGCGGCAACAGTTTTAGAAGTTAGAGTAGTAGTAGCTGCAGCAGTAATAGTAGCAGAAGTAGCAGTAGTATTAACAGCAGTAATATTAGCAGTAGTAGTAACAGCAATAACCGTTGCAGAAACAACAGTACTAGTAACAGAAACAGCAGAAATAGTAGCAGAAGCAGCAAAAGTACCAATAGTAGAAGCAGAGGCAACAGCAGAAACAGTATCAGAAACAGCAGTAGTATCAGTAGCAGTGATTGTAAAAAGACGCAGCAGAAGTAGTAACATCAGTAACAGAGGCAGTAAATGTGTCAGTGGTAATAACAGCAGTAATAGCAGCAGAGCCAACAGTTAAGTAGCAGAAGTAGCATTAGTCACAGCATGAGTAGAAGTAAAAGACGCAACAGAAGAAGCGTTAGTAGTAACAGCAGTAATTCTAACAGGAGCAGCCGAAATAGCAGTAGTAGTAGTAGTAAAAACAGTAACAGTAGCAGCAGATATATGAGTTGTATATTACATTTATGATAGTTGCCGAAAGTATTGTTTCAAAGATCACGTCCGTCGAGTTAGTGTTAACTACCTACAAGGTGGTAGGTAAAGTTACCTTGGCTATGAAAGTGACAATCATCAAATTAAAATATAGCGGGCTGCCGTAGGACGAACATCAAGTCGCTTAGTGAGATTTAGGTATTGTCATAAAGGTTTATTTTTACCTATTACATCTACTTTCTCGTTTAATCCTGCGAAATGCTTCTGTCTAACCTCTTGTCTGAGATGGGTAGGTTAGAGAATTAGATCTTCAAATTATGTAGTATTGATGCATAGTGCTCAGTTAAACCTTCAAACAACGTCACGTTGAACCAATATGGTTCCGCTAAACCTTTAAATACCTTCACATTGAAGCAAAGTACTTTTTATAAACCTTCACATAACCTCACATTAAAGCAAAGTACGTCGGTTAAAAAGCGAAATAACGTCACACTAAAGCATAGGACTTCCGTTAAACCTTCAAACAACATCAAAGTGAAGCAAAGCGATCTATGACCACATGTCTTCTTCTTCTTCTGCGTACGCAGTCAGACAGTAACCATTATTTTTTCGAAAAAAGCGGCGGTCATCCTGAGGCTGTCGCCACTGCCATAGAGCTTGTCTTGCAGTTCCACTGGTAATGGCCACATCTGCTCTCTCTGATCCTCGTATGTCGGGCAGTTCTGTAGCAGATGTTCAGCGGTCATTTTACCAGTACCGCACGGGCATTCATCGGTACACCCTATCTTCAATTTGTTGAATAGGTGGTACCTCAGTCTATTGTGGCCAGTGCGAAGTCTGAAGACCACGACCTGCTCTCTTCTGTTCAACTGGTAATATGCATCGTTTTTGGTGTAGCCAGTATGTTCGGTTTCTTATTTGGCTCTAATAAGCCGTTTTGACTCTTCGTATGTCATACTGGTATCTGTTTGTGGTAGTCTTGCACCTTCTTTTGCCAGTCTGTCTGCCTCCTCGTTGCCTTGGATGTTGCAGTGAGATGGGACCCACTGTACCACTACCCTTTTTGGTGCGGACTGCTGGCACAGTTTGCAGAGTGCTGCTCTTAAGTCATTAAGCTCAGTGTTTTTGTTTGGCTTTTTAGCGCTGTGACTACGGCGAGAGCATCTGTCAGCAGGACTATATGGCTTTCATTTTCACTGTGTGTCACCATTGTTTCCACTGCCGCCCTCAGTGCCTCTGCCTCCGCTCTGAAATTGCTTGTGTACTTACCAGTAGCGAATGACAGTGTTATTTGTCTGCCATTTGGTAGGTTCAGGAATGCTCCTGCCCCTCCGTTCTGTGATGTGTTTGTTACAAAGCCGTCGGTGTATGCATGGGTCCAGTCCATGCTTGGGTAGCTTTTCGTTATGAAGCTTAGGGTAGTATCTCTCCTTTCTTTTTCAGTCTGGCAGTTTTTGTTTGCAATACCTGGTATATTTTCTACCACCTCTGGAAATATATCCTGCCTCCAGGTAGGTTTTCGTACAGTAGTGATGGATTTTGGTGTTGTTAGTGCGTTTATGGGATCTTCGTGCATCTTTGCTTTGGCTATTTCTGCAAAGTTTCTCCGCTTAGTTTCCCATTTCCCAAATTGTTTAGTCTCTGATGCATTGGATGGTCGGTCAGTCTTAGAGTGTTTCTCTGACTGCAGCTGGGCTCTGCAGTCTCTTCTATCGGTCATGGATTGCAGTTTTGTAATCTTTTCAAGTTCTACAATTGGCGTTGACTTCATGCCACCTGTTATAATTCTCATGGCTTGGTTTTGAAGTTTGTTAACTTTATCGAAGTTCGCCTTCGCTGCTGTTGTCCATGACCACATGTCTGATAATGCCTTTTCAATAAATGAAACAAATTTGACAAACTCAAAGAGTTTGGTATCAAACCTTGTGCGTGCAGCGAGGTAGCCTCTAACATGACTGATTATTAGTATGTACAGCCAGCGCGTTTGGGGAACTATCAGCATACCGTCCTTCATCCATCTGCTGAACAAAATTGGCCATACATGCATTTGTCAATAATGTAGTGATGTCGGTTCTGTTTTGTACAGCAGACGATTTCGATTGCACGTTTTAGGTTTCGTAGAAGCTGTAAGGAGCATCGACCATATTATTTCCTGAAAACCAAAGGTAACCACTCCTTTCAGTTCCCGAAGGGATAATCTTTTGTTTCTTTCTAGGCATCTTTTCACCACAATGTATAATCAAATCACGATGTTCTAATAATTCATGAGGTAACTTCTAGCACAAGTAGAGGAAACATATTTTTGACAAAGAGTCTAGCAAAGAGAAAATCTAACTTGACTTTCTTCTATCAAGAACGAGTTTAAAAACTACCGCCGGCATAAACAACACAGAATATCATGTATCGCATTAATAACACCTGACCAAACGAGACCCACCAAATTGTCTAGTAGAGTATGGGTCTTGTAAACAAAAAAAATTGAGGCCATATGTTAACATGGTAAGATGTTAAACATATGCTTCCTTGTTGTTGAGTGCATGTGCGCCATTCTTCTTTCTGAAGGACAACATAGCCTTTCCTGCTGAGGTGTTAGTATAACTTCTGTCTTCCAGCTTTCGTTCCCTCTGAAGCATACGGCCACTACAGCAGTTGGAAGCACTACACAAAGACGTCGTGCGTTATTAAAACGGATTGTTGGTTTGTCTGAAGATATGTGGCACTGACGAATGCACCTGTGGTACAGGGAAAATGACCGCTGAACATCTGCTGCAAAATTGCCTGACATACGAGGACCAGAGAAAGCATTTGTGGCCATCACCAGTACCAACACTAGACAAGCTCTATGGCAATGTCGACAGCCTCAGGATGACAGCTGCTTTCTTCGAACAAATTCAAGTTGACGTCTGACAGCGCACGAAGAAGAAGAAGAAGAAGAAAAAGAAGAAGAAGAAGAAGAAAAGGAAGAAGAAGAAGAAAAAGAAGAAGAAGAAGAAGGATTGTTGGTTTGTGATAATTTATTTGATAGTATGAGGTTGCTATTTCTATGTAAAACCCACTTTATTTGTTTTTTACGACGTGCTTAAAAGGTCACAGTAGACTTGTTCTTTCTTCCCAAGGCAGTACCTCAAACAAGAGTCGTGTATTATTTATATCATGAGCAGAACCTCAATAAGAGGCATGTATTCTTTCTACCCTGGGCAGAACCTCAGTAAGAGTCAAGTTTTCTTTCTTCCCAGGACAGTACCTCAATAAGAGGCATGTATTCTTTCTACTCTGGGTAGAAACCTCAAAAACAGTCAAGTTTTTTTTCTTCCCAGGACAGTACCTCAATAAGAGGCATGTATTCTTTCTACCCTGGGCAGTTCCTCAATAAGTCATGTATTCGTTCTACCCTGGGCAGTTCCTCAATAAGTCATGTATTCTTTCTACCCTGGGCGGTTACTCAATAACTCATGTATTCTTTCTACCCGGGGCAGTTCCTCAATAAGTCATGTATTCTTTCTACCCTGTGCGGTTCCTCAATAAGTCATGTATCCTTTCTACCCGGAGCAGTACCTCAAAAAGAATGATGTATTCATTCTCCCAAATGTGATACCTCAATAAGACCCCTGGTATTCGTTTTTTCCCCGAGCAGTACCTTAATGTGAGTCATGACTAGTTTGTGTGGTCCATATGACGTCAGTTCAGTTCAGCTAGGAAGAAGATGCATCAGTGGGTGAGCTAATTGCAGCCAGCGACTCATAGCCAGGTATTTGTATCAGAGTCAGTGACTCATAGCCGGCTACTTCCATCAGGATCAGTGACTCACAGTCATCTACTTCCATCATAGTCAGTGTCTCATAGCTGGCGGCTTCCAACAAGGGCAGTGACTCATAGCTGGCTGCTTCCATCAGGGTCAGTGACTCAGAGCTGGCTGCTTTCATCAGAGTCAGTGACTCATAGCTGGCTGCTTCCATCAGGGTCAGTGACATAGCTGGCTGCTTGCATCAGGGTCAGCAACTCATTGCTGGCTGTTACCACCAGGGTCAGCGACTTATGGCTGACAACTTCCATCAGGGTCAGCGACTCATAGCTGACTACTTTTATCAGGGTCATTGACTCAAAACTGACCAAAACCCTGCCCTGATTGCAAATGGTTGCCCTGAAAACAGGCTGCAACTATGTAGCCTGAGTAAAAGATAAGAGATCAACGAAAATGAGGGGGGGGGGGGGAGGAGCTGAAAAAAGAAGACGAAAGAAGAAGAAGAAAAAGAAGAAGAAGAAGAAGAGAAATAATACAGCCTCTCTCGTAATTTGTAGCCATCTGAGCATCTGTTGCAAGCAAACAGAGGTAGCTAATCCGGCGGTATTCTCATGAGATGACCGAACCATGGCATGACATAATACCGGCCATGATTAGGTGGTCTGTTAAGATTAGCATGGATGACGCCTAACAGGCTGGGGGTTTACTTTGCTCTAGTGTTTAAGTCTATTAAGATGGAATGTAATCAAGACAAGAGCAAGTGCCCCAAAACAAAGGCAAGTGCTCATTTATTTATAAAATTATTTTGTTCTCATATCATCTCTCCTGATGGGGACGGCGTGGACAAGTGGTTAAGTCACACGGCTCACAACCTGAAGATGCAGGTTTCGATTCCAATCACAGCACCGGCCGTTACCCCGGGAAAGCAAACCCATTGAAAATCCAGGAAGAAACAGACCCTTACATAAAATGTATGCTGAAGTCAGATGCACTGGGCCGACAGGCGCAAAATAAAAACCACATTGCAAACGCACACTGCTTTGGAGATTAGAGAAATGAGGCTAACGCAAAACAAAACAAAAATTATCTTCTAGTGACAGCGATGACCTTTTGAAGACATTTCATTTCAATCGTTGACACTGTCCTTTCTTGCGACTTTGATAAAGACCAACCTTGACATTGGTGTCAGAGTTGGTATAAATACGATGCGTATATGCTGTTCTTTTGTAGACAAGCTAAATGTTCGTATGTCTAAGCAATAGATACACTTGATATATCCTACAGTGACTTTTTTACACCTGCTTTCGATTTCTTTCTGAAACCTTCCATCATCTAAACAAATACTTGTAAGATATTTTAACTCTACCTTCATGAGGTTGATATTGTTGACATTAAAGTTAAATGGACCAGGTGTTCTGATAATAATCATTATTTGAGTCTTTAGTGTAGAGACGATTGCGTCGCATTTCTTGGAAGAGAGGAAAACAAATGTGGAGGTATTGAAAACTTGGGGGTGACAAGAGAGTTACTGGCTTCTTCTTCGTACGCTGTCAGACTGCCAACTTGAATTTTTTTCGAAGAAAGCAGCTGTCATTCTGAGGCTGACGACACTGCCATAGAGATTGTCTAGTGTTGGTACTGGTGATGGCCACATGTGCTTTCTCTGGTCTTAGTATGTCGGGCAATTTTGCAGCAGATGTTCAGCGGTCATTTTCCCTGTACCACAGGTGCATTCGTCAATGTCACCTATCTTCAGTTTATTGAATAGATGGTACCTCAGTCTATTGTGACCTGTGCGGAGTCTGAAGATTACGACCTGCTCTCATCTGCTCAACTGGTAATATGCATCATTTGTTGTGTAGCCAGTATGCTCTGTTTCCAATTTGGCCATGTATCTGGCCCTAATAAACCTTTTAGACTCTTCGTAGGTCACACTAGAATCTGGTTGTGGGAACCTTGCGCCTTCTTTGGCCAGTCTGTCTGCCTCCTCGTTGCCTTTAATGTTACAGTGGGATGGAACCCACTGTACCACTACTCTTTTTGTGCGGACTGCCGGCATAGTTGACAGAGTACTGCTCTTAAATCATTGTTCAGTATTTTTCTGGCTTTTTAGTGCTGTAACCACAGGCAGTGCATCTGTAAACAGAATTACTGGCTGAAATCAGGGTTAGGTAGTCTAGTTAGTTTGCTCATATAACAAGATTATTGAAAACCATACTAGAGAATAGGGTTGGATGCAGTCGTTCAAGAGTTGACAACGTTATCCGTGACGTTATCAGTGGGTGGATAACACCAACATGGACTGGAAAAAACCTGTCATATTGCACTATTACAGTGGAGATTCATTGCACTTGAGCTTAAATGAACTGAATCCGATCGCATGTCCGTAGTGTGACAATAGATAGTAGATGTGGTAGCGCTGCTCCGCTTCTGGCCAGCTGATTATCCTTCTTCTTTCCTGTGACTCTGATATGGCCAGGTCTCCACCATATCACCACTACCGCTCCATAAGTTGACATTAACTTCGTTACAAGACTATAAGCATGGGATTTTTCAGATGCATTTTTGCCTATGCCAGCCATCAAGGCACATTGTGGATGATAGGACTAACATAGTAATAATTACCAATTCTGAGGAAGTCACAATCTCTTTGTTATATTGCATTTGCTTCCCGTAGCGCTGCCACAAAAACGGTTTTTTTTTGCTATAATAAATTGTATTGATGTTGGAAGATTATATATATTGTATATTTATCTCCACAGACCGGTACCAATTGGCTGTACTTGCCATTATATCTGTAAGGTAATAATTTATTAAATGGTGCCCATACATTTAAGAAATTGAATTAACATAACTAGTTTTTCCGGGTTTTTAAAAATGTTTTTTTTCACCCCAGAAACTATCAAAGAGAAACTGTATTTATCTCTATACATTTCTTGTTGCATTCCTGTCAGTTATTTTAATTCTTCTTCTTCAGATCTTAGGTAAAATTTGTTATTTATATTTATTCCCGTCTCATACACGACACTAGTTATTAATTGTAGAATGTATTTTCAAACCCAAATAGGCTGCACCAAACTCAAAGATTTTGCACCTGTGTGAATGTTGTATGTCATGCGTTGGACAGTATTCTACTCTAAATACTTTGTTAACTTTTATAGAATTGTGTAAGTGTAGAAGTGGCCCTATTCTCGTCTCTATCACATCCAGTTCCCTACCAGAAACTAAGCTGAATTAAAATGTTCAATCCTTCGACTTTTCTCTTGCACGTGTTTCTATCAATTACTTCATTTATCCTTCTACCTCTACGATTAGTCATTCATCTATCTTTCTACACAACTGTAGAAAGCTGGACTCTGAAAGGAACGCCCTTGTCTAGACATGAAGCTAAACATTGACAGATCTAATACCAGACGCGTTTGCTGGACTGATTCTGATGGTATCACATATTACAATTATCGACGCGTGTATGTCGGAACGTTGGTCTTTGTTCTGTTCCATTGGTTCACGACGTCACGTCTAAAAATAACTGTGGAAGCGATTTAGAGATAACTGTGTATGCGAAGTTCGATATACGTAACAATACAAAAATGGTTTTCGTTCTTCACTGGATGAAAATCACTACGGAAGACGTATACAAATATTTTTCACAGAAAATTTGTTCCTATGTTTGTACACGGTGAATTGTGCACCACATAGTGAGGAAGAGTGATGACTGAATCTAATAAGGTAAAGGCTTGTCGCATAGTATTTGCACTTTTTGTCGGGAAATAAAGTTGTAATAGACTTCAGTATACTAAGTCAAGGTTTGCCCCATAGTAGTTACACTACTGTCGGGAATACAGTTATAAGAGACTTCAGTATACTAAGTCAAGGTTTGTCCCATAGTAGTTACACTACTGTCGGGAATACAGTTATAAGAGATATCAGTATACTAATCCAAGGTTTGCCCAATAGTAATTACACTACTGTCGGGAATAAAGTTATATGAGACTTCAGTATACTAAGTCAAGGTTTGCCCCAAAGTAGTTACACTACTGTCGGGAATACAGTTATAAGAGACTTCAGTATACTAAGTCAAGGTTTGCCCCAAAGTAGTTACACTACTGTCGGGAATACAGTTATAAGATATTTCAGTATACTAAGCCAAGGTTTGTCCCATAGTAGTTACACTACTGTCAGAAATAAAGTTATAAGAGACATCAGTATACTTTACCACAGTTTGTAGGAGATTGGATGTGCAGCTCCTTTACTCGCTGCGTTTTACTTCCCTAGTAGTATGCCAAACATTCATTTACAGCTTGGTCGACTGGAGAGTAACGGTTACAGGAGTTTAAACCCCATACATTTGCCGTGAAAAGTGAGTTCTCTACCACTATGCTAATCAGCAGACACTCTTGAATCTAATAATTGAGTGGTAACATTATTAATGTTTAAAGTATCAAGAAATATTACTTTCAACATACTGCTACTATGTAAATAAAGTAATTTGATTGTAAATGTTAGGGGCTTTTTTTTATTTTTGTCATGTGTTCAAAACATATTACAGCTTGTTATTTACATCCGCCGTTTTTGACGAGCTATTGCTACGAATAATTATTATCACAGAAGTGCAGGCTTTAGGTAGCGTTCTTTGTCTTCTTCTTTGTCTTCTTCCTCGTGCGATCAGAAGTCGATTTGAATTTGTTTAAAGAAAGCAGCGGTCATTCTGAGGCTGTTGACAATGCCATTCAACGTGTTTTGTATTGGCATTGGTGATGGCCACATGATCTTCCTCTGGTCCTCAGTGTTTCCATCAGGTTCAGTGACTCATGACTAGCTGATTCCATTAGTGTCTGTGACTCATAGTATTTTTTCAAAAGCTCATACATATAGATCAGATATGTTAGTCAGGGTCATGCTAAATATACTGTTCAAGACCTTCACCTCGGCTTCCTCGTAGCCCTTTCTGGAAACGGCTGTTTCATGGCAATCTGGCTAACGAGGTGAGGTATCGACGTGATCCTCGTAGTAATGAGCGACACACAGATAAAGCCAAGCATAGCACAACCGCATCTAAAGCAGAAGTGGATATATTGAGGTCGGGTTTAGATTAAATTCGAACGTGGTCTGTGAGCTGACAAGTAGAGTTTAATGCAGATAAATGTACAGTCATTGACATGGGTAGATCAAATATGGTAAGTAATTACATAATGGGTGAGAATAATATTAGAATGATAGAGACCTAGGGGTTATAATAGATCATACAGGTAAAGTGAGTGAGCAAGTCTAGGTAGCAGTGAAAAGGGCAAATGCAATGTTAGCTATGATAAAAAGACATATTAATCATAGGAGCAAGTAAGTGATAGTCACACTTTATAAATCATTAGTTAGACCTTGACTAGAGTACTGTGTAAGGGTGTGGAGTCCTTATAACAGTGGAAATATAAACATGCTGGAAAGGATTTAAAAAAGAGCGACAAAGCTGATAGTGGGATTCCAGAATTACATTTATGAGGAAAGACTCAGAAAAACTTGTCACAGTATATAGAAAAGAGAAGGATTCGAGGTGACTTAATATATGTTTATAAGATAATGAAAGAAACGGATAAATTAGACTTCAACAAGTTTTTTTCAATTTACAACCACCTACAAGAACAAGAGAGCATAGCTACAAATTAACTAAAGAAAGGTAAAAATTAGGTATTAGGAAATATTTGAGAGGGGTGAATGCTTGAAATGCATTGCCACGGGAAGTAGTAGTGGCAGGAACAATTAATGCATTTAAAAAAATTAATTGGATGAGCATTGATTTTAGAGCAAGGAAATGTAAATGAAACTGGTTGTATACAGACTCTGCAGATTCTTCTAAACCAATATAAAGACGTTAAGTTAAGTACTCATTGCGGCCATTCGGAACAATAACAACTCACACGCTCACTTACTCACACGCTCACTTACAGACACTCCCACATACACATACATACACACGCATGAACATTAACACACATACACATCCGCACTCCCACATGTACCCACCCTCACACATCCACCCACACGCATACATACATCCACGCACATATACACACACTCACATACACACACTCACATACTCACACTCACATACACACACTCATTCACCCACAGACACATACACACTCATACATATGCACTCACCCACATACACACATACACATACACATACACTCATACATATGCGCACACACATACACCCACGCTCACACATACACATACAAACTCATACGGAAACACGACCACTCCCTCGCAGCGATATAGAGCCTAGAGATGCTTGTCCACTCTGGAGAAAATGTTCCAAATAACCATAAAGCCGAGACTTATCGCAGTTCGCCAGACCACTCCATCGTGGATCCGTATTTCATTAAACTTGAGAACGATGGTATTACTGTTTAATGGATACTGCATGTTTGGGTATAAATTTATTTAACTCCATGTGCATTAAAGTTAATGGTTCGGTTAATGGCAAACAGCTTAATTGATAGTGGATAGATAGACAAGTCAAAGCACTTAAAGTAGCTTTAGCATTACTATTATAAACATCAGTTCAGCTTCGTTTTACAATCAAATAAGAAAAGTTTCTTAATACGATATTGGCAGTACTTTTAATCGTAATTAGAACTAATCAACTATACTATCAACATGGTTTATTCCCATTGCGAAGATTTAAGGAAGATTTGAGGAATAAAGGCTTCTTGCATATGTAGTCGCCACGCACTGTACAGATACCTTTTTTTAATTTTACTTTAGACAGAACAAAACGTTCTTCTATTGAAGATTTGAATGCCTGTCCATACGTCTATGTGGTCAAAGACGAACGACCAAGCTGTCAACGCCTCCTAATATGAGCAGTAGTCGCAATAACGGTAATAGTAATATCGTTTGAAGTATTAGTAGTTGCAGTGGTAGTAGCAGCAGAAGCAGCAGTAGTTGTTGTTGTAGTTGTTGCTGTTGTTTTGTTGTTGTTGTTGTCACTGCCACAGACCTTGGCCCTGTTAAAAGCTATCCCAATATGGATGATCTGACCATTTGAACCATCTCTATAAGATCTTAATAAAGCTTTTGACAGCTTGACTCACGCTGAGCACCAGGCAGTGACGGTATCACACCTGACTTGATCAAGCGCTGTAAGGATGCACTCTTGCAACCGCTGTACATAATGGTATACCAGTGTTGCAAATAGGCCATTATATATCAAAATATGAGAGATGCACAGATTGTAACATTATAGAAAAGTTTATAGAAGTGACTATAATAACTATCGAGGTGTTTATCTGCTCAGTGTTGTATGTAAAGTCTTAGCCAGAGTAATATTACAACGGCTACAAAAATTGGCTGAGCGTGTGTATCCGGAGTCATAGTGTGAATTCAGGTAAGGAAGATGAACGATCGACATGACTATTTTCTCCTTGCCAGCTTCAGGAAAAGTCACATGAACAGAATCATCCATTTTATATGGCCTTGATTGATCTGACAAAGGAATTTGATTTTGTTAGTGGGGATGGACTCTTGGAAATCCTATCTAAAAAACACAGGCTACCAATCAAACTGTCATGACAAATAATATCTTCCCAAGAGGGCATGAGAGGAACAATCTAATTTGATGGCAGCATATCACAACTATTTGGTATTCTCAGTGTTGTTAATTCGAGTCCGTAGTTTTGCCAGAGCTTTGTATGGAAATGAAGAACCAGCTACGAATAAGGTTCTCGAGCTGAACAACACTCGATCCTCAAACAAATAAGTTAGCCTTCCGCTGGATAACCTGTGCCTGTGACCGAACCGACTGGAAACTAAGCTGGGACCCGCACAAAACCAAAGCAAGCAGTACTGCTCGAGTCCAGCTACCACCAACTTCCATATTAGTTGGGATCTGCACAAGGGCAACTGCCCTTGTAGATGTACAGGTCAACAAAGACTTAGTGGTGTTGTAGTAGTAGTTGTTGTTATAGTAAAAGCAGTAGTAGAAGTAATAGTAGCAGCAGCAGTAGTAATGTCGTTTGCAGTGGTAGTAGAAGTAATAGTAGTAGTGTAGTTGCAGTAGTAATAATAATAGTAGAAGTAGTAGTAGTAGTAATAGCAGTAGTAGTAGTAGTAGTAATAGTAGTAGTAGTAGTAGTAGTAGTAGTAGTATTAGTAACAGTAGCAGTAGTAGTAGTAGTAGTAAAGACTGAAGAAGAAGAAGAAGATGAAGAAGAACGAGTAGGTGGGGAGAAATATGAGAAAGAGCAAATTAATTACAACAGGAAAAACAAGAGGAAGGACAAAAAGAACTAACTTAGCTAAATTATTTGATTACATTGATGTACAGCTAAGCATTAGTTTGCTGAACTTAATGCCCAGGGGGCATTCAAGAAGGGACAAAACAGAAAACCATACAATAATATTTCAGATGACGCCGTCAACCTAGTGCCTCCAAGCTCGCAAGTTTGAGTGTCGTGTCAGTGGGGAGAGTTGGAACAAAGCAATTTTAGGAAAAAGAATTAGTCCTTCTGCTAGTGCAACTAAAGTATCTCTTTTGATAACATATATCAAAACGTCAATCAACCAATCTGTCAATCATTTCCGTGGCTTGTCCCTGTACATGGGCCATTGACAACATCTGGCCAGCATACATGATCCTGAGCTGCTGTTTCTGCCTCTCTCACTCCGAAGATAGGTCCTTTCAAGGCCGTTTGTTTTTGTTCTGTAATCAACGTTGTCGTAACCTAGTTTGTTTTTATAGATTTGGGTGGTCTGCCCTAACCTAACCTATTGTACTCTATGCGAGGTGTCCCTGTTTTGTCTATTGCCTCCACCATGTCTACCCAGCTTGGGTACCCATTCTGTAAGCTTTCTCTTCAGCTGACTTAGCACCATAAAGCTGCACCAACGGACGTTGAGTGCACATGTGTAGTAGTTCCATCACAACGTGCCGTCTCCGTAACGGAGGTTGACGGTAATGGATCTTCATCTGTTTCTGTCTCGCGCCAGGCTGGTAGACGCAGTCAAACTGCATCCCAACTACATCCTGATGTTGTCTGTCCATCTGTACCTCTGTCGCCTTTTGACTCTCTTGCCCTCGACTCTGCCCTCCAAAATTACCTTTAGCACACTGTCATGGCGCTTGACATGACCAAAATATTTCATTTTTCTGATTTTGATTTTCTTCAGAAGTGTCTGTTCCACCTGGAGTTGTTCCAGAACCTCAGTATTGGTTGTACTCTCTTTCCAAGAAACTCGCCCAAGTCTTCTGAATATCCCCATTTCAAAGGCTTCAATACGCTTCTAAATTTTATTTGTCAGTGTCCAGGTTTCTACTCCATACAATAAA
The DNA here is from genome assembly GCA_036924085.1 of Ariolimax columbianus. Taxonomy (NCBI): domain Eukaryota; kingdom Metazoa; phylum Mollusca; class Gastropoda; order Stylommatophora; family Arionidae; genus Ariolimax; species Ariolimax columbianus. The sequence continues at coordinate 28,660,227 of JAVGWX010000004.1, read as the reverse complement.
GCTCAATGTACATAGCCTTTTATGATTCTCATTTTTTTAAGATCTGAGATATCAGCGCTGACAGTCTCATGCTGTTAAATATATTTTTGGCCATTGCAATTCTTTTAAAGAATCTCCCTTTCGTTTTTGCCATCAGCTGAAATGAGTTTGGGCAAGATATATATATATAGCTTGACACAGTAGTAGTTTATATAGCAGTATATGGGAGTGAAGAGTAATCACGGCCAGTTGAAACATACTAATGAAGACCCCCTCCTAATGTTATAGTTATAGGACATTAGATGTGTCACAGTAGTTTGGGGAATGAGATTGGGATCGGCGTTTTAACCCTTGTGCTGGTGAGCTTACTGGAGAGTCTCGCAATATACTACAGCCAGGAAAAACCAGGGTCAACATTCCCACATGCAAGACGAGATGCAAGACGAACCACTGTAACCTTCTACGAAAGAAACATCGTCAAATGTTAACTGAGTTCAACACTAAGATTAAAGTTGACATACGAGGAGTCCAAAAGGTTTATTAGGGTCAGATACATGGTGGACAAATGGGAAACAGAGCATACTGACTACAAAAAATAGAAGAGAGCCGGTGGTTGTCTTCAGACTCCGCACAAGCCACAACAGACTGAGGTACCATCTATTCAATAAACTGAAGAAAGGTGCTACTGACGAACGCACCTGTGGTACTGAGCAAATGACCCCTCAACATCTGCTGCAAAATTGTCCGACATACGAGCACCAGAGAAAGCCCATATGGTCATCACCAGTGCCAATATTAGACAAGCTCTATGGCAGTGTCGACAGCCTCAAGATGACCGCTGCTATCTTCGAACAAATTCAAATCGACTTGTCTCAGCGTACGAAGAAGCAGAGAAAGAAGAAGAAGAAAAATAAGACCAACTGCTTCATGCACAACCTTCCTAAGTTGAATGTTACAACAAGCTTTAGTGGCGGAGGACTATTCTTTGTTCCTTGGTATCGTTACTAGTCATCTTTATGTATATCAAACAAACTGTGCGTGTTCATATAGTATACATTAGAGTATATTCCAGTTTCTGTTGTTACTGCAGTTCGTAACTGCTCGTGCTCAATCGCTTGCTGGTGGTGCGTGTTATCTAGATGCATGTTGTAATAGCACTTTCTATATCTTGGAGCATACTGAAGAAGTTGGGCTACCCTTCTCAGTAGAGTTTACACTGCAGAAACTACAGAATCGACCCCCACCCGGTTAACCAAGCTACTTTGACATAGTCTGTTTCCAGGTGCCTGGCGTTGATACGAGGTGCAATCTTGGCATACATATTGCACTTACCCTGACGAATGTGACCTTGCAACTAGCATGGTCTCCTGGTGTGCCCTACCTCATATAATGTGATTAATTTGTGTCCCATTTTCGTTGTACGAAAATTAACAGGAAATTATACAGTAATTTGGTCGTATATTGATCACTGCAGATGTGTCAATTATATAATGGGTACCCCATGTCATTTATGCCCCGAGGATCAAACCGTTCCGATGACGCTACCGTGTATGTTTGCTTAATGTCGTAGTGAATCATGACGGACGGTTCATTATTCACATAGGAGTATAGCTTGCAGAGACTAGATAGGGAAATCTCATCTGTTAGTAGGATTACTTGTATCAAAGGATGATAGCTAGGCTAGAAGAGACTAGATAGGGAAATGTCATCTGTTTGTGGGATTACTTGTATCAAAGGATGATAGCTAGGCTTGCAGAGACTAGATAGGGAAATGTCATCTGTTTGTGGGATTACTTGTATCAACGGATGATAGCTAGGCTTGCAGAGACTAGATATGGAAATGCCATATGTTTGTAGCATTACTTGTATCAACAAAAAGGCAGACACATACCAGTGTGTGTTTCCGGTAATAAATTTGTCCCTTTCATTTCAAGGCTTGACAACGGTTATATTGACAGACTAAGAATAAGGTAATTGTTTGTATACAACAAGAAATGTATGAATTAACCAAAAGGTGCTTTTATTTTGAGACTGTTGATGACTTTATGACTTTACTTTTAAATTGTTCCTGTAATTCGCAATGTTCAGGTCTTTGTGCAGTGTTCAATTTTCTGCTTTTTCTCTGGAGCGCAATGTTATTAACAACTCAACTTAACTTAACGTCTTTATACTGGTATAGAAGAGTCTTCAGCGTCTGGATACAACCAGTTTATTTTACTTAATTTGATCTAAAAATAACTATGCGCATCCAATTTATTTATAAATGCAATAACGGATCTTGTCTCTACTATTTCATGTGGCAATGCATTCCAAGCATTCACCACTCTCTGACTAAAATAATATTTTCTAATATCTAATCTGGACCGCTCTTTAGTTAATTTATAGCCGTACCCTCTTGTTCTTGTAGGCGGCTGTACTTTGAAAAACTTGTTATAGTCTAATGTATCCTTTCCTTTGATTATCTTTTCAACCTGTATTAAGTCACCTCGAATTCTTCTCTTTTCTAGACACTGTAGGCCGATGATTTTTCTGAGTCTTTCCTCATAACTGTAATTCTGAAATCCCACTATTAGTTTTGTCGCTCTTCTTTCTATCCTTTCCAGCATGTTTATATCTCCTCTGCCATAAGGACCCCACACCTGAACAAATCACTCCAATTTAGGTCGATCATATGCTTTATACAGTTTGACTATCACTTCATTGCTCCTTTGTTTGATATTTCTTGTTACCATACCTAACATTGCATTTGCCTTTTTCACTACTATTTGGACTTGCTCCCTTACCTTACCTGTGTGGTCTTTTGTAACGAATTGGTCCCTTTTCTATCTTTCTAATATTGTTCTCTCCAATTATGTAATTCTGTTCAATATTGGATCTACCAGTGTGGATATATGTCCGTGTATCTTCATGTATCTTCCTGCGATGCGCAATGAGCAATTGTCACCTATTTCGGGATGAACAATTTTCACCTCTTTAGGAATGAACAATTTTCACCTTTTCGTAATGACAATGTTTACCATGTGGTCGGAGAGGAAGACTAACGTCTGGTCATGCAAAATATACTGATCAGACATGTTAGTCAGGGTCAGGCAAAACATACTGGCCAAGACCCTCACCTCGGCTTCCTAGTACCCCTCCCTGGAAACGGGATATTTTCGTGGCAGCCTGACTAACGAGGTGAGGGATCGACGTGATCGCCGTAGTAGTGAGTGAAACGCAGATTAAGCCAAGCATAGCACAACCGCCTGGAGGACACCGGTTCACCTTACTCAGAACGCTCGGGATGTAAGGAAACCTACTGCAACTGACCACTTAACGTCCTTTTCAAGGCGCACAGAAGAGTAACCTACTTTCTATTACTATGATAGCGACAATATCCTAACCTGGCGCCTACTATGATAGCGACAATATCCCAACCTGGCGCCTACTTTGATAGCAACAATATCCCAACCTGGCGCCTACTATGATAGCGACAATATCCCAACCTGGCGCCTACTATGATAGCGACAATATCCCAACCTGGCGCCTACTTTGATAGCAACAATATCCCAACCTGGCGCCTACTATGATAGCGACAATATCCCAACCTGGCGAATAATATGATAGCACCGAAATCCCAGTCTGGAGCCTACTATGCTTTCATATTTCAAAGAAAACCAGTCCAACTTAGATTGCCATCCTCAAAAAACATCAGTAACAAGGACTAACTTTTGTTGTAAAATATGCTTTTACCACCAACAACCAATATTTAGCCATGAACAATTTTGTGTGGATCTCTCCCCAGTAAGATATTTCTAACTATTGTTTCATCAATAGCTAAATACAAGTTTGGCAAGTAAATGTTTTATCAAATGTCAATGCCATCTTGAACATTGATATTCTTATTTCTATTTTGGTGAAAATTGTTTTCTATTTTTTTTTTACCATAATTGCTTCATGTCAATATTTTCTCAATTATGACAGTACTCACTGTCCTATACAGAAATATATGCAACATTCCAAATTACCATCGTTCAGAATTTGAAAGCTGCATTTGCATTGTTTGTATTTTAAGCTCTCTCTCTCTCTCTCTCTCTCTCTTCTCTCACCCTTTCTCTTTCTCTCTCTCTATCTCTCACACACATACACTCTATCTCGCGCTCTCTCTCTCTCTATCTCTCTCTCTCTCTCTCTCTCTCTCTCTCTCTCTCTCTCTCTCTCTCTGAAAATGTTAAGCAGACAACTGAGACGGGAAATATAGTCAAATACCTCCGTAACAACGTAGATATACACAGACTTGGATTTTTCAGAGCAAGTACGTTTTTTTTCATTATTAAATTAGTAAATGAAATCTAGTTTTTAATAAATGTCTATGTAAAGGGTATGATGCAACACAATCTTGTATTAAAAATTACGTGCTGTAATTATATTACTTAGGAATGTATTCCTTTTAATCAGAGACACCACTATCAGTTGCATGATTACAAAATAACTTGAAAGATGTTCTCATTCGAAGTATTGCACTTGTTCCTTCAGATCCAATCCATGCTTTTCAAATTTGAAAGAAAACGATTTAAAGTTGGATTAGCATTTTCATTCACCATCATTAAGTCACAGGAACCCACATTAAGCTATACCAGGGAGTTTACAGATACAACTTTTGAAAGAAGAATATAAACGTCATGCACAAAATGGTAATTTTGAAATTATAATCGATAGGTCGCCCCGTACAATCCACGGCTATCAGAGAAATCCACATAGCAATGTTGAAATATTTGCATCTGTTAAAGCTGGTGTGGGTTCGACTCTGGACTTCGCCGTCTTTTCCACGGGTCTGTGCGGAGTCCCCTGCATCTCGTAGTCGCCCCCTAGTCGTCTTGTTGTTGACCTTGCCACTGGGGTCGGGCGGCACGAGACGAGAGAGTGAGGATAAAAAGTAAGGCAGTTAATCCTTACTAAAAATACCGCTAGAAAAATAAATTGTGCCATTATCGTTTACGACGGGACTGCGGTCATTGCCTTTGCCTTGAATGCTGCATGGGTTAAAATTGTAAAGAAAAGTATTCCTCAAACAATTGACCCCGACGAAACATCAACATCTCTTGATGGTTCATATATTAGTGCACGAGAAACTATTTGGTAATTAAATAAATGTGTTATGTCAGAATCGTTATTTCTGAAATGTGATGTATAGAGACATTCTATAAAATGGGATTTTTAATGCAGACATTGCAATTCTAATTATTAACTTTACATAGTTAATAGGATGTGGAGTTGTTTTTTTAATCCGATTTATTTTTTAAATGTGTTCAAATTTGTATTTATAGTCCGTCTTTATAGATCCGAAGCAATTTTTCTACAAAACTGCATGCCATATTCAAATGATTTTTCGCATGCAGCTTTGTAATATCCATGGCGCTAAAACTTTGAAATTATTTAGTCCATAGATGTTAAGAATTTTGCACATCGGGCGAATTCCTTTTATCTTTAAGGACCATTGCAAAGAAATGGAATAAAATTTTACGATTTTACAGTACCCAGCTTAATGTCTCGTCGAATTTTGTTCATAGGCGTATCTCCTTAATGGCTTGATATATTAATTGATTATTTGTGTTGCCCTTTATGTCCAATCGTAAAAATGGCACCAATATGCAACAGTTAATACAGCCCTTCGGTCAGCACTGGACCCCAACGTTGTATCAACTGCGCAGCTAATCTTGCTTATAGCACATGAATATTGAAATGTCTTTGTTGTCATTGTATGTACACTTAATTTTTTTGATAAAATAAACGCTTGTTCATCCAAGTCTGCTAATCCGTATGTCCACAAAAGATTATATTAATCATTACGAATTTGTCTTTTCAAATGGGTTGATAATTCTTACTGGCTGGACAAATTGTAATCCATCTCGTTGCAAGTACTGTTTTTCTTCACGGAGCACATGTTCAACACACTTCTTCCAGAACTGAATGTCCATTTTTTGAAAAGTATTCACGTGTCAGCATTTCAGCATCACATAATTTAAATGTACTGTTCTTTTTGGCAACTTGTCCTTTGACTTTAATCCACACAATCTTAATATGGTTTAGATGCGCTTGATATGCAGGTAGTCGCAGAAAAGTGTGAGCGTACTCTTCAATGATTTTGTCAATATGATACACATTTGTCTTATCTTTCTTCCTAACAAGCTGCCACAACTCTGGCTTTAAATACGTGTCGTCGAAATTCATTTTTTTTCTAAGCTAGCCATGTCTTAATTTGAGCTTTTGATGCAGTTCGTACACTGTCTTTCTCTGATACTGCATAGTGATAGGATGCATTATCCATTACTAGGCATGGCGGTCTATCCAGAATTGGAAGCAGATTATTCTACATTTAGTGCCTGAAAATGTGTCTATTCATTTCAGTGTCGTAGTCTCTACCGTCGATACTTTTTTATTGGAAAATAGATTCAGCGTTATGGAAACGTCCATTTTCACTGCTTCCAGCATACGTTAGTATAATGCGCTGCCCTTTGCTGCTTGGAATTTGTCTTTTCTGTTCACCGTCAACTGATTGCTATTCTTTACCATAGGTGTGGTGAGCATTGACCCAGGTATACAATAGCCTTACCTACGTCGGTCACGTGTCTGCCTCGAGTGTTTGCCTCTGGCAGCAATCAAATATGGCTTCTCACACATAATATTCCTACCTCCTGAAGTTTTTCTGAATATAAAGCCGGCGGCTCTTACAATTTTTAAAAGAACACTTATGGAAAATTCATGCTGCAGTCGGATTGCAATGTTAATTTTAGTTTCCGGAGAGTAACAAGTTGATTTTTCCTCAACAGTTTCAAAATCTCCCGTTTTATGACATTTCTGTCGAAATTGTCAAATTTCCTTTCCCTACCATGCTTGGTATATATTTTTATTTTTGCGCTCGCCATTTCTCTATTCCATAAGGTGGTATGCGTTGAACGATTTTTTTTATTTTTGCCTCTGTCAGCTCAGTGCATCCAACTTCAGAATGCATTTTATGTAAGGGTCTGCTTCCTCCTACATTTTCTAAGGGTTTGCTTCCCCGGGATAACAGCCGGTTATCTGATGAGGAGTGAATCCAGCACATTCAAGTTGTGAGTAGTGTCACTTAATCACTAGCCCACGCCGTCCCATTAAACCTTGCTTGATATGAGCGCACTCTGTTCTGTCCCACACAACGGTAAAAGGATGAACAATCCAGACTGAGAGCCAATTGCGTTTGTTTCTCTGGACCATAAATATCGCAATATAAATGACTCATCTTAGATTCCCTGCGGAAAAACGTGTATAGTAAAACGGCAACCCTCTGCAGTGTTATAAATGTACACTTCTAAAAATTGATATCAATGTAACTTTTGTAAAAGCAACAACATGTCACAATAACAACCCCACAAACTATAATATCGGGATACACCTATAACTGAACGACACTTTCGCATGAATGACCTTGGTTGTTTTCGCACTTGACAAAGTATCAAATTTGTGTACGAGATAATCAGGAATTTGTTTTTAACTCAGCTTATTTCTTCTTCTTCTTCTTCTTCGTACGCTGTCAGACGTCAACTTGAATTTGTTCGAAGAAAGCAGCTGTCATCCTGAGGCTGTCGACATTGCCATAGATCTTGTCTAGTGGTGGCACTGGTGATGGCCACATGTATTTCTCTGGTCCTCGTATATTGGGCAATTTTGCAGCGGATGTTTAGCGGTCATTTTCCCTGTACCACAGGTGCATTCGTCAGTGCCACCTATCTTCAGTTTATTGAATAGATGGTACCTCAGTCTGTTGTGGCCTGTGCGGAGTCTGAAGACCACGACCTGCTCTCTTCTGTTCAACTGGTAATAGGCATCATGTTTTGTGTAGCCAGTATGCTCTGTTTCCCATTTGGCCATGTATCTGGCCCTAATAGACCTTTTGGACTCTTCGTAGGTCACACTAGAATCTGGTTGTGGTAATCTTGCACCTTCTTTTGCCAGTCTGTCTGCCTCCTCGTTGCCTTGAATGTTACAATGGGGTGGAACCCACTGTACCACTACTCTTTTTGGTGCAGACTGCTGGCATAGTTGACAGAGTACTGCTCTTAAATCATTAAGTTCTGTATTTTTCAGGCTTTTTAGTGCTGTAACCATATGTAAGCAACTCAGCCTATTTGAATGTCAAAACATCTACTTTTAAAACAGCACGACTGTTTACCGTAAATATGTTAAAATTGTCCAATTCAGTGAGGTTGCTTTTAATATAAACTAATGAATACTTATTTCAAAATAATCAAATTTCTTAAAGCAAAAACAATATTTACTTATGGATATTCTAATGCTACTTGCAAAAAATCATTTTGATATGACATGCAGTTTTGCAGACAATTGCTTGGGACCTTGTTTATGAATTAAAAGACGGACTGTACCATCATTTATGGTAAATGTCTACTTAAAAATATTTTAAGAATGTCTATTTTGTATTTATTAGACCACGTGTTTCGTTGTATTTTTAGGCGTATTTTTCAGTCAGTTTTTTTCAACATATTCCTTCCATCATATATATGACTAGGAGTATTTGCTGCTTTTGTCTACAATGTATTTAGCTCTAAATGAAAGAGTAGCATTTTAATTATCGAAATAATGTCGTGACCAATTACATTTTTAAAAATATAAATCTATCAATTAAATATCATATTAAAAGGCTATTTCATTATAAAGGCCAATTTCATCCTATTTCCATTTTGATGATTTTGTTTCCAAGTGGTTTAAATTATAATTGTTTCGTGTTACTCACTGCCTTGCGGTGCCATTTTAAACAATAATAATTTGAAATTAGATAATGTTCAATGTTATTATTTGTTTAAATCAGAATTCGCTCTATTTTTTGTTTCCATCACCAACTTTCGCAATATGACAATGACCAAGGTTATTAGTAACAAAGGCGTTTCAATTGTTAAAATGCTTTTCTTTCATTTTGCGCAGTTTGAATGTCTGCGCGGTTCAGCTTATAATGTTAATTTATTGTGATTAAAGATGAACTTCATTTAAATTACTTCTGCTACATTGGAATATATCATATCTACAAGTATATATTTACACATCTGTATTTTAATTCTGGGTTTTGTTTCTTCTAGATAGAAAATATCAATTTACCAATGGCCACTGCGGCTAAGAAAAAAAATGTTGTTGCCAGTTTTCTACTGAACATCTTCCCCGCGGTTGTATTCAATCCCCTCATGACATAACGCCGTCACTGTCTAATGTGACTACACTTTCAGATGAAAGTGTGCGACCATGTAAACTGCGAAACCACATAAAGACAATGCACAAAGACAGGAAGGATAAATCACTAAACAATTTTAAAAGCTGTTGGATAATTACAACTTTAGGATAACTGTGAAACGGATGTTTAGTCAAAGAGCAACTAAATGGAACAAATGTTTACTTGCATCTATGAGATCTTCAAGTTAATTGCTAAAGGTGGAATGCTACATAATATGAACGAAACATTCGATTTGCCTGCCACGTCTGTCGTAATTTCTACTGTTATTAATTATAACGTTCATGATATTATTCAGATCATCCCCTTGCGCAACTCATCAATATGGAGGCGCGATGATTAAATGACAGATGAAATAGAAATGCAAACGCTTGGAAAAATTCAAATTCAGACATTGTCCGTACAAATTAAATTACTCCACTTTATGTGTTAATGAAGCCCTGCTGACGTCGTATGCTTTTTTAATGATGATGAGCTTGGGAACAGACACCAAATGTGAGACCATTACTGAAGAAGTTTGAAATCATTTCCAAGAAAACAATATTCCACTAGAACATATAATGACTTACACCAATAATGGTGCTGCTCCAATGCAAACAGGTACAGAGTAAACATTTCACTTTTTGTAAAATCTTGTCCCTGAAATTGTTTGCATCCAGTAAACATTTGAGAGGATTCTTGCAAGATTATGTTTTTACTGTAGTACAAAACTGTCTGTCTATCTTCAGTCCACTTGTGTCGTTAGACGTCGTGTGGAGGAGTGGCCTCCTTTGTTGCATTTTTTTTTGCAGGCAAAACCCGTTGGTGACTTGCCAGGTCAGTTCCAGTATCCATTACTAAACTTTAGGTTGGTTGCACCTGGAATATACGATCAACTTTTTAGGATTAGTAGTGGTGGTGGAAGTGTAAATTAGAGCAAGATAGACCCACAGTCTGTTAGGCGTGATCTATGCCGCTTCGCTAACCACATGACCAAGATCTGATGTTATAGCTACACATTCCCCTTTTTGGCGAAATATTTTCTGTGGGGTAAGAATTCGTAGAATATTATTTTTAGCTTATATTTTAATATATTTTTAACTTGAATTTTGCCCGAGCAGCGGTAGTTAAGCCTTCTCTTTTCGATTTCCAACTGCCAAGGGATTTTAAACGTTCGTGCCACTGCACATGGGTGTATGATCTCACTACCCAGAGATCAGGAGACAATTTTACCAGATAATCCACGTGAAAAAATTCCGCCCTGCACCATGATTAAAATAAATCTGTATTACAGTAGAAATGGTTTTTTAAATATTGAAGAGGTTGAAAGTGGATAAATGTCCAGGTCAAGATGGTATTCATCAAAAATTGATGTTTGAAAATAGAAACCAACTAGCAAAACCATTGACTATATTGTGTTCTCAATCACTTGCAAAAGGGATTGTTCCACGAGAATGGAAAGATGCAGGAGTGATCCCCTTGTGTCAAAAATACAATAAATCGGATCCAGCAAATTATAGACCGGTGAGTTTAACGAGCATAGTCTGTAAATTGTTAGAGTCAATAATCAAAGAAAACATTGTAATACATTTAGAAAAGTTCAATCTATTCAGAAATAGTCAGCATGGGTTTACTAGAGGGAGATCGTGTTTAACAAATCTATTTATAATTCATGGAGGAGGTTACTAAAATGATAGATAAGGGGGAACAAGTGTTGTTATTTATCTAGATTTTGCAAAGGTTTTTGATAGAGTACCTCAACAAATATTATTTAGAAAGTTAAAATCAGATGGAGTAGGTGGGAAAGTTGCCAAATGGATTGAAAATTGGTTAACGGGAAGGAGGCAGAGAGTGGGCATAAATAAGGACTACTCTGAGTGGTGTAAAGTAAAAAGTGGATGCCACAGACCTCGGTTTTGGGATCAATTTTGTTCTTGATATATATAAACAATTTGGACATTGATTTGGGATCCATGATTGCAAAATTTGCTGATGAAACAAAACAATATAATAGTGTCCCATCTGAATCAGAAAGGGATATATTGAGGTCAGATTTACTTAATATTTGAAAATAGTCTTCGAGATGGCAAAATTAGTCTAATGTAGATAAATGTACAATCATCCACACGGGTAGATCCAACATGGAACATAATTACAGAATGGGCGACAACAATATTAGAATGATAAAAAAGGAAAGGGACCTAGGGGTTATAATAGATCATACAGGTAAAGTAAGTGAGCAAGTAGCAGTGAAAAAGGAAAATGCCACGATAGCTATGATAAAAACAAATATTAAACATAGGATCAAGGAAGTGATAGTCAATATGTATAAAGCATTAGTTAGACCTAGATTAGAGAAGTGTGTACAGATGAGGAGTCCTTATCGTAGAGGAGATATAGACATCCTGCAAAGGATAAATAAAAGAGCGACAAAACTGATAGGGGAATTCCAGAATTACAGTAATGAGGAAAGACTCAGAAAAACCGGCCTACAGACTATAACAAGTTTTTTTTCAAATACAACCACCCACAAGAACAAGACGACATAGTTACAAATTAAAGAAAGGTCCAGATTAGATATTAGGAAATATATTTTTTAATCAGAGAGTGGTGAATGCTTAGAATGCATTGCCACAGGAAGTAGTGGAAGGTCAATTAATGCATTTAAGTATAGATTGTGTGCAAAAGAAATGTAAATGAAACTGGTTGTATACATACTCTGCAGAATAATCTAAACCACTATAAAGACGTTAAGTTAAGGTTAGTGATATGAACCTGCGACCGCCAGCAAGCGAGGCGAACACCTTACCTTGAGACCACTGATTAAAAGCTGTCAACTTAATAATATCAACTGCACTTCAATAATGTCTTTTGCAACAATGTTATGATGATAATGATGATGATTGTGCACACTTACTGATGCATACCGAGGTTCGATGGTTATAAGAGAAACGTTTTTATGTGTCCTTTTGTTACACTTTGGAACAGTATTGTGTTATTTCTCAGTAATATGCAGCTTGGACAACAGATTATTACTGCTAGTGGTACGATATTTTACATGTCAAATTGTTCTTTAAAAATGGAACTTATTGAACAAGCAGTTACAATGAAAAAAACTTTAATTGTATATCTTGCAAAGACACCAACACTGTTTTTTTTATTTATTTTTTTTTTATTTGAAAAAGCAATCTTTTCTTAATTAGCTTTTGTCTTTAGGAATTAAAGTAATTTCCCTGACTACCGATAACACATAATTACATGATGATCATCTGCGTGTGTATATTAAGCAACTGAGATATATGTATAGTGATATGAAATTATGGTTCAGTGACTTACTTGAGAAAGTGAGAAAGATATTCCAGATTGGAGAGAGAGAGAGAGGGAGTATTTAAGTTTTTAAGTATTTAAGATAAATGAACATTAAGTTGATTTCAGATTAAAAGTATGTCTGACTTGCAGAGTAGTACAACCTATTTCAAATCGCAAATGACAGCTTCTGGATTAGTAGTAGCATTGTGGATATGTTTCGACAACTATACTAAAAGGCAAAATTATTGCTTGCTGTATTTCTCACTTCTTATCCAGTTAAATGTGAATTGAATCGTGTTTCATCTGGGGTAGGTCTCTCGTCGGCCGCGATTGACTCTCATCCAATATTCGTACAGCTATCTCAGTCCCGCCAGACGGAGCGATAGCGCGGGCTTGCCGAAAACGCCCGCCCGCCTCTCCCCGGCCATGTAGCGGGATGAAATTTGTGGTGTCGTACCGTTGGCTTAGGTGCGTTACTGTGGCCCGTATCGAGAAACTTTGACAGTCAGTGGTGATTTTTCGAAGGCTTATAGCAGACCTCGACATTTCGTCTCGCTGGTGGTCAGACTCTCGCAAAGTCCTTGTGACCGGCAAATGGAAAGCAGGAATTATGCCTAAAGGCCCTGTCCTCGCCCGACCAACCCTCAGGAGAAGAACAGGCCGGAAGGCAAAAAAACGTCTCCAGTCCCTGTGAAATTCATCGCCGGGGCCGTTGGGATCCGCTCTGCACAGAGCGCTGCCATCCCTCCCCGAGCGAGCCCGGTCGGTCGGTCGTCTGGTGTGTAGGGGCCCCTGTCAGGCCCAGTGAGGCTTTTTACACATCCACCCTCTGCCGACCGGTGTGTGCGGTTCGTACGTATCCGACAGATATCTGGTTGATCCTGCCAGTAGTCATATGCTTGTCTCAAAGATTAAGCCATGCATGTCTAAGTTCACACTGTCTCACGGTGAAACCGCGAATGGCTCATTTAAATCAGACGAAATTCCTTAGATGACACGATCCTACTTGGATAACTGTGGCAATTCTAGAGCTAATACATGCTTACCAAGCTCCGACCCTCGCAGAAAGAGCGCTTTTATTAGTTCAAAACCAATCGTCGTTTCCCCTCGCAAAGTTGCGGCGTCCACACTGGTGACTCTGGATAACTTTGTGCTGATCGCATGGCCTCATGTGCCGGCGACGCATCTTTCAAATGTCTGCCCTATCAAATGTTGATGGTACGTGACATGCCTACCATGTTTGTAACGGGAAACGGGGAATCAGGGATCGATTCCGGAGAGGGAGCATGAGAAACGGGTACCACATCCAAGGAAGGCAGCAGGCGCACCTTTCCCACTCCCGGCACGGGGAGGTAGTGACGAAAAATAACAATACGGGACTCTTTCGAGTCCCCGTAATTGGAATGAATACACTTTAAACCCTTTAACGAGGATCTATTGGAGGGCAAGTTTGGTGCCAGCAGCCGCGGTAATTCCAGCTCCAATAGCGTATATTAAGGTTTTTTCAGTTAAAAAGCTCGTAGTTGGATCTCAGGCGCAGGCGGGTGGTCCGGCTCGCGCCGATTCACTGCCCGTTGTCTCCTGCCCTACCGTCTGCCGGCTCTCTCCTGCGGATGCTCTTCGCTGAGCGTCCCGGGTGGCCGGCGCGTTTACTTTGAAAAAATTAGAGTGTTTAAAGCAGGCCTCGGCTGCCTGAATAATGGTGCATGGAATAATGGAATAGGACCTCGGTTCTATGTTGTTGGTTTTCGCAACTGGAGGTAATGATAAACAGGGACAAACGGGGGCATTCGTATTGCGGCGTTAGAGGTGAAATTCTTGGATCACCGCAAGACGAGCTACTGCGAAAGCATTTGTCAAGAATGTTTTCATTAATCAAGAACGAAAGTCAGAGGCGCGAAGACGATCGGATACCGTCGTAGTTCTGACCATAAACGATACTGACTAACGATCCGCAGGAGTTGCTTCGATAACTCTGCGGGCAGCTTCCGGGAAACCAAAGTGTTTGGGTTCCGGGGGAAGTATGGTTGCAAAGCGGAAACTTAAAGGAATTGATGGAAGGGCACTACTAGGAGTGGAGCCTGTGGTTTAATTTGACTCAACACGGCCAAACACTGAAATTATTGACCGGCCGAGAGCACTTTCGATGGTTCCAATATGGAACGAGTGCTGGAATTAGACCCTCGAAAATCTGGGGCTATGCTCTCGGTGGCTTGACTGTCTCGCATCCAGTGTTCGATAAAGGAATTGACGGAAGGGCACCACCAGAAGTGGAGCCTGCGGCTCAATTTGACTCAACACGCCAATACTGTAGAATGACTGACAAATCGAGAGTACTTTCGTTGGCTCTAATAGGGAACGTGTGCTGGTATTAGACCCACGGAAGACAGGTCAGCTTTTTAACTTTTTAATGAAAGAGCGCTTCGGTAATCTTGTTTTAACCCTGCAGAAATCGCGTGTTCCAGATACCTGGTCATTGACAAACAAAAAAGCCCTCTCTTGATTCGTCCGGTCTAATAGTGAACGGGTGCTGGTAATAGATCCTCGGAAGACATGTCAGTTTTACCCTACTAATGACAGGGCGCTGCTACGGTAATCCTGCTCAATTCGAGAGGAGCCGCAGACATTTTTGTTCACGTACCAGGCTGATAAGCCAATGGCACGAGTCTACCATGTGAGGGATTACGGCCGAACGCTTCTAAGCCGGAATCCCGCCCAAAATATCAGCACCACTCCGATGGGAGGCTGCGATTTGGTCGGGACCTGGGGCTCGCGCCTCAGCCCCACCCGGTCGAGCCGCACAAAGAGGTCTCTGCTGTCCGCCGAACAAAGCGATATTCACGATATTCACCCCATCCGGCGATGAGGTGCGAAACGACCAACAGAAGACTTAATACTTGGTCGGGGTGTCGCAAACAGTAGAGCAGCCACCTCACTGTGAACTGTCGAGACTCAGTCCCTGACCATGAGATCTCCGCATACCAGGCGAACAACATCTCTGTGACATTACCAGGCTTGTCCCCTGGCAAAATGCACTCCTGCCTCGATCTCTACCTCGGTATGCTATCAGCCATACCAATGGACGCAGAAGAGATGCAGGCTAGCGGACATTGCACATCTGCCCTATTGTGTCAACCTCCCAGGTGGCGGAGAATGCTAGGCGTACCATCACTGCAGAGAAGCCGAGAAAATAAATGGAACAAAGAGATACCCCACTCACATGCATATGCTACGTTTCTGGCAGGACGTGACGATCCTGGGATACAGACACACTAGACTGCCTCTCTTCCGGATTAGTACAAACCAGTGCATAGTCCATATCATATATCATATCTCATATATCATCACCGCACCCTATAGAGATGAGTAGTGAAGACTTGTTAGTCCTGTAAGACAACTTCCATAAGAGAGACAACTCTGATCACAAACAACTGCTGCCTTGCAGATAGGCTGGGGACAGCCAAAGGCTAAGGAGGGCATCCCTACAGCAACGTCTGTTGACATTGGATGCACTGGGCCACAGGCTTAACGAAACAGTGCAACGTAAGTCGCAGTATGATGACAGTACAACCGATCAGAAAAAAGTATGGCGCTCATCCTGTGTAGTCCCGCCAGGCAGCGAGAATGCTGGGCCTCAGGCCTCGAAGGGGCCGACCCTTGACTACTGGTGGTCACCCACCCATGTGTTGTGGAGTCGAGGCACATGGCTATGGGGCAATTTCTATTGACCAAAAACACAAGATCCTCAAAATACTACAGTGGAATGCGAAGGGAGTCCTTAACAAAAAGCTTTCCCTAACACATCACTTGCATGAAGGTAAGATTGACGTGGCATGAATAAAAAAAACGCACCTCAACAGCAACTATAAATTCTCAATCAGAGGATACCAGGCCTTCCGCCTGGATAGAGAAGGTCACAAAGAAGGGGTTCTGATACTGACAAGTAACTGCATACCGAGTAGCGCGGTATCTGTCAATCACACCGGACAAGCAGAAATTGTAGGAGTTGGCCTAATGGCTCAAGAGACGAAGATCCGCATCTTAAACTTGTACGGACCACCAAATAAAGACCTATCGCTCTCGAATATGGAAGTCAAACACTCCAACTGCATAGTAGTTGGAGACTTCAACAGCCACTCGGAGAGATGGGCATACTCGGACACAGACAGCAGAGGCGACGAAGTGGAAGATTGGGAGATAGACACAAATCTCTATCTAATCAATAGGCCGGAGGATAGCCCTAGCTTCTATTCTAGAACATGGCATACCACCTCTACTCTAGATGTGGCCTTTTCCACGGTGGACATTCACCATAAAATAGACCGACAGGTGCTAAACCAATTGGCAGGTAGCGACCACAGGCCAATTAGGTTATAAATTAATATGGAAGTAGGCCCACAGGAAACAAACACGCTCCCACGTTGAAATTACAAACGGGCCGACTGGGACAGATTTGCAAGCCTGACAGATGGGCTGTGTGAAACCATCAACACACGGAACAACAAACTGAAGCCCATGGTGGAAAGCCTAAGCAAAGCAATAATGCAAGCTGCCACTGAAACCATCCCAAGAAAGGCAAGGAAAAATTATAAGCCCTATTGGAATGATGATTTGCAGAAAGCGGAAGACGCAGTCACAAATGCTAGGAACATGGCATAGAGAGAACAATCTATGGAGGCAAATATCGCCCTCAAAGCCGCCACGGCAAAATACAAATACACTCTAAACCAAACAGCAAGAGAAAGCTGGAAAAATAAAACAGAAAGCCTCAATTTAGACAAAGAAGGAAACAAACTATGGAAGCTAGTCAGAGCCATGAATGACGAAACTCCATCAAACAAACAAATTACAATCAAGCAGGGCGAAAACTTGCTCACTGGAAAAAAGGCAGCAAACACCTTTGTTGAACATTATGCCAGAGCAAACCACATTGATATCCCTGCAGATAGGCATACATACATTAGTGAAGAGCAAAAGGGGCACGACAACATCAATATGGCACCAGAAGAGCATATGATGGCAAAATTAACAATGAACGAAATGGAAGAGGCCATGAGGAGATTAAAGAAAAGGAAATCTCCCGGAAAAGACGGGTTAACAAACGAAATTACGATGGGGCTGGGCCAAACAGCAAAGAGGAAACTACTATCAGTCCTGAACCGAAGCTGGAAAAGGTGTATTGTACCCCAGGCATGGAAAGACGCAGTACTTGTACCAGTACCAAAGAAAGGAAAAGACAAAACAGGTCCAAATGGATATAGGCCTATCAGCCTACTGAGCTGCGTAGGCAAACTGATGGAACGTATGATAAACACCAGACTGATGTGGCATCTGGAAGAAAAACACATACTAATTCCACAGCAAGCAGGCTTTAGACAGCACACATCCACTGAGGATCAGGTCATCCTCATAGCCCAGGAAATAGAAGATGCCTACCAGGAGAAAAAACACACAGTAGCGGTTTGGGTGGACCTAGAAAAGGCATTTGACAAAGTCTGGAAAGAGGGACAGAGTCAAGCTAAGAAGAAGTGACGTTTGTGGGAAAAGGTACAAATGGATCAGTCACTACCTCAAAAACAGAACGGCTAAAGTTCAAGTACAAGGGCAGATGAGCAAAAAAGGTGACACTTGAGCAGGGAGTACCCCAAGGGGGAGTACTGTCACCCACACTCTCCCTGGTGTATATAAATGATATAACAGAGAATATACCAAAAAGAATCCATAGCTCAATGTTTGCAGACGATCTGCCTATGTGGACCTCTGAAAAGAATCTCACCATAGCAAGAAATCGGATGCAGCAGGCCCTAACATCGCTGGAAGAGTTGGCGAACTCATGGCAGGTCAAAATAAACGAGGAAAAAACGACATGTACAATATTCTCGCTATCAAACAAACCCCAAAACACCAAATTAAGTCTTAACGGCAAGTCCCTGCAGCCAAACGACAACCCAAACTACCTGGGAGTCACATTTGATCGGTGCATGACATGGAAAAGTCAGATCGAGAGAAACCGAATGAGAGCCAGAGAAAGAATGACAATCATGAGGAAACTTGCTGGCACAAGCTGGGGAGCAGACGAAAGAATACTAAAGAAACTGTACACTGGAAGAGTGAGACCAGTTCTCGAGTATGGCATTGCGGCATGGACAACAGCAGATAAGGCGAACTTCGATAAAATTAGCAAACTCAAAAACTAAGCCATGAGAGTTATAACAGGAGGCATGAAGTCAACGCCAATTGTAGAACTTGAAAAGATTACAAAACTGCAATCCATGACCGACAGAAGAGACTGCAGAGCCCAGCTGCAATCAGAGAAACTCAGAAGACTGACTGACCATCCAATGCACCAGAGACTAAACAATTTCGGAAATGGGAAACTAAAGCGAAGAAACTTTGCAGAAATAGCCAAAGCAAAGATACACGAAAACCCCACGGACGCACTAACACCAAAGCCCATCCCTACCTGGAGGCAGCATATATTTCCAGAGGTGGTAGAAAATATACCAGGTATTGGAAACAAAAACTGCCAGTCTGAAAAAGAAAAAAGAGATACTACCCTGAGTTACATAACGGAAAACTATCCAAGCATGGACTGGACCCATGCATACACCGACCGTTCCGTAACAACTACAACACAGAACGGAGGAGCAAGAGCATTTCTGAACCTACCAGATGGCAGAAAAATAGTACTGTCATTCGCTACTGGAAAATACACAAGCGGAGGCAGGGGCACTGAGGGCGGCAGTGGAAGAAATGGTGACAGGTAAAAGGAATGAAAGCCATATAGTCCTGCTTACTAGACTGCATAACCCTGATTTCAGCAAGTAATTCTGTTTACAGATGCTCTGGCCGTAGTCACAGCACTAAAAAGCCAGAAAAATACTGAACTTAATGATTTAAGAGCAGTACTCTGTCAACTATGCCAGCAGTCCGCACCAAAAAGGGTAGTGGTGCAGTGGGTTCCATCCCACTGCAACATCCAAGGCAACGAGGAGGCAGACAGACTGGCAAAAGAAGGTGCAAGACTACCACAACCAGATACTAGTATGACATACGAAGAGTCAAAACGGCTTATTAGAGCCAAATAAGAAACCCAACATACTGGCTACACCAAAAACGATGCATATTACCAGTTGAACAGAAGAGAGCAGGTCGTGGTCTTCAGACTTCGCACTGGCCACAATAGACTGAGGTACCATCTTTTCAAGAAATTGAAAATAGGTGGCACTGACGAATGCCCGTGTGGTACCGGGAAAATGACCGCTGAGCATTTGCTGCAAAACTGCCCGACATACGAGGATCAGAGAGAGCAGATGTGGCCATCACCAGTGGCAACACTAGACAAGCTCTATGGCAGTGTCGACAGCCTCAGGATGACCGCTGCTTTTTTCGAAAAAATAATGGTTGCTGTCTGACTGCGTACGATGAAGAAGAAGAAGAAGAAGAAGAATCGTGTTTCTCATATTTTATCTGGTTAAATGTGACTTTAGTTGAGTTTCTCATACTTTCTCTTGTTAATTGTGAATTTAGTCGAATTTCTCGTACTATATCTGATTAAATGTGACTGTAACCGAGTTTCTCATACTTTCTTTGATTAAATATGACTTTAGTCAAGTTTATCATACTTTATCTAGTTAAATGTGACTTTAGTCGAGTTTCTCAAACTTTATCTAGTTTAATGTGATTTTAGCCAAGTTTCTCTTACTCTATCTAGTTTAAAGTGACTTTAGTCGAGTTTCTCAAACTTTATCTAGTTAAATCTGACTAATTAAGTTTCTAACATTTTACAAAATCTCGGAACCGTCTTGGTTTAAGTATTAGAGGCGATCTTGGTAATCCGTAATAAAATCAGTTCCAGAACAAACTTTTAAAACACCTTTGAAGACGGACAAATCTCATGTTGATTTGTTGGTTGAAATCAATTTGTATAGCTCTACCAAAGAAAGCTTGGACGATAAAGTGTGAAGAACATAGCTCTACCAAAGAAAACACGGACGATAAAGTGTGAAGAACATAGCTCTACCAAAGAAAACACGGACGATAAAGTGTGAAGAACATAGCTCTACCAAAGAAAGCTTGGACGATAAAGTGTGAAGAACATAGCTCTACCAAAGAAAACACGGACGATAAAGTGTGAAGAACATAGCTCTACCAAAGAAAGCTGGGACGATAAAGTGTGAAGAACATAGCTCTACCAAAGAAAACACGGACGATAAAGTGTGAAGAACATAGCTCTACCAAATAATGCTGGGACGATAAAGTGTGAAGAACATAGCTCTACCAAAGAAAACACGGACGATAAAGTGTGAAGAACATAGCTCTACCAAAGAAAGCTTGGACGATAAAGTGTGAAGAACATAGCTCTACCAAAGAAAGCTTGGACGATAAAGTGTGAAGAACATAGCTCTACCAAAGAAAACACGGACGATAAAGTGTGAAGAACATAGCTCTACCAAAGAAAACACGGACGATAAAGTGTGAAGAACATAGCTCTACCAAAGAAAGCTTGGACGATAAAGTGTGAAGAACATAGCTCTACCAAAGAAAACACGGACGATAAAGTGTGAAGAACATAGCTCTACCAAAGAAAACACGGACGATAAAGTGTGAAGAACATAGCTCTACCAAAGAAAACACGGACGATAAAGTGTGAAGAACATAGCTCTACCAAAGAAAGCTTGGACGATAAAGTGTGAAGAACATAGCTCTACCAAAGAAAACACGGACGATAAAGTGTGAAGAACATAGCTCTACCAAAGAAAACACGGACGATAAAGTGTGAAGAACATAGCTCTACCAAAGAAAACACGGACGATAAAGTGTGAAGAACATAGCTCTACCAAAGAAAACACGGACGATAAAGTGTGAAGAACATAGCGCTACCAAAGAAAGCTTGGACGATAAAGTGTGAAGAACATAGCTCTACCAAAGATAACACGGACGATAAAGTGTGAAAAACATAGCTCTACCAAAGAATGCTGGGACGATAAAGTGTGAAGAACATAGCTCTACCAAATAATGCTGGGACGATAAAGTGTGAAGAACATAGCTCTACCAAAGAAAACACGGACGATAAAGTGTGAAGAACATAGCTCTACCAAAGAAAGCTTGGACGATAAAGTGTGAAGAACATAGCTCTACCAAAGAAAGCTTGGACGATAAAGTGTGAAGAACATAGCTCTACCAAAGAAAACACGGACGATAAAGTGTGAAGAACATAGCTCTACCAAAGAAAACACGGACGATAAAGTGTGAAGAACATAGCTCTACCAAAGAAAGCTTGGACGATAAAGTGTGAAGAACATAGCTCTACCAAAGAAAACACGGACGATAAAGTGTGAAGAACATAGCTCTACCAAAGAAAACACGGACGATAAAGTGTGAAGAACATAGCTCTACCAAATAATGCTGGGACGATAAAGTGTGAAGAACATAGCTCTACCAAAGAAAACACGGACGATAAAGTGTGAAGAACATAGCTCTGCCAAAGAAAACACGGACGATAAAGTGTGAAGAACATAGCTCTACCAAAGAATGCTGGTACGATAAAGTGTGAAGAACATAGCTCTACCAAAGAATGCTGGTACGATAAAGTGTGAAGAACATAGCTCTACCAAAGAAAACACGGACGATAAAGTGTGAAGAACATAGCTCTACCAAAGAAAACACGGACGATAAAGTGTGAAGAACATAGCTCTACCAAAGAAAACACGGACGATAAAGTGTGAAGAACATAGCTCTACCAAAGAATGCTGGTACGATAAAGTGTGAAGAACATAGCTCTACCAAAGAAAACACGGACGATAAAGTGTGAAGAACATAGCTCTACCAAATAATGCTGGGACGATAAAGTGTGAAGAACATAGCTCTACCAAAGAAAACACGGACGATAAAGTGTGAAGAACATAGCTCTACCAAAGAAAACACGGACGATAAAGTGTGAAGAACATAGCTCTACCAAAAAATGCTGGGACGATAAAGTGTGAAGAACATAGCTCTACCAAAGAATGCTGGGACGATAAAGTGTGAAGAACATAGCTCTACCAAAGAAAACACAGACGATAAAGTGTGAAGAACATAGCTCTACCAAAGAATGCTGGGACGATAAAGTGTGAAGAACATAGCTCTACCAAAGAAAGCTTGGACGATAAAGTGTGAAGAACATAGAACAACCAGGATTATGCGTCACAAGAAATATTTGTATGATAATAATCAAGCTTAGTGAGCTCAACAAAATACAAATCAGAAGAAAAATGTTTATTTTCGGTTGCAAAAGACAGAATAGCACACAAAAGTAAGTAACATGACCTTTACAGAACTTTGCTCTTACAAATGGCAACCTCTTTTGCTCTAAGTTTTTTTGCAGATGAGCAGTACGGTAGGCTGCAATTTCTTTCCATATATGGAAAAGCGATCGTACCAAGAAAAAAACACCACGTCTGCCAAGCTTACACGACGGGATTTGTCCCCCGTACTTTGATTATATTGTGATACCGTGTTTCATCCCAAGGACACGTTGCCTTCTAAGCTAAGCATAGTACGTGTGCGCGTTAAAGAGCTGTATCTTGCTTGGTGATATCAAACAACTGGCAGGTGGTAGTATAGAGTTGGCATGTGGTAGTATAGAGTTGACAGGTGGTAGTATAGAGTTGACAGGTGGTAGTATAGAGTTGACAGGTGGTAGTATAGAATTGGCAGGTGGTAGTATAGAGTTGACAGGTGGTAGTATAGAGTTGACAGGTGGTAGTATAGAGTTGACAGGTGGTAGTATAGAGTTGGCAGGTGGTAGTATAGAGTTGGCAGGTGGTAGTATAGAGTTGGCAGGTGGTAGTATAGAATTGGCAGGTGGTAGTATAGAGTTGACAGGTGGTAGTATAGAGTTGGCAGGTGGTAGTATAGAGTTGGCAGGGGGTAGTATAGAATTGGCAGGTGGTAGTATAGAGTTGACAGATATCTTGTTTTGTGATATTGTAGAGTTGACAGGTGGTAGTATAGAGTTGGCATGTGGTAGTATAGAGTTGACAGGTGGTAGTATAGAGTTGGCAGGTGGTAGTATAGAATTGGCAGGTGGTAGTATAGAGTTGACAGGTGGTAGTATAGAGTTGACAGGTGGTAGTATAGAGTTGACAGGTGGTAGTATAGAGTTGGAAAGTGGTAGTATAGAGTTGGCAGGTGGTAGTATAGAGTTGGCATGTGGTAGTATAGAATTGGCAGGTGGTAGTATAGAGTTGACAGGTGGTAGTATAGAGTTGGCAGGTGGTAGTATAGAGTTGGCAGATATCTTGTTTTGTGATATTGTAGAGTTGACAGGTGGTAGTATAGAGTTGGCAGGTGGTAGTATAGAGTTGGCAGGTGGTAGTATAGAGTTGGCAGGTGGTAGTATAGAGTTGGCAGATATCTTGTTTTGTGATATTGTAGAGTTGGCAGGTGGTAGTATAGAGTTGGCAGATATCTTGTTTTGTGATATTGTAGAGTTGACAGGTGGTAATATAGAGTTGGCAGATATCTTGTTTTGTGATATTTTAGAGTTGACAGGCGGTAGTATAGAGTTGGCAGATTTCTTGTTTTGTGATATTGTATAGTTGACAGGTGGTAATATAGAGTTGGCAGATATCTTGTTTTGTGATATTGTAGAGTTGACAGGCGGTAGTATAGAGTTGGCAGATATCTTGTTTTGTGATATTGTAGAGTTGACAGGCGGTAGTATAGGCAGACAACAAAAATGGTGTGAGGCAGGGATGTGGGCTGTCCCCTGACCTTTTCTTTTTGTGCAGTGAATTTATCTTGCGAAACATAAAGGTAATGTCATGAATATCAGTTGGCGGACAGAACATAAGCAATCTACAATATGCTGATGATATTATATTGATAGAGCAGAAATAATCATGCTTGCAAGAATTGATCAGCAATGCAAGTTCACCGAAAGCAAAAATTAAGGTATATTTCAAGGAAAAGAAATCAAAAGTGATGCTGGAAACTAAGGAACACAACTCACCAAAATGCAGTATCAAGGTGAACGAAAGACAATTAAAACAGGTTCACAAGTTTAAATACCTGGTGGCACTCTTAACATCTGATGGGAGATGCAATTATTAAATAAGAAACATAATAGAAAAAAACAAAATCGGTCTTCCAGAGCATGAAGGGAAACTTGTGCAACAAAACCTTATCGATGGAATTGAGAAAGAGAGTTCTTGGATGCTACATGGATCCAGTGTGGTAGGGTTAACGTTATAGCCAATCCTAAGTCACGGCACTAATTATATCTAGGTGGCAGGTTCTACCAACAGCAAAACAATGAATGTTTATTTATTGAACATTATACACATTATAATGGTAATAATAGGCGTGCCAATCGTCAAGAGATTCGTTATCAATACTTTTCTAACTAAAAATGTTTCTCAAGTTTCGTGCAATTAGTACAGGTATTTCTCTTGCACTAAAATAACCCAGAGTTATATCCCGTGGTCAATTCTTGCAGATGTTCCATTCAAAGTCTATACCCCTTTGCGTTAATACAATTCTGTCTAGCTATTTGTTATCAGTCCTATCTCGCTGTCCTCGCTCGTCTGGTTGTCTAATGTCTCAGTTCTCAGCTTATACAACGAATGTGTCTTCTGAGCCTCTTGTCTCGTCTCAACGTCAGGAAGATGTTCTATAATCAGATCTGCTGGTTATTCGTCTTTTGTCGTCTAGTCAGGAACTCGCCGACTGCAGCGGTTCTCGTGCCAATGACAGACGACAGTGGTTCTGTTACTGTGGTTGTCAGATCAAGGGTAACACATGTGTTACGACGTGTTGTCCGGGACGACAGCTTCGTGTCTAAGCAACACGTCTCCCTCTGACGAGCATGCAGACGAATGTCACTCTGGGACTTTGAAGTCGGCGTCACGTGTGACAGGTGTTAGCGACGACTCAAACAGATCATCCCATACAGACAGATTCTTACACGTGCTTGGTCTCTGGTTCCCTCTCATTGCTGTTCTGCTACTGTGGCTTATATTTCTCTCTCTCTATTCTAGTAACTGTCTGGAAAAGTTATGTCATCTATCCTATCTTCTGCTCTGGTCTATATCCTACCTACTAACTGTACGGTAGTCTTCTCTTCTCTGCTCTTTCTGTTTTCCCCGTAAAACAAAACCCTGAGACCCCCCCCCCCCCCCCAGCATATATTCTAAACTCCCCGCTTCAGCCAAAGATTTCTGTTTGTCTTCAGTTCATTCCCTCAACTTTTCATGAACTAGCGTATCGCCAGAGAAAGGATAGCTTGTTTTTTAACTTTCTATGTGACCTAAAGATCGTGGGCATCCCAGTGGAAATCGTGAGAAGGTAACCATTTTAGTTGGACAGTCTTAAACGAGTATTGTTTAGGAATTCCGAACGATTACTCGTTCAATGAACTCCACCTCTCGGGCAGCGTTCTCAAGTTATGCGGTGGTACCATGAACGGTACTTTCAGGTCTTCCCTGGCGTTGGCTCGTTGGACCCTTGTAACTCTGTTATACCAGTGCTGATATACTGCAATGAATCATGGACAATCAGCAAACAAGCACAACGATCTCTAGAGCCGATGGAGATGTAGATAAACAGAAGAATGGTAAGGGTGTCATGGAGTGCAAAGAAGATTAACAACGCGGTACTTGAAGCACACACAAAAACAATTCTTTGCATAATTCAGATCAAGGCAATCATCCTTTTTCCTTTATGTCATGAGAATAAACACATGAGAATAAACAAATTGGAACATACTGTGACAACTGGTAAATAACAGGGAATAGAGACAAATGGAAGCAGAGAGAAACAATTTTGGACAGCCTGAAAGAAAGGGCACGGAGGACAACAGAGTTGATAAACAACAGACGTGATGGAGACACATGATTGCCAACCGGCAAGGCATATGATGATAATCATGGGTCTGCGAACATTTTTTGGATATTATCTAAAATTTGTTTCTGGTAAAGGATGCTTTTGCCGACCTCAGTTAAAATGCCCTCCTGTCCTTAACCCCTCCCCCCCCCCCCCCCCCCATCCCCTACTTCAAAGTAAACAAAAACAAACTAGTTGCTCTTAAAATTATTTTTTTCTAACTGCTCTCATAGTCAACAATTAATACATATTTTAAAAGCCACACATTCTATGATATTTGTAGCATATATTTAAAAGTAATGTAAATGGTTAAAGAACAATGGAATTTCATTCAAAATATCAACACTTCATGTTTTGGAAAAAATGGTGCCGTTTCATTTTGGATTCAGCAACATTCGCTTTTTGATGTCAGAGCAACGTAGATGCTATTTTGATAGCCCAGTGGGTTCTATACTTTGTTTTCAAGTTTATAAGGTAGAAGGTAGGTTGCAGAACATCGTCACTTATAAATTTGTAATTTTAAATGTATGTGATGTTTTTGGCATCCAAAAAGACAAGACATCTGTCTTGTTCTGAACTTGCATGCGTGGTACACTGTTGGAGTGCAGATCAAGTACTGTCACTGTCTATCGTTCAGGTTCTTCAGGCACATCAGCAGGTTGGTTGTTGAAAGGATTTACAACCAAACTGACAGTATTCGCATCAAGTTCTGAAAGTAATCATAGAACAGCTATTTGAGTTTGATCAAATACCTTGTAACTGAATCCTTGATTTCACCAAGACCGAGATTTTCACAATATTTACACAAAAAAACTGTGTCAGCTTTGGAAAGACGGCTATCTTGTTTTTTTAGTACTTTCTCTGGTTTCAGTGCAATAG
Source organism: Ariolimax columbianus (assembly GCA_036924085.1). Taxonomy (NCBI): domain Eukaryota; kingdom Metazoa; phylum Mollusca; class Gastropoda; order Stylommatophora; family Arionidae; genus Ariolimax; species Ariolimax columbianus. The sequence goes on along the minus strand of JAVGWX010000004.1, from coordinate 28,632,962 downwards.
CTTTTGTCAAAATGCAGATATCTTTTCTCCTGTTAAAAATACACTGATGTTTTTATTTACAATTCTTTGTTCAATGAATTCACATTCTTAAAGATGTCAGATGGCAAGTGGTAATATTACAGAGTTGGTAAATAAAACGTTTCATAATGCTGTAGAGTTGACATGTGTCTTTATTGATAATATTGCATAGTTTAGATATGTTCATTTGATCTCCAGCTAAAAGGCTCCTTCATCTGTTCGTGTCGACGTTTTTCTTGTCAAATTCATGTAAATAGGAGCCCCCCTGCAACAAGCGATAGGTTCTGTTAGAAGTCAGCACCATCGTCGGGTAATAGTACATATTTGCCTACTTACAACTTTGACAATTCTGACATACGACAATTGTCCTTGGTGATTAATGCGGTAATATATACAGACAATGCAAAATATAGATTGGTAGGTCACATATTGCGACGAAACAATGGTCGATGGGGCACGGCAACAGCAATCTGGTACCCCGAGGTGAAAAGAGACTACGGTGAAAATCTCCAACGCGTTGATCAGACTCCCTTGCCGCCCGCAAGAACATACGATATACCTCTGGTGGAGTACTTAACACCCACTGGACTTCCATGGCCCAAGACAGGGTCCGCTGGAGACGAAGTTGGGACCCACAGCTACGGTGAGGAACGGTGCATCATATAGTTTTAACTGTAGATATTATGTATCAATGCTTATCTCTTTCTTTGAGGCCCTGCTGTCTGGTGATAAAGGCTCGTGGATCGGGTATGTATGTGGCATTCGTGTCATATGTCTCAACTATATAATTCGATGTTTGCCTATTTTGGCCATATAGTAAAATATGTGTAAATATGTCGATTCTGAAGCACCATTACTGGATACACTCACATTACGTCAAGTATATACTGCAGTGGCCGTATTGTTTCTTCTTCTAGAGATTGTGCAACTCGAAATAAAAGACCAATTTCCTGTATCACTTATTTCATTTCTACATTGCTACGCCTGATAATAATGTTCGCGATCCTCACAAATGTTATACAGTCTGTACTGCTTTCGTTCCATCGTCACATTCTTGTTCAGCGTCTAGTAATTTCTATTGCTGCTGGGAGGAAGATTCAGTCCCCCAAGATATGCGTGATATCATCATTGTGACTATTTACAAATACAAAGGTGACCCCGGGGACTGCAATAATTATTGATGAGTCTCGCTTCTGAGCATTGTAAACAATGTTTACGTCCGCATGCTACTAAATAGGTTGAGTCTGCTCGCGGACAGGGTGTACACAGAGTCCAAGTGTGGCTTTAAAGTAAGTAGATCAGCAACGGATATGATTTTCTCGCTTCGCCAAATCCAAGAGAAATTCAGAGAACAAGACCAGCCGCTCGTTATGATGTTTCTAGACCTCACCAATGCCTTCGACTCGGTTAGTAGAAAGGGTCTATTCGAGCTCCTCGAGAAGATCGGCTGTTCCCCCCCCCCCCTCCCACCCCCACCAAAACTGCGTAACATGATAATTTCTTTTCACAATGGTACGAGGGGCTCAGTTCTATAAGACGGATCATCTTCAAACTCTTTTCCCATCAAGAGTGGAGTGAAGCAGGGATTTGTGCTCGCGCCGACCTTCTTTGGGAACGTCTTCTCGATGCTCCTGTCCTACGCTTATGACACAATGTGGACGGTGTCTATCTGCACACCACCTCAGATGGGCGGCTGTTCAACTTGTACCGACTGCGTGCTAGGACCAAGGTGAGGACGGTGCGCATTAGGGAGATGCTATTTGCGGATGATGCGGTTCTAGTGACCAATTGTGAGGAGACCTTTCAGAGAGACTGGAAGACAGATTCGCCGAGGGTGCAAGCAATTTGGGCTCACCATAAGCTTGGAAAAGACAAAGGTTTGCGCACAGGGCATTACCACTACGCCCGCCATAAAGATTGATGGCGTCCCTCTGGAGGTCGTCAACAGTTTCACGTATCTGGGGTCTGCCATCAGCAACACTCTCTCGCTCGAGAAGGAGATAGACAGTAGGCTTGGTAGGACAAGTACCGTCATAGCCCGCCTGACGAAGAGAGTCTGGGAGAACACTGCACTTCCCCACTACACGAAGGTCCTGGTCTATCAGACATGCGTTCTTGGCACTCTCATGTATAGAAACGAGACTTGGAGTACTTATACTAAACAGAAACTGCGGCTGAACACCTTTCACATGAGGTGTCTACGGCGTATATTGAGGATTGGGTGGCATGAGAGAGTGTCACATAATACGGTCTTGCAGAGAGCAAACACTCACAACATGTTCTCGATGTTGAGTCAGGAACGTCTACGGGGGTTGGGGCATGTTTATGAAAGACGGGATGCTGCCAAGGGATATCCTGTACGGACATCTAGTCATTTGTGTTAGAAGAAGCGGTCGTCCCACAACGCGATTCAAGGACGTATGCAAGAGCGACATAAAGTCATTTGACATCCCATCCGAGGGCTGGGAAGAAATTGATAAGGATCGAGCTATCTGGAGACAGCCAGTTGCAGGGGCCATGGTGACTGCTGACGCTCGTAAAGGTCTTCTGTCTACAGAGAAAAGAGAAAGACTGAAGAGATCAAGGAACAGCCAGGCAAGCCAGCCTCATCAGTATTGTTGAACGATCTGTGGTAGTGATTGTCACTCGCGGATCGGCCTTTATAGCCATAGCAGACAGTGTCGAAATATAGGAGACAGAATTTACAGGGCGCCACGGGCATGGTTTATACAGACTGAGACGCCTTTGATGAATTTCCGTCTATTGAGATCTCTGCCAAGACTTTATATTCATCCCAGCACATACCTTGCCAGTATGGTTGCGATAATAAGCGAGAGAGCTGAACGCCAAACTCAGATGCCACGAGTGCTAGGAGTGGTAGATGGGATACAACATGCAGTGAGCTTTTGACGTCACTGCCTACCTACGATATCTGACACTTAATCGTGCAGAGAGAAATGGAAGCACGTGTTCCTTGACATTTTTTTCTTATCTGTCTCTCTTGTTGAACTTGATGAACGCTATATATTCGTGATTATTGTTCTTTGTGATGGCGAAGATGGACTCAACTTCTCAGAAAGAACTCAAATATTAATGAGTTCGCAAATTTTGAAGGAATGTTTATCGTCGTTTCATAGATAGATCAAGGGGATATTTTGTTTATTTGTCACATTTGTTATGTTTGTGTTTTACCACAGTACATGCATAGTGCATGTCTAACAGAGTGGTTGAGTGCTCGCTTCTTGTAGCAAAGGTACTGGGTTAGATCCATATTACCGGCATTCTCCAGTCGACCCCCCTGTAAAATGGGTAACCGGCTTACTGTAGGAAGGGATCTGGCCACCTCCGCCTTATAAAACGCTTTGCCTTAGTACAATGAAACCTCTGACATGGTATCCACGATAGCGGTTTCTGTTATCAAACTAAATTTGTTATTATTTTTTGTATAATTCTCAGGTAGTAGCGCGCAAGCTTACATGGATGTCTTATAATTAATGCCTGACTTTAAACCAGCATCTCCTGACCCCATTTTGGAAAATAAAAAATGTTACGTTGCAAGAGTCGTTATCTCATCTAAACTACCCACTCGTACTGTTACAAGATGTTGGTATGTGCAATTTTCATCTAAGTCATTATCGTTAACGAGAATGGAGTTGAGAGATCTCTGTTTAATAGCTATGGCTTCATAGCTTTCATTGTAACTGGTTGTATACAGACTCTGCAGGGTCTTCTAAACCAGTATAAAGACGTTAAGTTAAGTTATTATGTCCATATGTAAAGACGTGTGTATTTACGGAGTATGAGGATCATGTCTTCCCGTAACCGATGAGGTCGTTGGGGCACACATGAATACATCCCCACAACCCCACGCCATCCCTCTCTGTCAGCGGCCGCTGCCTGTGCCTCTTCTAGTCGGAGATTGGTCCATTCTTTTATGTTATCCTCTCACCTCTTTTTGAAAAGCATTTAGTCTTCTTTCATGGGAGGCATAAAGAGTACATGGTTCGCTGCCATAGAGGAGGGTACTAATCACACATGGTCTGTACACAGCATGCTATATGGAGATGGTCAGCGTGTTGTTATTCCCCACTTTCTGTGAGAGCCTGGCAAGTGCTGATCGGGCCATTCCTAATCGTTTCTGCAGCTTTGCGTCCAGTGAAAGGTTGTCGGTGATGATAGATCCAGCTCTGCGTCCAGTGAAAGGTTGTCCGTGATAATAGATCCGAGGTAGTTGAAGTGATTTACTAGCTCCAGATTGTTATCGTTTAAGACAATGTCTGGAGGATCTGCACCCTGTGCCATCACTTTTGTAATTTGTACGCTTATGGTCAGTCGGATCACAGGATTTTGCCAACCTATTAATGAGGATCTGGAATTCGGCTTCCGTGTGGGTCACCATGGCAGCAGCGTCTGCGAAAAGCATATCCCGAATGATAGTCTCCCTTCTCTTACTTTTTGCTCGCAGTCTGGTTACATTGAATAGTCTCCCATCTGACCTAGTAAGCAGAAAGACCCTCTTTGTGGCAGTTCTGAATTCGTGCCTAAGCACGACGGCAAAGAAAATGCCGAAAAGAGTCGGAGCCAGGACACAACCTTGTTTAACTCCGCTGTTAATGTCGAAGGACTCAGATTCCTGACCGTCATGCAGCACTGTACCTTTCATGCCCACATGAAAAGACTTAATCATGCTCAGTAGTTTAGGTGGGCAGCCAACTTTAGACAATACTTTAAATGGACCGTCTCTGTTTACTAGGTCGAATGCCTTGGTGAGGTAGATGAAGGCAAGAAATAGTGGTCTGTTTTGTTCTCTGCATTTCTCTTGCAATTCTCAGTGAAAATACCATATCAACGGTGGACCTTTCTGCGTGAAAACCATACTAAAACTCCAGATGCACCCTGTCGGCCAGCTTACGCAGCCTGCTCAGGATGATGCGAGCATACACTTTGCCTACGGTGTTGAGGGGCGAAATTCCCCTGTAATTGTTAGTCTCCTCCGTCTTCCTTTTTCTTGTAAATGGTGATTGTGTTAGCATCTCTCATGTTCTGTGATACCGCCCCATCATCCCAACACTGGCAGATATGTTCGTACAGGTATTGAAGAAGTACATTCCCTCCGCATTTGATTATTTCTGCTGGAATGCCATTTTCCGGCTGCCTTTCCCACTGGCATGCCCTCGATAGGTTTTTCCTTCAATATCTGCAGAATCTCAATTTCGTTGAGAGCAGAGTCCGCCACTACATTATTATAGGTGTGCAAAACTGAATAGTGTTCGGCCCATCTCGAGACCAGAGTCCGCCAGGTATTACAGGTGTGCAATACTGAATAGTGTTCGGCCCATCTCGAGACCAGAGTCCGCCACTACGTTATTACAGGTGTGCAAGACTGAATAGTGTTCGGCCCATCTCTTCATTTGCATATCCCTGTCCGGAATAATCTCACCTGTCGCAGATTTCAGAGGCGGTATACTTTTTTTATGTCGATTGAAAGACTGTGGGGCAAAGATGGACAGGATATGTGAGACAGTACATGTGTTCGAAATGGGGAATATTCTTTAATTATTAAACTGCCGTTGTTTTTCACATTGTACAGCTCGATTGACGGGTAGATCTTCTACATGGATATTGTTAGTATTTATATATTTTGCTTTACAAATCTATACTTATAAGTTCTACTTCAGCATAGCTGTATTTATCATGCCGGCTATATTTATATATTATGCTCTTCTTCTGTTTCTGCGTTCGTTCTCAATCTCCCGCCACCAAGCCCTGAACGAGGCTTTGCAAGTAGCAATATGTAGTCCGGAGAACGGTTGGCGCTGTGTCACTAGTTTACAGATTGGCTGCGATATTTGCACCTAACCGTCCGACATATCCGTCTTCGGCAGTTTATATATTATACATCCACAAATACAGCTACATTTACGTAATGTATTTTATTCGACAAATATGTAATTAATAGATTATACACATATATATGAGCAGCAAAGATGGCGCCATAACTGACCGCAGGTCTTAATTGCTCTTCTGTTTTAGTTCATTATAGATACCACCAGAACCATGGATTTGCTGGGAAGTCACACTAGTGTTCATGGAAACGTGTTGTTGTTATCCTTTTGGTCTAGTTCACACGGCTGAACGTAACGAGAAAAGCGCCCTACTCCCTAGCTGAAGACAGTGTCAGCTTTGTTGTATGAAACTTAGACATAACTATAATGAACTGTCATCTGGAGAGCGGTGGACTCCGACAGGTGTGTAGCGGCCCAAGACACAGCGTTGTAGCATGGCTGAAGCTGGTACTACAAACTGCAATAACTGTGTTTCACAGACGACCTTCTAGGTTATGGGATTGATGATGATGACACATATAAAGGCAAAGGCCGCCGTGATAGCATAATTCATTTTGCTAGCGTTATTTTTAGTAAGGATTAACTGCGCTACTTTTTATTCTCACGTTCTCGTTTCGAGCCGCCCGATCCCAGTGGCAAATCAAGGACAAGACGACACCCGTGAAAAAGACGGCGGAGTCCGGAGTCGAACCCATGTTACCTTATCACGAGACCGACGGCTTAACCACTTCGCCACGGAATCCCCCAATAAAGATATATGTAAATATTATACTCCCTCGAAGCTATAATTATATATTATCATGCACAAAGCTTCATTTATTAATTTTAATTGTGTTTTTGCACATATGCCATACTATACTCACATATTAGACATTCACAAAGCTATATTTATATATACTGCTTCCATAACAACACGTGTTTTCCACTTCCACATTATGATAATGGCTATTCCCCCAATAAAGATATATGTAAATATTATACTCCCTCGAAGCTATAATTATATATTATCATGCACAAAGCTTCATTTATTAATTTTAATTGTGTTTTTGCACATGTGCCATACTATACTCACATATTAGACATTCACAAAGCTATATTTATATATACTGCTTCCATAACAACACGTGTTTTCCACTTCCACATTATGATAATGGCTATAATAACAACGATGATAAAAGCGAAAGACAACATAAATATACGATGCATGGTCCAAGTTTTTTGTTATCAAGTTAAAGATAGTCTCATTACACACACTACTGCCCAGGATAAAGTGCTAGGATGAATTATACTAGGCCCAGCTTTTTATGATATGGATAAGACAGTTGTCTTCCTTCCCCACCACCTGCCTTTCCTTTCGTAGCGGTAAGCTAGGTACCCTTATTTACAGATGTGTCGACTGGGGCGTACTGATACTCGAACCGAACCTATACCTTACATGCACCACACATTTTGGGAGCTGAGTGGCAAGTGCCACGGCTCACAACTCCATGCACGTGCTCGGATTTACTTTGAGAAGACCACCCATTTTAAAAAAGATTAGCGGAAGTTGGATGCACTGAATGTAAAGTACAAAGCACAATACAGCGCATACCGCCCTGGGAAACAAGGCTGGGGGGGGGGGGGGGGTTTGTATACAGGCACCACACGGCTATCCAGTGAACTATTGTAAGATTCAGTTAACTGATAGTAGCAAGCACCTTGCGGTCTCATGCGTTCCCATGATGCAGCCAGGCTCACTACACTGATACTGTAGAGTTTATCGTTCGGTGTCTCGTACTTCGCGCGATACTATATCACCGTACCGACTCTGGAACGTGGGCACACATGTGAACGCAGAGTGCAGGCATGTGCTAGAGCAGTATTTCTCAACCGCCGGTCCGCAGAAAGTTCCTACTGGTCCGCGAATAAGTTATTGCGGCTTAACCCGTTAACTGCTGAGATCACCATACTGTGATCTAAGCTCTATTAAATTATTGGTCGTATTTTCAACTACATATTTGTGTGAGAAGACTTGTATCGGTGATCAAAACGAAACAGAGAAAGCGAACGGATGTCAATGGAGCACTTCGTCTCTCACAAACAACGCTGCAGTCACGATTATCAAATATTCTAGCAAAGAAGAGGCATCAGATTTCGCACTAACTTTATTTGAAATAGTTTTCTCAAACGGTTAAGACATTCGGTTCTGTTGTTAGCATTCATATTTTCTGTTGGGTTTCTGGTTAGTTTAAGTAACTAGAATTGTAATGTTATATTAGATTGAAAAACTAACACACAAAATACTTTTTAAATAATGGTTTTTATTTTCCGCTGATGGTACTAGAGAAATTGTTCCTATTTTCACCGTTCAGAGAAAAATCGTTTCAATTTTCACCGGTCTGCAGGTGTAAAATGGTTGAAGAACACTATGCTAGAGTGTACTGGATTACCACCGCAGGAATTATAAGGTAACAACAAATAGTGACACTGCAACCTGCGACACATGTTGTAAGAGTCGGCTTCCACATTCGGTACAAACTATAAATTTAAAAAATTCAAAAGACAGATTATTTTTTGTTGAAGAAATAGTTCACAGGTAACTTTATAGTTATGATGATGATGTGTTGATGATGATGATGATAGTGATAATGATGATTATGATGATGATGGTGATTGATTTAACGTATATCGTAGCGATCTTGTACACATTTACGTCATGTACGCAACATCCAGTACATATGTTTTTCAAGTTATCATCTAACGATTATGTCTAATATTCAACACCTGTCATTTCTGTTCTCAGCTCATTACAGATATATTCTGCTCACTGATCTCCAGTGTTACCTTTTGTCTTGTACTCACCTCCACAATTTCTGTGTTCTCACCCTTTACTCAATGCGTATAGTCTGCTTCACACCTGGTCACATACATCACTTGAGTTCATCGGCATTCAACCAACGACACACACGAGAGCACACACATGCGCACACAATGCTACAGCTTGATCACTCCAGCATCGACTCTCACACACATACACACACACACCTACAGCAACCTGACATCTCAAAATGTCAACCTCTCTTACACACACTTCACACACACACACCTGCAGCAACATAACATCTGAAAATGACAATCTCTCTTACACACACACTACTCACACACCTACTATAGTCCGTCTTTCAATTCATTAACAAGGTCCGAAGCAATTGTCTACTAACCTGCCTGTCAGATCCAAATGATTTTTTGCATGTAGCTTTAGAATATCCATGACGTTAGGTAAATACATTTTTTTTTCTAAGACATGTTATGTATTTTGAAAAATTTATTCATTTGGCTCCATTAAAAGCAACCTCACTGAATTGGACATAATTTTAACATATTTAAGGTACATAGTCGTGGTGTTTTAAAAATAGATGTTTTGACCTTCAAAAATGCTAAGTGAACACAAATTCCTGATTATCCCGTGCACAAATTAGACACTTTGCTGAGTTCGGAAAACAACCAAGGTCATTCAAGCGAAACTGTAGGTCAGATATAGGCTTATTACGATATTATAGTTTGTGGGATGGTTATTGTGACATATAGTTGCTTTTTCAACAGTTACGTTGATATCAATTTCATCTGAGTTTGTACATTTAAAACAATGCAGATGGTTATCGTTTTACTATAAAAGTTTCTCCGCAGGGAATCTAAGATGGATCATTTATATTTCGAGGTTCATGACCCAGAGAAACGAACGCAATTGGCGCTTGGTCTGGATAAATCAACCTTTTACCGTGGTCATAAAACTGGAGATTTTGAAACTTTTGACGAAAAATCAACGTGTTACTCTCCGGAAAATAAAATGAACATTGCAGTACGACTGCAGTATTGAAATTTTGTAAAGTACTCTTTGGAAAATTGTGAGACCCGCCGGCTTTACATTGAAGAAAAATTCAGATGGCAGGAATATTATATGTGAAAAGCCACATTTAATTTCTGCTAGAATCAAACACCTTAAACAGATACGTGAATAGCGAAGGCAGTGCTATGATATTGTATACTTAGACTAATCCTGGGTTAATGCTCACCCTACCTATGGTAAAGAATGGCAATCAGTTGACGGTGAACAGAAATGACAAATTCCAAGCAGCAAAGTGCAGAGGATTATACTAACGTATACCGGAAGCAGTGAAAAAGAACTTGTCCATGACGCTGAACTTATTTACCAATGAAAAACTACCGATGGTAGAGACTAACACACTTAAATTAATAGGCAAATTTTCAGGCCCTGGATGACAGATGATCGGCTTCCAATTCTTGATAGACCGCCATGCCTAGTAATGGATAATGCATCTTATCAAAATGCAGTATCAGAGGAAGACAAAGTACCAACTGCATCAAATACATATGCTCACATTAGGACATGGCTAGCTAAGGAAAAAGTGAATTTCGACGACACGTATTTAAAGCCAGAGTTTATGGCAGCTTGTTAGGAAGACAAATAAGACAAAAGTGTATCATATTGACAAAATCATTGAAGAGTACGGCCCCACTTCTCTGCGACTACCAGCATATCATGCACACATAAACCCTATAGAGCTTGTTGGGCTAAAGTCAAACGACAAGTTGCCAACAGAACAGGACATTTAAAATGTGTGATGTTGAAGTGCTGACACGCGAGTACCTTTCAAAAATAGACATTCAGTTCTGGAAGAAGTGTGTTGAACATCTGCTCCTGGAAGAAAAACAGTACTGGCAACGAGATGGATTACAATTTGTCCAGCCAGTAACAATTATCAACCTCGTTGAATCGACATATTCGGAATGATAAATATCATCTTTTGTGGACATACTGATTATCAGACGGACGAATTAGCGTATATTTATAAAAACAATTAAGTGTACATGCAATGACAACATATACATTTCAAAATTCAAATGCTCTAAGCAACATAAAATTAGCTGCGAATTTGATACAACCTTGGGGTCTGTTGCTGACCGAAAGGCTGTACTTATTGTTGCATATTGGTGCCATTTTTACTATTGTACATAAAGGGCAACACAAACAATCAATTGATCTCTCAAGACATTAAGGAGATTAGCCTTTAGCTTCATACTCTAAAATCGTAAAATGTAATGCCATTTCTTTGCAATTGTCCTAAAAGATAAAAGGAGTTCGCAGATGTGCAAAATTCTTAACATCTATAGACTAAATAATATCAATGTTTTATCGTCAGGGATTTTCTAAGGCTAGATGCGAAAAATCATTTGAGTCTGACATGCAGTTTGGTAGAAAATTGCTTCGGACCTTGTTCATGAATTAAAAGACGGACTATTATTGCTAATCCCACTAAGAACCAAGTCTCTTTCGCATACTCAAACACACATATACACACATATATACACACTTAAACATCTGCTAAAACCTGATCACTCAAGAACCAAACTCTCCCTTCTCTTATTGCTAATCCCACTAAGAACCAAGTCTCTTTCGCATACTCAAACACACATATACACACATATATACACACTTAAACATCTGCTAAAACCTGATCACTCATGAACCAAACTCTCCCTTCTCGCCCTATCTCTCTTTCACATCTCTCTCTCTCACACACACACACACACACACACACACACCCGCACGCACACACACACACACGCACATCTCCTGAAATCTGATCATCGAAGAACTAATTTCACCTTCTCTTTCTCTATTCCTCTGTTTAAATTCTTCACTCACACAAATACACGCCAAATCTTGCTGCCATGAGCCATCTATTTCAGTTCTATTCCCATCTCTTATGCCGCTTTTAAGTTTGTCTCAGGCTGTCTGTTCTGTGAATGTTTAGGTCTACCTCTACTTCTCTTGCCTATGGGATTTGAAATGAGATCAAAATGCCGATCAGCGCATGAGCTGCAGCGGTTAGCGACTCGTATCTGACTGCTAGCGTCAGGGTCAACGAGCAAGAGCTGCCAAGACCCTTCTACATCTTCACACGGTGATCCTGGATAACAGGCTGCAACAGAGCAAACTGGCTAAGAAGGGATCGAAGAGAGAATGCTAACCTGGTACCAGAAAATATCTACTGAAGTCGGATGTGTTGGATCGAATTGTACGAATATCGCAGTCATAGTGTAAACTATGACACAACGCATTCCGTTCTCCGGACATCCCGCTACTTGCAGAGAACTCTCCAGGGCTTGGTAGCGGAAGATTAAGAACGAACGAACGAACGAACGCCTGCCAGCACGCATGCACGAACGAACGCATGAATGAACGAACGAACGAACGAACGCACGCCCACACGTCCGAACGCACGAATGAACTAATGAGCGCATGAACGAACAAAGAAGAAGGAGAAGAAGGATTTGAAAGCATTGCTAGTATTGCTATCAGCTATTTTCCTGAGCTCTCAGTGCCTTCTCTTTGCGTCGAGTGCTACTGATTCCTATTTAGTTTTTTTATTAGCGCAATTCGACACTAGAGACTATCATAGCATTCCAATCCCACTATTCGACATAAGAGACTCTACCATAGCATTTCAATTCCACTATTCGATATTTTAGACTATATCATAGCATTTCAATCCCACTATTTTTTTTTTTTTTTTTTTTTTTGCGTTCGCCTTATTTATCTATTCCCCAAGGCGTGTGTGCGTTACACTGTGGTTTTTATTTTGCGCCTTTCGGCCCAGTGCATCCGACTTCAGCATGCATTTTTTTATGTAAGGGTCTGCTTCCTCCTGCATTTTCTAAGGGTTTGCTTCCCCGGGGTAACGGCCGGTGCTGTGATGGGGATCGAACCCAGCACCTTGTGGTTGTGAGCCGTGCCACTTAACCACTACACCACGCCGTCCCCAATCCCACTATTCGACATTAGATACTATATCATAGCACTTAAATCCCACTATTTGACATTAGAGACTCTATTGTAGCATTTCAATCCCACTATTCGACATTAGATACTCTATCATAGCACTTCAATTCCCACTATTCAACATTAGTGACTATCATAGCATTTCAATCCCACTATTCGACATTAGAGACTCTATAATATCATTTCAATCCCACAATCCGACATAAGAGACTATTATAGCATTGCATTCCTACTATTCGACGTTAGGGACTCTAGAATAGCATTTCCATTCCATAATTAGACAGACTATCATAGCACTTCAATCCCACTATTCGACACTAGATACTCTATAATAACATTTAAATCCCACTATTCGACAATAGAGACTCTTATCATAGCATTTCAATCCCACTATTTGACATTAGAGATTATGTCACAGCATTTCAATCCCACAATTCTACATAGAGACTTTACTATAGCATTTCAATCCCACTATTCGCAGCAGGCACTGTTAATGAGGAGGCACAGGCTGCGGCCGCTGACAGAGGGGGGTGGGGTGGGGTGGTTTGCGTGTCTTCATGTAACCTTACCGGTTATGGGATTAGCTGACTATTAATTAAAGTTTGAATCATTATCGTTGCTGTCTTCATTCCTCGCCATGTTAAAGAACCATACAATAGGACATACTTTACATTGCAGTTGAGCATTTGTATTTTTGTATTTCCATAAATTATCTAAAACAATGAAAGATAATCTTTACTTTTGTAGTCTTATCACTCAGCCTGATCACTCAAGCACCAACATATATATACACACACACACACACATATACACATCTACTAAAAACGTGGTCCAATTGTGCACAAACACTCTCTCACACACACACACATACACTTCCTCATCAACTTTAAACGATAATTTAAGCACAAACTGCACAATCACACACACTCCCTCGAGACACTCAGCTAACATTTTGCACTCTTTCTCTCTCTCTCTCTTTTATCTCTATCCCTCTCATCTCTCTCTTTATCTCTCTACCCCTCTCACTCTCTCTCTTTATCTCTCTAACCTTCTCACTCTCTCTCTCTTTATCTCTCTATCCTTCTCACTCTCTCTCTCTATCCCTCTCACTCTCTCTCTTTATCTCTCTATCCCTCTCACTCTCTCTTTATCTCTCTATCCTTCTCACTCTCTCTCTTTATCTCTCTATCCCCCTCTCTCTCTCTTTATCTCTCTAACCTTCTCACTCTCTCTCTCTCTTTATCTCTCTATCCCTCTCAATCTCTCTCTTTATCTCTCTATCCCTCTCACTCTCTCTCTTTATCTCTCTATCCCTCTCACTCTCTCTCTTTATCTCTCTATCCCTCTCACTCTCTCCTTATCTCTCTATCCTTCTCACTCTCTCTCTTTATCTCTCTATCCCTCTCACTCTCTCTCTTTATCTCTCTATCCTTCTCACTCTCTCTCTTTATCTCTCTATCCCTCTCACTCTCTCTCTTTATCTCTCTATCCTTCTCACTCTCTTTCTCTTTATCTCTCTATCCTTCTCACTCTCTATTTTATCTCTCTATCCTTCTCACTCTCTCTATATCCCTCTCACTCTCTCTCTATCTCTCTATCCTTCTCACTCTCTCTCTTTATCCCTCTATCCCTCTCACTCTCTCTCTTTATCTATAAATCCTTCTCACTCTCTCTCTTTATCTCTCTATCCTTCTCACTCTCTCTCTATCCCTCTCACTCTCTCTTTCTCTCTATCCTTCTCACTCTCTCTCTTTATCTCTCTATCCCTCTCACTCTCTCGTTATCTCTCTATCCCTCTCACTCTCTCTCTTAATCTCTCTATCCTTCTTTATCTCTATCCTTCTCATTCTCTCTCTCTATCTCTCTCACTCTCTCTCTTTATCTCTCTATCCCTCTCACTCTCTCTCTTTATCTCTCTATCCTTCTCACTCTCTCTTTTTATCTCTCTATCCTTCTCACTCTCTCTCTATCCCTCTCACTCTCTCTTTATCTTTCTATCCCTCTCACTCTCTCTCTTTATCTCTCTATCCCTCTCACTCTCTCTCTTTATCTCTCTATCCTTCTCACTCTCTCTCGTTATCTCTCTATCCCTCTCTCTCTCTTTATCTCTCTATCCCTCTCACTCTCTCTCTTTATCTCTCTATCCTTCTCTCTATCTTTATCTCTCTATCCCTCTCTCTCTCTCTTTATCTCTCTATCCCTCTCTCTCTTTCTTTATCTCCATATCCCTCTCTCTCTCTTTATCTCTCTATCCCTCTCACTCTCTCGTTATCTCTCTATCCCTCTCACTCTCTCTCTTTATCTCTCTATCCCTCTCACTCTCTCTCTTTATCTCTCTATCCCTCTCACTCTCTCTCTATCCCTCTCACTCTCTCTCTTTCTCTATCCCTCTCACTCTCTCTTTTATCTCTCTCTCTTTATCTCTCTCTCTCTCTCTCTCTCGCTTATCTTATTCACTTGTGCCGCAAGGCGTCATGGTGAGCGACAAGTGCTGTTAATTTTATAACCAAAGACAATAAACGGGACAATACAAAATATTCGAAACTGTCACAATTTCCAGCCCATGGTCCCTGGAATTGGGAAACAAAAGAGTAAGACCAGCACGTTACATAGAGAATGTCGCTACATGTCCTAAGAGAGTGATTTTAAAGGCACTGGCAATCTCATTTTACGAACTTATTTGCTACAAAAACGATCGTTGAAAAAGCACCAGAAGTATCTCTTGTGCGTATTCCCTGTGCAGTAATAATGGCATCATGCTCTTTTCATAGGAAACAAATTGAACCAAAAGAAAACGAATGTTTAAATAATATTTAATATTGGCAATTCAAAACTAATCTCCATTTCCAATAGTTTAATAACATTAGAAGAGGAGTGCGTGGCCGAATGATTTCGAGGTCTGCCTGCCGACCAGGCAGATCACAGGAGTAACTTTTATTGACTTAAGTGCAGCGTATGACACCATAAAACACCAGAAGTTGTTTGCTAAGCTATATTCTATGACAAATGACGGGCGAAACTCACGTATGTGCCTACCATCTCAGAAATAGAGAGACGAACAGATAGTTACATATCAAATGACAAGGACAGGATTTGGAACACAGCACGTCCCCCTCCCCTTCCCCCCCCCCCCCAATACTTGGGAGTAAAGTTGGACCACACGCTGTCATTTGCCGCACATTGCCAGGAGACAAACCAGAAAATGCATGCGAGAAATAGTATCATACGAAAACTGACTGCCTCAACATGGGGATCAAAGCTATATGTCCTCAGAACATCAGCACTAGCTCTGTGTTTCTCTGTAACTGAGTACGGCGCACCAGTCTGGAAGAACTCTGTACATATCAAACATATAGATTCAGCAATAAATGAGATAGGCTGTATAGTTACTGGATGCCTAAAACCTACCAACTGAAAAAAAGACCCCATAATCAACATAGCGCCACCAGAGATACGAAAAACTGTCGCGTCAGAGATAGAAAGAGAGATAAAGGTAAATGACCAAAGACACTCTATGTTCTGACATCAGGTGCAGCGTGCAAGACTAAAGTCAAGACAAAGTTTCTTACAGTCAACCCACCCCCTACTGACTAGTCCAGGAAAATGATGCATCGAAAGTTTCAAACAGCTGACACTGGTCCCCTTGATCGAGTTACGAGAGGAACCTGCGCCTGGACATCTCCTACTCTACGCAACTAAATAGACTTCGAACTGATGTATCAGGATGCAGGAAAAACCTGAAAAGATGGGGATACAGAGATGATGAAACATGCGAATGTGGAGTAACACAAGACCAGGACCATCTGATGATCTGCCCAAACCTACCGTAGACTTGTAGCATGGATGACCTGCTGAGTGCCAGTGACAGGGAAACCCTTGTGGCTGAATACTGGAAGAATGATGTGTGACGTAGTGCCTAGGACACGGAAAGTAAGTATTTAAGTCATGTAGTGTGATAACACATAACTTAACTTAACTTAACTTAACGTTTTTATACTGGTTTAGAAGACCCTGCAGAGTCTGTATACAACCAGTTACATTTACATCACCTTGCTCTAAAAGCTATGCGCATCCAGTTTATTCTTAAATGCATTAACTGTCCCTGCCTCCACTACCTCCCCTGGCAATGCATTCCAAGCAGACACCACTCTCTGACTAAAAAAATATTTCATAATATCTAACCTGGACCTCTCTTTAGTCAGCTTGTAGCTATGTCCTCGTGTTATTGTAGGTGGCTGTATTTTAAAAAAACTTGTTATAGTCTAATTTATCGATTCCTCTGATCATCTTATAAACCTGTATTAAGTCACCACGAATTCTTCTCTCTTCGAGACACTGTAGGCCGGTTTTTCTGAGTCGTTCCTCATAATTGTAATTCTGGAATCTCACTATCATCTTTGTCGCTCTTTTTTGTATTCTTTCTAGCATGTTTATATCCCCTCTATGATAAGGACTCCACACCTGTACACAGTACTCCAATCTAGGTCTAACTAAAGCTTTATACAGTTTGACGATCACTTCCTTGATATGCTATAACATTCGTCTTGTACTATGATAACATATGAGATGCTACAATCTAAGTATTGTAGTGTAATAACACATGAGATGATCATGTTTAGCCTCCAGCCCATCTTCCGTAGGTTCACCGCATCACTTATGTATTTGGCGTGTAAGTGTCAGACTGAGCAGAGATCTTGCTTCTCGTATCAAAGGTACCGGGTTCGAGCCCAGTAGCAATACACGCCAATATACTCAACTGAAAATGTGCATCTGACTTACGGTTAACCAAGACACGACAACGAGGAAGGATACTTCTACAACAAATGCTGACATCTAGTACAATGAGAACTCTTACACTTCATCCCCGACGACATCATTTGCTATGGAAAAATCGCTGTCTCTGTCACTAAACACAACCATAAACCTTGTCTAGTGTGGTGGATAACACATCATACGTAAGTGTTCTCTAGTAAAATCCATGTCCAGCAATTTTATATAATATGCAAATAGCAAAATTTAGAAAGAAAAACAACTTTAAAATTGAGAAGCAAAATAGGAAAGAAAACTCGAAATTGTCGGTTATCAATCGCCATTTAAAAAAGGCAAGCATAGATGATGGATGTGAATAATGTACCAGCCTCACCTGTTGGTTATCAATCAAAATATGCAGACAAATTTCTTGAAATGGATTATTCTAATATAAAAAGTCAAGCGTTTATCTAAACATAAACAAGCATTTTTAGAGAAAAATATGACCTCAAATTATTCATTTATTCAACCCCCGTGAGTATATTTATATCATCAGCTCGTAAATATCATTTCCCTGGAAGATTGTTCTGTTCCCTGTAGCGTACATATCACACTATATTTAGATAATCTACATATGGCTCTTCTAGAACCTCGTCCACTATCTAGGATAATCATATCTCTTATTGTACCCCTGAACCGATGTGTCTGAACGTTTTAGTTTATGTGTTGTCTTCCCAGTAATGTGAATCTCCACAAAACATTCCTTATATACTGTTCTGTCCCTTTCTCCATCTTTGTTGGCGGTTCTCCTAATGGGCTTAAACAGTCTCTTTAAATGCGTATACTGGAAGATGAATTATAAAGTCTATATGCGTGTACTGGAAGATGAATTATAAAGTCTCTTTATATACGTAAACTGGAAGATGAATTATAAAGTCTATATGCGTGTACTGGAAGATGAATTATAAAGTCTCTTTATATGCGTGTACTGGAAGATGAAGTATAAAATCATTTTATATGCGTGTACTGAAAGATGAATTATAAAGTCTCTTTATATGCGTGTACTGGAAGATGAATTATAAAGTATATATGTGTGTACTGGAAGATGAATTATAAAGTCTCTTTATATGCGTGTACTGGAAGATGAATTATAAAGTCTCTTTATATGCGTGTACTGGAAGATGAATTATAAAGTCTCTTTATATGTGTGTACTGGAAGATGAATTATAAAGTCTATTTATATGCGTGTACTGGAAGATGAATTATAAAGTGCAAATGACAATGATGCAAACTCTAGAGTTTCTCCTATCATGATATTGCCTCAAACAAAATGCTCGTTACGTTCGAGTTATTAATAATGACTTTCTCTCCCACTCACTCTCTATTGTTGTCTTTCTTTTTATTGCCATTTTATTCATTGTCTTTAAAGGATTGGGGAAAATTCTAACTTTTTATGTTTCAATTTGATTCTCTCTTTCCTCTCATTTTTCTCTCATATTATACCAATGTTTCGTGTCAAAACTGTGTTATAAATTATAGTTTTTAATTTGTTCTTTGAGTTTATCATCTCTCTCTCTCTCTCTCTCTCTATATATATATATATATATATATATATATATATATATATATATATATATATATATTTATATATATATATATATATATACATATATGTACCAAAAAAAACAATGACTCATTACAAATAATCACCCCGCCCCCTCCCTCTCTCTTTCTCTCTCTCTCTCTCTTTCTCTACTTCTCTCTCTCTCTCTCTCTCTCTCATCTCTTCCCTATTAATATCTAGCTAATGTCTTACAAACTCTGTTCGGCCAAGTCCATTGTATTGTTCTCCGCATGGATTTCTGGCAAATATATTACTGCTAATATAATAATAACCAATTAATAGAATACATATTACCACTCTCTCCTCTCTTTTACTCTCTCTCTCTCTCTCTCTCTCTCTCTCCGCCACTCTACCGTCCCTGTGTGTTGCTCGTATGTCACCTAATCCTGTACAGCATTTCCCACTCACGATGCACTCACTCCCGCCATAGCTCTCACAATAATTGCTATACAATAAACACGAACGACAGCCATGTTTCCGGTAGAACCAAGCAGACAAAACAAAAAGTGAACAGTACTTTCATCACTTTTTTTTCAATTTTAAAATGCTCAGAAAAAAATGTAACATTAACAGGGGGTTACGTTAACATCAAAAGCTCGACTGTGACTAAACTTTCCCATAAAGGAAATATTTTGAGGCAGGGCGGTTAGGTTCAATTCGCAACTCCACATCAAGTAGTACCCATAATATACACAACTCCACACAACCTAATACATGTAATGAACACAACTCCACACAACCTAGTATATGTACTGTACACATCTAGTACATTCACTATACACAACTCCACACCAACCTAGTACATGTACTGTACACAACTCCAAATCAACTAGTACATGCACTATACACGACTCCACACCAACCTTGTACCTGTTGGGCTAGACAAATTTTCATATACAAAGTCACAATCATTTCTCGCTGCCTTGTCTTCCATACCTGTAAGGTAAGTACCAATTCACAGCTGGTTAGTCTGGAGTGTGTCACTACCGGGGATTGAACCCAACGCCATTGAGAACAACAAGAACAGCAAGCGCTACAAGAACAGCAAGCGCTCTAAGTACGCTGCCACTCAGATGATCATATTTTAAACATTTTACACATTTTTTAAAAATAATTTTGTTGTGTTGGTTGTACTGTATCCGGTATGTATACAAATGTTGACAAATACCTTTATAATTTTTAAGAAAATGCATATTATAACGATTTAATCCGACAAAGAAAGGACGCACATTAATCAAAATCAGTAAATTATCACATTTAAATGCATTATACAAAAATGAACTCTGCGTTCTGGCAGACTCAATTGAACGCCTGTCCCAGCGCTTAAAAAAATCTTAATCAAATGGATACCGGACCGGCCCACTGCAAAACTTCAGGCATTGAGAAGGTGGGTGGATTCACCAGAGAGGGAGGAATATTGCAGCAGAGTCATATGCGATGAGACAAAAGCAGCCACCAGAGCAAAATGAAAAAAAAGATCACCCTGGCCACATAGAAAACGATGCCTACTACCAACACTTCCGGCGAGACCAGGTGATCATTTTCCGACTACGCACAGGATACAACACTGAGACGTAATCTATACAAGTTCAAGATTTAGCACTACGGAACTTTGTACATGCGGCACAGGATACAACACTGAGACGTAATCTATACAAGTTCAAGATTTAGCACTACGGAACTTTGTACATGCGGCACAGCACCCATGACAGCAGAACACATGTTGCAGTCCTGCCGATCGTATACCGATACAAGAAGTAGCATTTGGCAACAGCCAATGTCCTTCCACGAGAAGCTGAATGGTAGTGCACGGAGCCTCAAGTTGACATGTCTTCGTTAGAGTCATTGAGATCGAGGTCTGAAGACGAACGAGGAAGAAGAAGAAGAAATATAGTATAACAAATTTTCGTTTTACACCAGTTGACTTCACTACTAAATGCTTTAAGATCTTTACAGTGTCATACAACGAACACTACAGCACTTAACATACTATATTTAATCTTCGCTAATCGATCACACAATGAGCAAATAATAACGAAATAGGCGTTACAAAACGACAGATCTTTTTTTTTTTTTTTTTTAATAGAAGACAAGGAAACTCCGTCCTTCATCCATTTATCGTTAACAAATCCATTTTTAATCCGTCTTTAATTTGGAGTGGTTAGTGAAAAAGTAAGAGCGTTTCTGGTTGAATGTATTAACAATAAAGACCCTTTTTAACGTCTGGGTGGCGAAACATTAACCAGAGTTGCTAATAGACAGGTACAGTTTAGGTAGCAAGTAAGGTAAGATAGAGTCGCAGACATAGATAGAGAGAGAGAGAGAGAGAGAGGAGGGGAGGGAGGAAGAGGGACTTGATGCAGTGAATGAGGTACAATGTTAAACTACATCTAGAAGTTGAAGGCTGGTGAATATGTCTACAATGAAAGTTCTGTAATGCGTGATAAAAATGTAAAAGTGAATTGATTGCAGCCTGTACACCTATATAAGAAGCTGTTTGGCAATGTCGTGAGCGTTGAGCTGAAAGATGTTAGGGTCATCTATGTGGATTTCTGATAGTGAACGAGGAAGAAAAAGAAAAAGAAGCCAAAATGAGGCTTCCCGTTTATGTCGTAAACTAAAGTAGCAGAGTTTGCATGGTAAGAACAGCCAGTAACAGAATGGAGATTGATGCAGCTCTGGTGTGACTATCAGGGACTCCCAAAAATCTGTGTCATCTTCTAGCGTTCGCAGCCCAGGTTTCGGAGGATCAAAAACGGATAACTATAGAGTGGATTGTTTCATGTCTTGAGCTGAAAACATGCATACATATCCCATGCAAATGTCCCAGCATTGCCCATGTCTCCTTCACTGGTCTGTAACTACCTAAACCGTCAGGAAGGATGTACTTGTTGTCTAGATGGAACATACTTTCTGTCAACTATTTTTCGACTAATTTACAATAGACTAAAGTTAGGTGATGACTCTATGGCTACTTTGCATCGTGGGATACTTGCCAGGTTTAGGAAATGGACGGAGGTAGCTGTGGAGTCAGTCTTCTGGCGATTCTACAGTTGTTGAAATCCTCCACCACCTTTCTAATACATGATGTATCCAGTTCCTGAGGAGCGGTGCATACCTGGCAACAACCTCCAGTATCAGAACGGAGATTCGAGCATTGCCTTCGGCTCTGGGAAGACTATCTGGGACTTCCTTAATGAGAGCCAGAACCGTATGTTAGTCTGTCCTTGCTTTGTAGTGTTTATAAGGGCTGGCTGTGGCATGAGTGGATAGCAGACACAAAAATCTCGGACCTCCGGGAACTTGCGTGTATCCACTGCCCTGGCCATGCTGAGATTTACATGAATGAAAGAGTTAACATCCTGAGACCAGGGATCCGCATTGAAGACATTGGCAATAGATAGAGATGACATTTTGAAGTTGTTCAACGACAGCTTTTTGCATGAGCACACTGTAGTCGATGAACCAGCGATGTAAGGTTTTGTAACCATACTCGAGTCAAGCAGAGATGGGCACATTTGAGTACAGAGCAGAAGTGTATATGATCAGCAAGTTACAGATACCATCAATATATACACTCTTCGCCACTTGCTGAGAGGGACCAGTGCTCTGTCTGGACTGCCATGACGTCGATTATTAACAGAACAGAGTGGAACTCAATGCAGAAGGACAGCAACTAAGTAAAAATAAAGAAAAAATGCTCGCTCTGAAGGCATCTATACATATGGATCAGCAGGACATACCGGAATATATTCAAAGATAACTGTTTGAATAGGACCCTGCAATCAATAGATTATAGAAATGTGAATGGAAGGAGCCTGGAATAGAACTTACTTAGATGAGTAAAGTATAGCGTCTGAGTGGGGGGACTAAATTAGGTCAACTATTACTGAATGCTGACGGAGACCTTCTGAAAAATTTCATAACAGCTGATAAAAGTTGTATTTATGGACAGATGTCGAAGCAAAACAGCAGCCATGACAGTAGGTTCGAACGGCATCCGTGACCAAAAATAAAACGTCACTCACTCAAATGTGAAGGTGCTGTTGATCGTTTTTCTATTTTACTTGAGGGGCAACATGCATCATTAGTTTGTTCCACGAGGTCAGATGTTCATTAAAGATTAGTACTTGGATGGTATGAGGTGTTTGAGATAGGCAATACGAAAACAAGAGGAATGGAGCATGGACATACCTGGATGAAGCACCTGCACATATGTCACTGCTTGTCCGTGACGTTTTGGCAAAGAATGGGACGACTTTGTCCCACAGCCGCTCTATTATACGGATTTGACTTCTGCGTAATTTGTTTTGGTTACTAAAGTTTAAATCCACCGTTAGAGGTCACCGATTTCAGACCACAGAAGAGATCCAAAAAAATTTGTTACGAGACATACATCTCATCCCAGAAAACGATTTCCAGGTCACGTTAAACAATGTAAAAATACGTTGGGAGCGGAGTATCAACAGTGAGGGAACTATTTCGAACGAGACAAATTTGAATAAATTGTAAGTTAAGATCAAAACATTTTTTTTTTCAAAGCTCGGCTTCTTTTTAAACTGCCCTCGTAGTGGCCTGTGCTGAATTTTAAACACAGTGAGGTCATAAGCTATTGGAAGCTCCTGCTATATAGCAATTGCTATCTGGCAATTGTTTTCACAGAATAAGTAAAACGTGCAACTCTATAGTCTTTTGAAAAATTCGACATAAGTAACAGACTTTGAGACGTTAATTATTAGTTTGTTCATCTTCTGTTTATATCTGGTCTTGAAAGTAACATTGATAGAAAGAGACAGAGAAAAGAGAGACAGGCAGAGATACTTGTAGTTATAATTATTGTGTATGAACAGAGACGTATCTTCGCCTCACAATAACGGTGTAATTCACATAACTTAAATAGTCGTACAAAGCTTGTGTACGGGGTTGACAACCTCATCATGTAAAAATTGTTGCTATAAAACCGCACCGCAAATGACTAGAATCAGGATTTCCTACAAACAGGTTAGGGGAGCGCATTGCAGAGGTGGACCGATTTTATTTGTTTAATGTAACGAATGAGGAAGTACAGTTGCATACAACCTTATCACAACACTTGTGTTGTTCTTATAGAGCTAAATAATTAGATCATGAAGATAAGTCATACAAATAGACCTCTCTTCCCCCCTCCCCCACAACCCCTCCCTTCTTTCCCAGAACTCTCTATCTCTCTCTCTATCTATCTTTCTGGCCCCAATCACTCACTCACTTTCTCTCTCTCTCTCTCTCTCTCTCTCTCTCTCTCTCTCTTCATAACTCATACACACACACACTTATCTTAATCTGTTCCGCGATATGTTTAAATGTACCTGACATTTTTATCCACTTTCCTTATACATAAATAGAGTACCACAGATTTAAGAACAAATTTATTTTAGGAATGATTTTATTTTTGGAAAGATTTTATTGAAGGAAAGACACACAGATTGGCAGGCATTGAAAGAGACAGAGAGAGAGAGAGAGAGAGAGAGAGAGAGAAAGAGAGAAAGTGAAAGAGAGGGAGACAGAGAGAGGAAGAGAGAGAGATTGATAGTAATCGGGGCTGAATAAAATATTGTACCTTAACGAAAAACTCACGTTTGACTTCCAATTGAATTAAATAGAATGTATTTTCGCGTAAGAATTGAGGGCAAGGGATACATATCACAAGAGATAAAGAGAGAGAGAGAGAGAGAGAGAGAGAGAGAGAGACGTAATTTTATCGTTTATGAAAACAAGGTCATTTTAACGGGACAGATCACCGTTAATATAAATTATCGTGGCGTTCCAAGACATGGGGAAGCGATAATAATGATGCTGATGATAGTGATGATAAATGGAACAGGTACAAAAGGTAGTCACTTAGAGATAGAGCTGTCAGCTCTAGCTAGGTAATACGACAAGATTCCTTTCCCCATAGCTAGCTCTAATTGATTCCACTACTCAATTTACAAAAAAGGCAACCTAAAGCTGTGCATGAACTACCGAACTATGGCGCTGATCAGCCACGCTAGCAAGATACTCTTGCGAATCCTATTAAGAAGGATAGAGAAAAGGTTTGAATATGAAATTCACGTAGTCCAGGCAGGTTTTAGGAAAGACAGAGGGACAAGGGAACACATATTCAATTTAAGGAATATCTACGAAAAATATAGAGAGTTTAATGTAGACCTGTACACGTGTTTCATTAATTACACCAAGGCCTTCGACACGGTAAAACATCAAAGTCTGTGGAGAATCATGAAGGAAATGGGGTTTCCCTTGCATATAGTCCATCTTATTGAAACATTATACCAAGATCAACAAGCCGCTGTCCGAGTGTCTGGGCAAACATCAGATTGGTTTGCAGCGCAAAAGGGAGTCCGATAGGGATGTATCCGCTCGCCTTATCCATACAGCATATATACGGAATATACAATGAGAAATGTTCGAGAAGACGATAACATTGAAAGTTTCGACCCATTTACGATTGGGGGGTACGAGATTCCAGAGTTACGATACGCAGATGACACAGTGATACTATCAAGAAGTGCAGAAGGGCTAGAGCAGCTACTTTCAGCCGTTAAGGGACATAGTAAAGATCAAAACCTGTTCATAAACATCAATAAAACAAAGATAATGACCACCGACAATACATAATGTCAGCATAAATTTACAGTGGGTGGTGAGGAAATAGATCAGGTCACACATTTTGAATATCTAGGCTCCAGAATTGACAAAAACGACGACTGTTCGAAAGAAATCAGAAGAAGACTAGCCATGGCAATGGAGAGACTGAACAGCCTGAAGAAATTATGGCAGAGCATCAACAAAATTATAAAATTAAAAGTCTTGAGAGCCTGTGTTTTTCCTGTGGCAGCTTATGGCTGTGAATCATGGACTATTACCAAAACTTCTAGATAAGGAATCGAATGCTTCGAGTCAAAATGTTACAGAAAGATCCTCAAAATATCCAGGACAGAGAAAAAAACAAATGTAGACATTCTGCAAGAGTTGAGCATAGAGGAGACTTGATTTATCAATTCCATTTTGGCTAGAAAATGCAAATACTTTGGTCTCATCAAGAGACACAGTGGTCTTGAGATAACGATGATGGAAGGTATGGTGCCAGGCAAAAGAGGAAGGGGTAGACCAAGAAGACGATGGCACCTAGATATCCAGGAATGCCTGGGTATGACTGTGGCGGAGGCTGGAGTTTTGGCAAGAGAACGAGTTTCTTTCAGACAGACTGTGATGGGAGCGACGTTCTACAAAGGATATGCTACATGATAATGACTCATTTACAGCTGAGCGGATTGAATTCGCCTGGGAGACGAGCCATGTCAGAGAAAAGTGCTAATTAAGCATCCAAGCTCAAACAACTCTTAGGGTCATATGGAATCAAGTTCAAGTTAATGGTTCATGGTACACATGGAATCAAGGTAATGTACCAAGGTAAACATGGAATCAAGTTAATTGGTCAAGGTAAACATGGAATCAAGTTAATGTGTCAAGGTACACATGGGATCAAGTTAATGGGTCAAAGTAAACATGGAATCAAGTTAATGGGTCAAGGTACACATGGACTCAAGTTAATGGGTCAAGGTAAACATGGAATCAAGTTAATGGATCAAGGTAAACATGGAATCAAGTTAATGGGTCAAGGTATACGTGGAATCAAGTTAATGGACCAAGGTAACCATGGAGTCAAGTTAATGAGTCAAGGTACACATGGAATCAAGGTAATTGGTCAAGATGCACATGGAATCAAGTTAATGGGTTAAGGTATACGTGGAATCAAGTGAATGGACCAAGGTAACCATGGAGTCAAGTTAATGAGTCAAGGTACACATGGAATCAAGTTAATGGGTCAAGGTAAACATGGAATCAAGTTAATGGGTCAAGGTATACGTGGAATCAAGGTAAAGGGTCAAGGTAAACATGGAATCAAGTTAATGGACCAAGGTAACCATGGAGTCAAGTTAATGAGTCAAGGTACACATGGAATCAAGGTAATGGGTCAAGATACACATGGAATCAAGTTAATGGGTCAAGGTAAACATGGTATCACGTTTATGGGTCAAGGTACACATGGAATCAAGGTAATGGTCAAGGTAAACATGAAATCAAGTCAACAGGGCAAGGGTCACATCGAATCAAGTTAATCGGCCAAGGACCCCCTGCAAATCAAGTTAATGGACCAAGGTAAATATGGAATCAAGTTAATGGACAAGGTACACATGGAATCAAGTTCATGGGCCAAGGTGCACATGTAATCAAGTTAATGGGTAAAGGATCTCCTGATATCAGGTAAATGGGTCAAGGATCGCCTGATATCAAGTAAATGGGTCAAGGACCTCCTTGAATCAGGTTAATGGGTCACGGACCGCATATCGTCCTCAATCTCAAATTGAATCGTTTTCTTTTATTATGGTCATTGTTTTTTCTGGAACATCAATAGTGAAAACACACATTTGAGAAAAGTTGCAAACATTTACCTGGACACCAAAATAACAGAAACCAGACATATTGCAATACGACATGTTGAATCAAACACAAAAAGTTATAATCTTAGCTCAATACGTGAACTAATCTTTATAGATGACCGAAGCATTATATGGAAAGACGTATTCAATGATATGAATTCACTTGACACAAATCGGATCGACGATTAACGTAACAGGACAACTGGAAAAAGTAAGTATTGTTTTTCTTTTTCTTTTTTTATATTAATATTGCGGTCTTTGCAGTTTATTTGTCTTTTACAATCGTTCATTACAGCTCGTCACACTGTGACGTCACGCACCTTGTGAGTCACGTGATTAAGATGGTGGTCGGTAAGTGGTGTACCGGTGTCGTGTTTGAGACTTCTGGATGAAAACAATGAAACGCACACACATACAATAGTGGAGTAATCGACTTGAGTACCTAAAGAGGCCAGCCGAGATTTTATTTCTGCCTCCTCCAAACCCCATAAGGAGCCTTATCTGTCATCATAAATTATCGCTGAAATAATAACTCTAGACTGCCATTGACGTTGATGATATTAATTTCCAATGACATACTGGACCTACGAGTAATGAGAAATAGGCTGGCACCAGCAATAACAAAGGAATGAAGGCAAATTGTGCTTGAGGCAAGGAATCTCATTGGTTAGCAAAGGTCACCAGAAAAAAAAATATGTGTTATTATAATTACAACTCCTATCGATCGGCTGGAGTAAACAACAGGCCATTGAAATATGGAGATGCAGAAGAATCTGGCGTATTTTGTGGGAACAAGGGCAAACAAAGGAGGAGAGGAGGGGGGGGGAGATGATTGGGGGTTACTTGAATAAAGCATGGCAGGAAAAATAACGACATGGATAAATATCATACATGTAAAGAGCCCTGACACTTTGTCAGTAAACAAAAATCCAGTGAAAGATGATAACGTGTGGGATTAGGGTGGGAAATAAACGTGAAGAAACAGATGGCGAACTACAACAAAAGTCAATAAAATATATCCGGTTTCGCACGCATTCTCGTGGCGTTCAGACACAAGTTGGTGGCATTAGCACGGTGGTTCCCAAACTATTAACATATCCCAGCTATTTAGGCCTCCGTTTTAACAGAAATGAAGTGAGGGAACGTCAATATTTAATGTTGCGTCATTAACTCTCTAGGGTAGAAAGATCTCAAGGGCAAAGGGTTTCATAGTACGTCATTCAAGCTGGCCGAAAACAGGCTGATTGTGATGTAGTCTAGGAGTGATGCAACAAAGAACCAATCCGCCATTATTTGATACCGAATTGTTGGAGTAAATGGCTCGTTTTCACTGAGAGATCATCTAAAGAATAAGAAGCAAGAGGTAAGGAGGGGGAGGAAGATGAGAAGCGGGAGCAGGATGAGGATGAAGAGAAGGGGGAAGAAGAAGAAGAAGAAGAAGAAGAAGAAGAAGAAGAAGAAGAAGAAGAAGAAGAAGAAGAAATGTGGCTAAACAAAGATGAACACACACTGCAGAAGAGAATAATGACAATACAGACCAAAACAGACTAGAACATACCAATTCAGACCAGAACAAACCAAAACAGACCAGACATGTAATAATAACATAATAGTTGTCAATGTTTGTCAGTGGCGTTTCCCCATTCCTTGGACCGAGCATTGTGGTCGCCGGATATAAGACACTTCTTGACAGGCATCTCCACAAAACTGTCAGAAAATCGCACTTAGTCTCATCAGGAAATTGGTCTATGTGAGAGTACAAGTTTTAACCCAAACTTCTGATTATTGATTTTCATAGGGGAACTGAGACGTTAGTCCGGTAAGGCACAACATACTGACCTAGACGTCAAGGTCATCCACAATATGCTCACCAAGACCACTATCTCTCTTCCATGTAGCGTTCCATGGAAATAGGCTGTTTTCAAGGTAGTCTAACTGGCGAGATGTGAATTGACGTAATCCCTGTAGTAGTGAGTGTCACGCAGATGAAGCCAAGCGTAGCTTAACCGCCTGGAGGATCACGGTCAACCTTCATCAGCACGCTCGGGATGTGAGGAAAGTTACGACAACCTGCTACTTAACGCACCTATCAGGGCGCACAAAAGAGTAAACTTACACATTGTGTGCGTTAAACAACAACATTGATTTTCATCTCAATTTCTTGCATTTCTACATTATCAGTAATATAGGTAGAAGTACTAATGATTGGGTGGACTATACATAGCCAGGTCCCATCAGGCGGGCCAATATGAATGTATGTATCCATGCAGCCTGGACACTTGATGGTGGCATACTCCTTTAAGTTGGTAACCTGAACCATGAACTATTGTATGATGGATGGACGTTGGTTGGTACTACGGCAATTCCACTAACCAACGTGGATATATTTTAGGACAAATCTATCTGCATTTCCTTCTGAATTTACTCTTACCAGCCCGTCTCTTTCTTTCTTCCCTTTTCTCTCTTCCTAGTCTCTCTTTCTGTGTCCACATTTATTACAGCCATTCGCTGAATGTGTCGGCGAGGAGTACGATCTCCTGAGATCTCACGTTGATTGTGGTTTTTAAAGTTC
This sequence comes from Ariolimax columbianus, assembly GCA_036924085.1. Classification (NCBI taxonomy): domain Eukaryota; kingdom Metazoa; phylum Mollusca; class Gastropoda; order Stylommatophora; family Arionidae; genus Ariolimax; species Ariolimax columbianus. Next base: position 28,602,829 of record JAVGWX010000004.1, on the reverse strand, counting down.
AAGTTTTACTTAACTTCCCCTGTCCCTCCCTTTGTTGAAGCGCAGACCCCACACAGCATCGGGGTCCCGATACTAGCTTTTTAGCAAGTCTGATTCCATTCATGTGTTTAAGCGCAGGTCCATCGCTGCATTTAGATGTGCAAATAAGCTTTTTGGAAAGTCTTATTTCAGTTATTTTGTTGACAGGCAGGTTCAACACAGCATTGGGGCCCCCAGCGCTTTGGAAAGTCTGATTACAGCCATTTGCATTGATGGTTTATAGCAATGATTTTTACGTGATGAAAGTGTCAACCCCATCTACAACATTTTAAGTCGCCTCTTACAACATGCAAGAAAACAGTGGTCTTATTTTGCTCCCCCCCCCCCTCCCCAATATTCGGATGTTATTTAAGGCCTACCATATGTTAATTGGTGTGATGGTGGAAATAAAAGTGATCTTGGTGGGGCCACTATACCAATAGGAGGCATAGGATAACCCCTAGGTAGAGTCCATCTGCCTGGAGCTGCACCGACCACAATTCAGACAGCCCATGTCCGCAACTTCTCCACCAGCAGCCAGTGCAAACCTTAAGCGTGTTAGATCATCTTGCCTTGATGTTACTTTCTGTATAAAGTGTTTGGCGTATGTCTGTCTCCAGCAACGAGCATGACTGCTGATCTATATCAAGTGCAGTGTGTTTAATGCTCCTTTTCTGTCTGGGCCCAAGTTCCAAAAGCTGTGCTATGATGCAGAATGAAATGTCTAATCGATTTCGGACCCGGCGTCTTTAAACAAGCTGTGCGGAAAGATGGCATTTGTGGGTCTGTTACTCTCCCGCACGGCTACTCCACACCATATCCAAATGTTCGGTTGGTTACTGGTTGGTTGCTGGTTGGCTGCTAATGCCCACAATGGGTTGGTAATCCTTTTGTGAGCCCTGAAAATGACAGAGCTTTTAGCAGAATGTAGTAGCTTTTCCGACATCCCGAGCGGGCTGAGCAAGTGAACTTGTGTACTCCAGGCGTTTGTGCAATGCTTGGCTTCCTCTGCGTCTCACTCACTACTACGGGGATCACATCGAACCTCACCTTGCTAACAAGACTGTTGTCCTCGACAACACACCATTTCGAGGAAGACTAACGAGGTCAGGTGAGAGTCTTGGCAGGTATCCCTGGCTAACATTGTTTTATCAGTGTGTTTTGCCTGACCAGACGTTAGCCTCATCGTCCCACACAAATTTGGTTTAGTGTTTGGAATGCACCGTGAAAACTTTGAAATCTTAAAGCTGGCAAATGTTATTCTGGCTTTGATCAATAGTGTTGGAGATGCTTTCGTTTGTTCAAATATAAATGTGTCTGTCTGCTACATTTGATTAGATGTAGTTATTGATTGTACAAATCTAAGTGGCATGTCCTTTACAGAACGTCACGTCTTACAACCGCCAACCTATTTGGATGTTAAAAGTTTCTTGGCAGGTGTGCAGTACGGTAGGTTGCCATTACTTTCCGCACGAGGAGGAGCGATCGCACCTAGAAAAAAACCTGTGTCTGCCAAACTTGGATAGAAAAGAAAGGATAATCCATACTTGAATGAGATGCAATTATTTTCGCTAAAATACCAATCTGATTAACTACACGACAAAACTATAATGAACATCTATTAATTCGGTCACCTAAAAACACAAAAACATCCTGCATTTTCTCTGACATATGTGGTGGCTTTGAATCGGACACTACACAACACAGCACAAAACGTACATTGAATTAAATACAAACAAAACGCAAGGCAGTAATCTGAATTCAAATAATATGTTTTTTATAATGTATACGTATGATTCAGTTACCAGGACAAAAACAAGGACGGAACTTAGGTTGCTACCAAAAGGTCTTCTTCGGGAAGAACGAGCAATACACAAATTGGTTTTCATGTCATGGGGAAAGAGATGAACACATCAAAATGAGATTGAAATACATATAATGGCTATAAGATTAAACTTATCGTACAATCACTAGTCTACACTTGTGGCATTCTATAACTAGTATTTGATATCCTTTTCATGTGTTTGTTTCTCTTTCTGTCGTATTCCTCTCTTCTAAGATGCGTTACCCGATTTGTGTATTTCCGTTGTCCCTGAAGAAGGCAGTTTGGTCGGAATGTAGGTTTCGTTCATGTTTTCACCCGAGCACGGTATCCGAACCATACATATACATGTTTTTGTGTGAGCTATCTTAAATGACTGCCGTCCCACGTGATTGGTGTCCCCGCGTGCGGACATTGATGGTGGCATCAATTATCTCTAGTGATGTCGTGCCCTCAACACACGGGGCGGGGGGGGGGGGGGGGGGGGGGGAAGGCGCACGAAAGTGAGCACATGTAATCTGACGTCCTCAGTGGGGACGGGAATACGTGAGACATGGGAAACTGTGTACCTGTAATCTGACGTCCTCGGTGGAAACGGGAATACATGAGACACAGGAAAGTGTGCACCTGTAATCTGACGTCCTCAGTGGGGACGGGAATGCATGAGACACAGGGAAATGAGCACCTGTAATCTGACGTCCTCAGTGGGGAGGGGAATACATGAGACACAGGAAAGTGAGCGCATGTAATCTGACGTCCTCAGTGGGGACGGGAATACATGAGACACAGGAAAGTGAGCACCTGTAATCTGACGTCCTCAGTGGGGAGGGGAATACATGAGACACAGGAAAGTGAGCACCTGTAATCTAACGTCCTCAGTGGGGAGGGGAATACATGAGACACAGGAAAGTGAGCGCATGTAATATGACGTCCTCAGAGGAAACGGGAATACATGAGACACAGGAAACTGGTCTGAGTTATTCAATTACCATGCATGTGTATACACACATCCAGGGCAATAAACATAAGATACTACGTTAGGTCTATCAGACATTGGTCCTCCATACATAGGTCCACTAGACATTGACCCACTAGACATAGATCCACTAGACATAGATCCACTAGACATAGATCCACTAGACATAGATCCCCCAGATATAGGTCCCCCAAAAATAGGCTCACCAGACATAAATCCATCAGACATAGGCCCACCAGACATAGATCCATCAGACATAGGCCCACCAGACATAGATCCAGCAGACATAGATCCCCAGACATCGGTCCATTAGACATAAATCAAACATACATAAGTCCACTAGACATAGGTCCATCAGACATAGATCCATGAGACATAGGCCCACCAGACATAGATCCCCAGACATAGGTCCATTAGACATAAATTAAACATACATAAGTCCACTAGACATAGGTCCATCAGACATAGATACATCAGACATAGGTCCACCAGACATAGGCCCACCAGACATAGATCTCCAGACATAGGCCCACCAGACATAGATCTACCAGACATAGACCCCCCCCCCCCCCCCCCGACATAGATCCGCAGACATATGCCCCCCAGACATAGATCCATCAGACATAGATCCGCAGACATAGGCCCCCCAGACATAGGTCCATTAGACATAAATCAAACATACATAAGTCCATTAGACATAGGTCCACCAGACATATGTCCACCAGAGATAGGTCCTCCAGACGTAGGTCCACCATACATAGGTCCACCTAACTTAGGCCCACTAGATCCCCCTTTGTCCAACCACTCTGGTGACATAAAACAGTAGAAAAGGTATGGATACAAAAAGAAGTGGCAACACAACAGTGGTAGAAAGTCTGAAAGAGATGTTCTAGAAATTATTGCTAGGTTGAAGAGAAAAACATGGAAAAACGTATAGTAACCAGCTGCTTCAAATCCTTAGCCAACGAAACTAAGAACAAGAAGTGGAAGGAGTTCATAGCTAGAGTGATACAACAATAAACTCTACATATGTTCTAACACACGCATCGAAGGATGCACGAAAAGACAGATGAACCGACAGGTTACAATCTTAAGACATACAGACAAAGGTGATGGAGATTCCCTTCAGGGTATTCGGGAAAGTATTAATGGCACGACCATCAGGGATGTTTCTTAAACGGACGTTACAACTGAGGTGTACGTGGAACGGGATCTACTTGACAACAAGAGCACTGTCCCAGGTCCTGATGGAGTACAGTTTTGCCAGGTGAAGTAGATTGATAAAGCATGCATTAAGAAGGTAGTGGAGGATTCCAATACTACTATTATGGATTCAACAGTGCCTGGGGGATGGCTCTACGGATGCCTCCGTCAGCTTACTAAACCTGGCCATGGGTTCCACTATGTATGTAGCTATAGAGTCATGACCTTTCAGAATGTATATGGCAAATTACTGCAGCAAATAAATAGCGCCTAGAAAGTCATGTCCCATCTACAGAATGAGCACATCCTACCTGACAGCGTGGGTAGTTATAGATCAATGAAGGGGGCCTGTGGTAATGCTGGAACATTTGCTTATGACGCGTATGAGGGTTTATTGCTGTCAAGAAACAGTCCTTGTGGTTTTATCTGCAAGGCGCATAAACCCGAGTGGGCTATGAGACCGTAACGTGCTGTTTGATTGAATATGGAATGAACTCTTGGCTGGTAAGCTGGATTGCAGCTGCCATAATTAAATGTAAAATTACACCCTACGGATTATGGACATCCGAGTATATGCGCATATGTACGGAACAGTCCCAGGGTTTCCTGATCACCTCTGTACTGCTCAGCGTTTATACAATAAAAGTGGCCAACATTGAACCAACGGGGACAAGACTAACAGTGACGTTTGCAAATGACATCATCACGCGACTTGACAAGCAATCTCAGAGTTGTGTGGGAGAGTCAATCTCTGTGATCAATCCCAACACAGAAAGTGTGATGTGTTGCTCCCTGAACAACAAAGACTGACATACCTAGCATTACCTTTAATGGACGTGTCATTGAGAGGCGCAATAGCTTGAAATATCTGGGAATAATATTTGATCGCCATACATCCTATAAGTACCATGTAATTCGAACCATTTAAAGATGTGCGCTAGGTCTGGCAGCGGCACAAAAATAGCTACTTGTCATCATTTACAATCAGTTGATCCTTCCAATTATGGACTGGACATCCTCACATTGCCCAGGTCACAGTGTGATAGGCTGGAACGCCGCCCCCCCCCCCCCTTCCCTCCCTATGTCTGCACGTCAAGTCCAGTTTTCTGGATAACCGCTTTTGTACCGTAGTTGATAGTTCAAGATTTCCAAACAAACAACCTCGTGTTGAAATTAGTCTCCGTGGTACAGTGTTCAGTACAACATTTCATATGCACATATCAGTCTTGCGGGAAATATTCGGCTGCCTGTTCTGCACGCCTACACGTACACATCGGAGAAGTAGCCAATTTTAGTCCGTTTTAGAGGCCACCTGTTACGTCCCGCTGTAATGCCGAAAAAGAATCACCTACTTCGCTCGATGAGGGCAGTGGTAGTTGTCTCTCGTTCGGCCGACTTTTCGTATGGCTTAGATAACGTTCTTGTTGTTTTCGTGATATTCTCACTTTGGTATGCTTGTGTCCACTGTAGCGTCATCTTTCTTTTGACTTTTAGGTCGTCTAATGCCTTTTTAGTTGTTGACAGTACAACATTTTTGAGGGCTTGCAGAACTGACATTGCATCTGTAAGGAATACAACCTACTGACATTGACTTGTTATGTTGTTTATTATTTCTGCAGCAATAATTAGTGGCTGTACTTTAGCCGAGCAGTTTGAACAGAATTTCCCAGTGGATTAACTAGTGATTTCATTTTCTTTATCTGTGTAGATTACAGATTATTGCGCCTCCATTCTTCACTGCTATGATTGCAAATCTATGCTTCTCTATGGTAAGGATTTTCGACCATTTCACATGCTGATGTTTTCCTTTGGAGAATATTATTTCCTTCCCATGGGACATGTGGTAGTTATTAATGTTTTTATGCTGGGATATTGGTGTTGTTCCATTGGTTGGAACGGGTACTGGATTTACCCTTTGTGGTTTCTGGTAATCCATCCTTATATGTTCTGAATCGTATGATACCTATGCGTGGGTTCTGTCTGTAAAATTAAGATATGCATTGGCTCAGGTCAATGCATAGATAGGAGGAAGCAATGACAAAAGGCACCCACTGCATAAAAACAAGAGAGGAATGTCATGGATGGCACAGTTGACAATAGTAGAGACCATAGGCAAAGAGAAACAAGGGATTCACGCTAGAGATAAAATGAAGTACCAATGAGTCACCATCACCCTTGGCAGGGGATGCAAAGAATTGTGCAATGGGAAAGCGGACAAACAAATGATTTGTGATCAGACTATGGATAATGATGTTATATGCTGGTGAATACATATCGTGTGACGAGAAATATGGTTGGGGCTTCTATGTAAGAGATAGAGACACAAGGTCGTTAATGAGCAGAGTCTGGCTTACATGACCACAACCTCCAAAAGGAAAACGATTATTGCGTCAGTGACTCCAGCTCTGAGGTTGCAATCGGACTCTGAGGTTGCAATCGGAGACTTATTTAATGTACGTCACAATAGTTTTTGGCTCTCACTCCATATTTTGGAAGGTACAAAAGTGCTGGCTATGGCATGAATGGATATCGGACACAGCTAGAGACTCAGTGCATTGTGGATCTACTGTCCATGCCATGCTGGGATCTGTGGGAATGGAAGACGTGTCAGCCTCGCCTCAAAATCGCCTGTAATGGGCACGCCACAGATGGATAGGCGTTTTGAAGCTGATCAACGGCTGTCACTTAGAGGACATCACGATCGAAGAACCAACAATGCACACATTTCTAAGTTATGATATCGTGCGCGTGTTCAGCAGATAGGGGTGCCTCTGAGAGGACGGACCATGAGTGTCTTCACCCATCAGTATCTACGCCCTTCACAATTTGCTGATAGGGACTGAGCACCTATCGGTCTATCGAGGTGCAATGACGTTGATTCTTAACAGAAGTTTATAAATGATTATTATAACACGAGCATTTATTGACATTTGTATATTTCAGCTACGTAAGACCATTGGTCAACGAAAAGTGAACACCCTAAAGATTCATCGGAGTCCAAAATTTGAACAAAATACGTTCATTATTTTGTTCAATCACAATCGCACGCGGAACCTCTAGCGGCAAAACCCCTAGCGCGCAAACCTGGTTGAGAAGCCCTGCAGTAAACTGTTATATGCGACAACTTATCGTATTTTCGGTCATTTCAAAATGGTCGCTGGACTGTTCATTGTGGTTATTACCATAACTGGGATAAATAGCCTAACTAATGGCTTCTTGTCTGATTCACCCGACGGTCCACTAAAAATAGCGGCTTTCAACATACAAACCTTTGGTCAAGCCAAAATGTCTGACATTGCAGTGGCTAGCAATATCGTGACGATTTTACAACGCTACGATGTTGTGCTTATTCAGGAAGTTCGGGATTCAAGTGGGTCTGCCTTGGTTGACCTTCAAACTCATCTAAACTCGAGTGGTTCGTGGTCGTTTGTTGCCAGTCGTCCTGTAGGTAGAACCAGCTATAAAGAACAGTACGCCTTCTTCTACCGGACGAGATCGATTAGGATAGTTGGTCAGCACTTGTATAACGATTCCGTTCACGACTATTTTGAACGAGAACCTTTCTCGATTGAGTTTCAATACTATTCAGTCACCAAGTTGGCATTTCGATACATGGTCTTTTTAGGGCTCCATACCCGCCCAGATGACACGCCCAATGAGCTTATACATTTGCCCAGAGTAATTAAGAATGTGTCTACGCACTTCAACAATGCAGACGGTGTCGTTGCCATGGGAGATTTCAACGCAGACTGCAGATATCTCAACAGCACAATGCGAAGAAGTCTGGAGATATTTACACCAAACAGCGACTTTAAAAATTACATCAACGACTCAGCAGATACAACTGTTGCTACGACCACCAACTGTGCTTATGACAGGGTAATCAGCCTTGGAAATAATATTGACATCAGGAATGCTGAGCCCTTCAACTTTAAGATTGGATTAAGTCTGAGTACTAACGCTTCCTCCGCTGTCAGTGACCACTATCCTGTGGAGTTCAAGTTGTACTAGACATTCTGCTAAACTGATGCCATTTATAGTAACGGATCTTACACGCTCAGACCGAGTCACAGTGGCTGACACCTTGTTGCTTTATGTAACCAAATCAATCAGAATTATTGTAATCAATACCTTTTCAAATCTTGTCTAACTGTTAGGATACTTGTATTTTAGTATGAAGACAGGTTCGAACACATTGCCATGCCTAAACTTGATATTAAATAGGTGGGATGAAATAAAAACCTACATTACACACTGTGCATCAACTTTGTTAGCAAGCGGCCTTTATTCCTCAGTGTACCACAGCTATAGGAAGAACACTGCAATGACAGTTTCTTTTCAACTATTCTAATTGAAATTAGATGTAATTAACATAGGTGTGACCATGTATGATAATAAAGACATCTTATCAATCAAGTTTGTAGTTCCTGTTCTACTTGAAAACAAACATATAGTTGTTTCTGTTGTTTGAAAACAAACATATAGTTGTTCTTGTTCTGCTTGATAACAAACATATAGTTGTTCTTATTCTGCTTGATAACAAGCATATAGTTGTTTCTGTTCTGTTTGTTAACAAACATATAGTTGTTCTTGTTCTGCTTGATAAACATTTAGTTGTTCTTGTTCTGCTTGATGACAAACATACAAGGGGCTTGTCATAAGTCTTTACCCTGACCATGAAGGAGTAGGAGTAAGTTTAAATTTGGCACAGTGCTTATTCCTTCTCAACGTAGCCCCGACCTGAATTTATACATTTCTGCCATCTCTGAGTGACCTTGAAAAGACCTTCAGAATAAAGTAACCTATTTTTTTAACTAAACCAGTTATCACAAGCCAGTATGACATCTTCATCACTGTCAAAATGATTTCCTTTCAGCTAATTTTTAAGTTTTAGGAAAATAAAAAAGTCTGATGGAGCTAAACCTGGAGAATATGGTGGGAGTGAAAGAATTTCAATATTTAAATCGTTGGCTGTTTGCAGCACAAGCCTTGCTTTATGGGAGGGCAAGTTGTCTTGAAGCAAAGGCAGAATTTGAGTGCACGCTATCCCTCTTTTTCTGGACAAAGTCTTTCTTAGTTTGGTAAGGAGAACTGCACAAAATTGCCCACTAACCATGTTGCCATGAGGCAGTTAATCTTTCAATATGACACCTTTGACGTCCTAAAAAACAAGTCAGCATCACATTTTTTGCAGATTTTTGTGCTAGTGGCTTGATATGTGTTTTCCACTGCATGCTGAAAATTTTGGATTATGAGTAATAATGGTGAACCCAAGTCACATCTACTTTGGTCGGCAACATGTTTTTCGACCGACACATTTTGAGCAACTGGCCACAGCAATCAATCCTCATTTGTTTCTGTTCACATGTCAACAAATGAGGGACCCAGCAAGCACACACTTTTCGCATATTCAGTCTTTTGTGTAAAATTACTTTCATTCAGTTTTGCTGATCTAGATATCTCTGCAATTGTCATTTTCCTATCCTGGTCAATGATTTTCTTCAATCTTGCAGCATTTTCATCGCTACATTCTGAGGATGGTCTTCCTGATCTTGGAAGATCAGCAACATGGGAATGGCCACACTTAAACTGCCTTCAACAGTTTTTACAGAAGCATATGAAGGACATAATTCCTCAAACACTGGTTCCATCTCCCTGTGTATTTCTGTAGGTGTTTTCCCCTGCAACATCAAGAATTTTGTCACAGTTCTGGCCTCTGATTTTTCCATTGTTCTGAAAAACCGTTAGAGTAGCAGATCTGGTCAATAAGGTGTGTTGCACCATGCCAGGTAAATACGTCAAGAAGGGAAATTCATACTTCTCAAGTCCAGTACAAATTTAATGAGCTACATATGTGCCAACTTTCAACTTTCTTTCATAGTCAGGGTAAAGACTTATAACAAGCCCCTTGTACAATAATAATGTTCACTTAGGCGTCAAAGGCATGTTGCGACGATCGACCAGTACCATGTCCAACTACTGAGGATGTTCGTAGTGTGTTGACCGAAATCCCTAGACTCCCCAGGTGGAGCCCAGTACTCCACAGCCTCGGGATTAGGGCTGCGAGGAGTGTGTGTTGAATCAATGTTTGTGTGTCAGCTTTCCTTGTCTGTCCATGTCTGGCTCTCCATTTCTTTACATTCTGCCACTGTGTCCTCTAGACTGTTTCCACCTTCGGGTCAGCATGACACTTGCTGTGCTGAGAATTGGAGGTTGGGAGAGGTATGGTGTAACCTCCGGTGGAAGGGGCCAGGAGGTAGCCAGCTTCAGTCCATGTAGAAAGGCCCTTGAGTAGTTATAACCTGGGCTGAATTATGTGGTGCAGTCAAGCGGAATGTTCAATGCCATATTATACTTTTCTCACGGTTTAAGCCAGGCACAGCCACAGCAAGATGCAGCATAACCACAGGATAACCAAACGAAAGCACATTAATTCCACAGAATAGATCCTTGATACCACCTGGTGAAGGAGTTGTGAATTATAATCCGAATAGGAGCTAGCAAATTTCAAAATAACAACACAAACACGAAGTCGAGAGTGCAGCCAGTCAGGCGCGGCCATCTTACATTTTTTCATATCCATATACTTGTTTCTGTTCTGCTTGATAACAAACATATAGTTGTTCTTGTTCTGCTTGATAACAAGCATACAATCAGTAACACAGAAGTCCCTGACTTGACCATACATGGCTCACCATCAGGGCTGTCACTGATAACAAATATAATTAGTAATACAGAAACCCCTCACTTGACAGACTGCCAGATCAAGCACCACTAAAAAAATTCAAATGACCTTAACAACATTTTTTAAAGACTAAATTTTGCATGCCAATTCTTATCTGCATACCAATCTTTATTGGCAAGACAAAATTATAGACTGCCTTAAGCAGCCAAATAAAATTCAAAACAACCCCCTAAAAAAATTAAAGAAAAGCCACTCAAACTAGCATAGCCTTTCATAGGCACAAAACAAAAAAACTGTTTTTCTTACTAAAACCTTGCTCCATACACTGTCACATATCATGGGTTTAAATACTTGTTGCAATGTTTATTCAAAAGTAACAGTTCTTCTGGATTTTGTTGATGAATCAGCTCTTCTCTCCCATAATGGTAACCAGATTCAAAATAAAATAAGTATACTTGATGAGAGGTCACTGAAATTAGGATTGAAAATACAGAGAAAGAACAAATATTATGACAATTCTAGTGGAATTTATATTGACTTGGAGTCCCATTCCTACAAGATGTGGAATAATTCATAAAAATGTATGCAATAGCAATTTAGACAATATAGATAAGGATATCAAAAGAACAATTACAAAAGGGGAGAGAAGCCATTATTGTATTCAACTTATGGAAATCAAAAGAAAGTAAACCCAACTTAAATGGTAAAGAATGTTCTTTTGTATAGTTCTGAAATACGCACCAAAAAAATAAGGACTTGCATAAATGCACAAAGTTTGAGGTTGATGTTCAGTGCTAAATTTTTCTTAAAACAATAACTGCGCTAAAAGAGTAAGATTTACCATGATTATGATTGGATGGATGACTAGACAAAAGGATGTTGCCATAAAAAGAGGGCAGTGTTCTGAATCTAGAACAAACATGTGTCAAGCAGAGAAATATCTTATTGAACATTAACACCTGTTTACAGATGCCCTGGCCGTAGTCACAGCACTAAAAAGCCAGAAAAATACTGAACTTAATGATTTAAGAGCAGTATTCTGTCAACTATGCCAGCAGTCCACACCAAAAAGAGTAGTGGTACAGTGGGTTCCATCCCACTGTAACATCCAAGGCAACGAGGAGGCAGACAGACTGGCAAAAGAAGGTGCAAGACTACCACAACCAGACCCTAGTGTGACCTACGAATAGTCAAAAAGGCTTATTAGGGCAGGATACATGGCCAAATGGGAAACAGAATATACTGGCTACACAAAAAATGATGCCCATTATCAGTTGAACAGAAGAGAGCAGGTCGTGGTCTTCAGACTCCGCACAGGCCACAACAGACTGAGGTACCACCTATTCAACAAATTCAACACCGACGAATGCACGTGTGGTACCGGGAAAATGACCACTGAATATTTGCTGCACAACTGCCCGACATACGAGGATCAGAGAGAGCCGATGTGGCCATCACCAGTGGCAACACTAGACAAGCTCTATGGCAGTGTCGACAGCCTCAGGATGACCGCTGCTTTTTTTCGAAAAAATAAAGGTCGACGTCTGACAGCGTAAGAAGAAGAAGAAGAAGAAGAAGTTGAACAGAAGAGAGCAGGTCGTGGTCTTCAGACTCCGCACAGGCCACAACAGACTGAGGTACGACCTATTCAATAAACTGAAGATAGGTGGCACTGATGAATGTACTTGTGGTACAGGGAAAATGACCGCTGAACATCTGCTGCAAAACTGCCCGATATATGAGGACCAGAGAAAGCACATGTGGCCATCACCAGTGGCAACACTAGATAAGCTCTATGGCAGTGTCGACAGCCTCAGGATGACGGCTGCTTTCTTAGAAAAAATACAGGTTGACGTCTGACAGCGTACGAAGAAGAAGAAGAAATATTTCGTTTTACAGTTAAAGTGTCGCTGTGTTTTATTTTATCATATTATGTGTCTGTGTCATATATGGAATGAAAAGGGATTGTATGAGCAATAAGAAAATATAAATTTATCTCCATTTTTAAAATAGTAAAGTTAGAAACACGCAATATCCAAAAAAATTTGCAGAATAAACAATTTACGTCAGATTTACCCAATATAGACTGCTAATACATATGTTTTGTCATTTGTGACACAACTGTTCCAGAACTACATCCATTTATGAAATTATCTAACGTAGATCTAACATGACATTGGTCTAGCACATCACAATTTTGAGAATCATTGTTATCTGATGTGCAAACGCCCACTTTATCATTTTAATCGGGTGACATATAATATTTTACAAAGATTTCAGGTATCACATTAGTTTATTATATTTATTAGTTTAGCCAAGCACCGAAAGAATAGATCAACTTTAGTTTCCAAGTCTTATAAAACATCTATCATGCGGAAAACATAACAAAATGTATGTTTATTGTCTCCGGGCACAAGAATTCAACGTTTACTTTATTCGATAACATCCACTTTTTGAAAAAAGAATTGACTTTTCTATCAGAATAATTCAGATTGGCTAGAGAAATCATAACATGAGCTAAAATGAAGTGCACATTTTCATTTTCAGAAATAGTTTCAAAGAAACTGAGCACTTTTTTTGCAGAAAAAAAACCAGATCAATGCATACAGATTGGCTATCGATAATAAAATTTAATGACTTACACAAGTAGCAAATAATTTGGCAACAGAAACTGTGCCAAAAATATTTCAATGAAATCTTTTTTCTTTTCTCATTGGCCATGTCATTTCCTGTTACGTATACACATGAAGTCCAATTCTCTGGAAAAAATTTGCTGAGATAGAATCCACTGCATCCCAACTCTCTTGAACTGGTGATATAGTTTAAAGAGTATCACTCTTAATTCCTTTAGGTCTGTATTTTTATGGCTCCACTGTGCCACAAGCACTGACAGCACATCTGTGAAGAGGTACCACTCGCCTCTCTGTGTTTTCATCTGTCATTAGCATTTCTGCTGCAGTTTTCAAAACCTCTACCTCTGTTGCTTGAAAATTTTCTAGTCGTCATTGATAGCCATATTTGTGTACTGTTTCTTAGACTCAGAAAGATCCGTCCACCTCCATTCTCTATTGTATTTGATGTGAATCCCTCCATATGGGCCTAGCTGTTGCAAGGTAGTGATTCTCTATGTATTTTACAGTTAGGGCTCTTCTTTCTGTTTTTTTGGGGTTTTTTTTTTAAATAATGGCGAGAATGTTTTCTATTAGCTATGGAAAGCTCTGTTTTCTCCAGGTGGGTAGCATGTGTTTAAGTGTGCATAGGTGATATTTGTGATGTGCCATTTATCAAATCTGTTCACTTTTACTTCACTGATGTCACGAAGCTTGAGCCTTCCCCTACCAAGCCCACATATTCTCATTTGAGTGGTCTATCAGCCTACTGAATTTCCACCTTCTTGTTGGGTCCTGCTGTCTCTTCTGCCCTACATTGGTTGCAGGTTCATAATTCTTTCCAGTTCAACTATAGACATAGTTCTCATGACCCCTGTTATTATTCACATTGCTAGGTTTTGAACTCTATTTATTCTGTCAGTTTGATTTGGCTGCAGTTACCCATGCCATATTCTAGGACTGGTTTCACACATCCAGTGTACCGCTTCTCTAATATATTTTCACTGCCCCCCTCCCCATGTTGTTCCAGGAAGTTTTATTTCAACTTTGATAATAACAATGTATTTAACTTTAGATCTGGTGAAACTCCCATTTCACTGTAAAAGTATGTAATTCAACTCCTATTACTGACACGCTTCAGCAATCGAGTATCTGGCCATCTCACCTCATAAATAAGCTGTGCAATGAAGTATCTAACACTTCATCCTTGGCAGTAGTGTCTGCTATGAGACCATCTTACCTTGAAGCTCTTCCAGAATAACGCACTTGATTTAAATCGGGTAACATGTTCAATAACAATGGATTATCTATTTGATGAAGATCTTCCACTTAAGGCATTTTATTTTATATCTGCTATATGATGATGATGTTCATCCATTTGTGTGACATGTAATGAGGTCAGTCGATAAGTTCGAAGGCAACTGAGGAGCCCGATGTGGGTTTGGAAATACCTCAGGAAGTGTGTGCATGGTGTGAAGGCATCATTTCATTGTCATTTCTAGCTTGTCTCTGTTGTTCAACTGCTGTTTTTATGGATTTGCTACAAAATGCTGCTCTTTCACGAAGAGATCTGATTAAAGTCTTGCATTTAACGCATTTGTTGGACCTGACAAAGGTCATCCATTTAATGCATTTTATGTTAGACCTGATGAAAGACCATCTACATCTCCCAGCTATAAAATTTCTGTTGTCTATATTATAAGTGAATATATTTTTAAAGGACTTTCCAGGTCAAGATAATAATAAAAAGTATTTGTCAGTAACAGGAAATAGTTGAGAAGAGGAGACAGGTGAATGTTAAAAACAAAAGCTGGTAGAAGAAACAGAACATGGATACGTACTTTTATATGTATGTAAGTTAGATGTTTGCTGATTGGAAAGAAAGGTTTAAACTTTTTTTTCGTAAAACAACAACAAAAGAAAAATAAAACTTGAATTTTTAAACAAGCAGAAGTAGTATGTAATAATAGTAGTAAAAATGTAACAAACAAGTGCAAACATTATTAAATACATAACATTAGTTTAGCATTTTAATAATTGCTAACACGCAACAACAAAAATGATTGCACAAACATGTGATACAATTTGTGCTCACCATATTATAAAGAAATGATAAAGTATACCTTCATAAAGGTGATGTCTGTTAAACTCTATTGCTTGATCTGAGAATTTGTATTGTTTATTTATTTCAATTAGTTCACTTCATTTTTATCATTGTCCTGCTCTATGCTTGGTGGTGAGGACTACTTTTCTAATGCTTTGCATCATTTCCTGTCACTGGTGGCTTGAGAGATGTCTCTTAAGAAATCTTGACATCATTTTTTAACCTTGGCTGATCTGGCAAATTGCTAGAATAGAGTTAAGAAATATTCACAAAATGTTGAACAAATTCTGAACTGATACCCGCAAAGTAAAGTATAAGTAATAGCAAAGGATTAAGACCCTAGATGACTTGAGACACATACAAAGAAATGTTGGCCTTCACAATTGTATTGTTTTTTTATAAAGAAAAAAAAATGTTAGCAATGGTAATAATGATCAAAATTGAAGTAAGGATAAACAGGAGTTTTACATGACAGAAGTAAAACGGATGTTAACTGATGCTTCGACCTATTTAGATCTTTATGAGGAACTGGACAACAGAAAACAACACAGATGAGAACGGTGAACTAAGTTAATAAAATATGTAGCAAGTATTAAAATAAAATAACATAATTCGCACTTGCAATGATTTTGTGCGCTGTCTTATAATAGCTGTCCATCGTTGTCGATGAGGACCGCCGACATCATCTTTGTCACAGATTTCCCTGTTAGGTGTGGGTGCGCATGTGGCTGAACAGGCCAATGCGAGCACGAAAACATCTGCTACATATCGGGCACACGAGGTTTGTAGAAGGGGATGGTGTTCCCGCTGCTCGGGATTTTCGCGTCTCGCGTCTGCTCTGGGCTTTCACAACACGGTCGTCTTCACCGGCAGCACACCCGATTTGGCTGCGCTTCTGCGCTGTCCTACATTAGTAGTTAAAGGCTGATATTGAAAGTATCAAAAGATATGAAATATCTAAAAACAAGCAGTGGAGAATGCAATAAAGTTACACCAAAGAGAAAAGAAGAAAAACTGTAGAGAAAGACACAGATGTGGTATGTGGCCTAAAGAAAGTATGTGCACAAAAGAGATATTGGAAGAACCTTTGACAATATGGAGCAAGCTCATCATAATAGGGAAAGAAGCTCAGATAGTGTGAAAAGAGTAGGGAAAAAGATTTAAATAATATGGAAAAAGTCTTAAATAATGTGAGATATGCCTTAGAAAATATAGAAAGTGCCTTAGAGAATATGGGAAGTTTATTAGAGAATATAAAAAGTGCCTTACAGATATGCCTGGGAGAGAAAATGAAAGAGCTTCAAAGAGGAATGAATAAGAGCTGTGTCCTACGCATTTTTGTTCCTCGCCATTATTACAAAAGTTTTCCCCATGGCTAGGGCCAGCAATGGGTGAATATAAGACTGTTAAATGAAGGCTACTTGTTCGCACAGTCACCGCGCAAGTCAAATTAAAAAGATATCTAAACAGACTTCAGTGAATGTACAGAAAAATAAACATTCATGTTGCTTTATTTCATTATTCGGAAGCAATACACATTATCTTTCCTCAATTACATATTAAATAGTGATCCTTCCTCTTCACTCCAACAGGAGCATGGACCATATAGACAATTGGTCTCAATGAAAGAAACATGAACAAAAGCATGTATGTTCTCTTATAGAGGTTGTGTCTGCAACACTGTTTTCCATGACAGAATTGATACCACAATGCACTACCTACGTTAGACAATCTTTTATGACTTGTATATTACGGTATGATGTGGCCTTATTCTTTCCTTCAAATGTAAGCACCAGCGAGTCACGCATGGAAAATAAACGGAAAGGACACCAGCAAAGGTATAAACAAGAAAAACATCCTCAAATGACGAACATTTCTCCAAATCAAAAAGGATACAACAACCAATGGTTTGTCTTTCAGCATGAAGCCATTGGTATCTTTCACGGCTGATATAGCACTTTCTTCAGTTGGCAAAGTGACAAAGGCCTGTCCTTTCATCCTACCCTCTTTCATGAGTTTGATGTCGAATCTACCCCAAGAAAACAAACAGAAAACATCTCCAAATATGGTATGTGTATACTCATCATAATCATCATCAGTCCCGTAACCTGAAATGTCGTTGCGGCACCAATACTGCAGTTTGTTGAACCAGTTAATGTGTATCCTATAAATGTAAAGATTTAATTATAGCACTTGAAGAATGGCTATAATGTATTCTTTCTGCCAAACTTCAAAATCTTTTACTCAGATAATTTCTTTAGACAAAATCTTTTTTATATGTTAAATAAAATCATAAAAATTCATAAAAATGTTATTATTTGCCTTCTTACAGATAAAAACAAATACAGAAACTCACATGTTTGTTTCCTGCTCATTCTCCCAGTCTACATAACGGCCGTAGATCCAGTGAATATCCTAACATGAAATAAATGGAGATTAGCTAACTATGAAATAATAACAAAGATATTGGTATTTTAATAAACAGTAAAAGATCAATCATAGCTTATTGTGGCGTAGTACATGAAATTTTAGACAATTCATCATGCTAAGTTCTGAATGTTATGAGATGTTCTGTGTGGTTTCCTTCTTTGCTGTTTTGACTGCCCTAGCTCAGGGTAGAGACAGGCTAGATATGCTAGATCTTTTGACAACTGTGTAACAAGTCTAATTCTTTTGATGTATGAGATAAGTGTGCCAACCACTCTGATAATTGCACTCTCAGTATTGTAATATGTAAAGTCAAAAATACACTGAAATTAAATGAATACAAGCTACCAGAAGAAAAGTACCCCACACATCTAGGCATCACCATGGAAAGCAGATTAACATGAAAAAACCAATTTGAATAATGTAAACAAGAAGCTAAACAGTGAATGAATCTAAGGACAAAATTGGCGGGAACTACACGGCATGCAGACCATCAAATACTGAAATTCTTGCACACAGGAAATGTTCGATCAGATTTTAAATATTTAATTCCAGCCTAGGCAACAGATTCAAAATCAAACTAAAAAAAACTGCCAAAATTCAAAACCAAGCAGAAAGAATTATTACAGGAGCTACACAATCAAAACCAATAAAAGAAATTATGAAAATAACAAAGCTACAATCCATGACAGACAGAAGCAATTACAGAGCACTAAAACTGGCAGAAAAATTTTTACAGCTCCCTAATTATTCAACAAATGACTAGTAGAAGAATCTAGAAATGTAGATTTGCTCAAAACACAAAGAACTAGCCCCCTACATGCCAGACCTTAAACAAATAAAGGCAGAGTCTTTAATGATAAGAAATACATTTCCACCATGATATATAATATATAAGAAATTTTGAAAAAAGACACCAAAACAGAAAGAGATTTTTAAAAAATAACCTTAGAATATAATCAAAGGATATCCCCAGCTACAGAATGGACCCACATATACACAGTTGGATCAGCAATGAGAGTTACGAAAAATGGAGGGAAAAGCATTTACACAAAATTTTGTAATGTACAGGAGTTCCAAATCTGTGGCCACTGGAGAATTCTCAAACATCTTCAGAGTTGAGACTGAGGCACTAAGTTGCAAAGGCTATCATAGAAAACAAGGACTATACCAGACATATAATATTCCTTACAGATTCCATTCCTAATGATCCCCATAAACCATATAAACAAATTGGACAGCCTATCCAAGGCACTCATGAATACCAGTTACAATTTTAAAAGTGAAAAATTCTGTGGATACTTGCACGCAGGAAGACACATGGAAATAAGGAGGCAGATAGACTAGAATTAGACAAAACCTAAACTGAAGACCGAGCTTTATATGAATAACTTCAAAGACATGTGGTACAGAGAACACTCAGAATCTTATATAGCAGAAGCATACTACTCCTTGCCCAGAAGATATCGAGTGACAATATTCAGACTGTCAACAGGCCACTGCGGATTAAAAGATCATCTGTTCAATAAATTAACAATTAGGAATGCAGACATGTGTCGGTGTAGGGAGAACAAGCAAATGGTGAAACTTGTTTACATGTCTGCCAGCTCCACGAGCGGAGCAGAGTGATAGCATGGTCCTCCCAAATCCAATTGCAAGATGAATTGTGAGGTTTATGATTATTTGAGAACAAACAAGAAAACAGGCAAAGTTTGTGCCATTGAAAATGCTGTCATCAGGGATGACGTGTTCAAGAATTCATTGTAAAATATTTAAGTTTATATGAGGTGGGGAGTTTCACCTTCACAGGTAGGGAGCTCCCTTCCTCACTACTTTGCCTTCTCTAACTACGTCATGTGTCAATTACCAGTTCCATCTTTGCTGTGATCTAAAGCATAACCAGGAGCTAAACATTTGAAACCACCATACCAGCTCTATCCTTGCTGTGATCTACAGCATAACCAGGAGCTAAACATTTGAAACCACCATACCAGCTCTATCCTTGCTGTGATCTACAGCATAACCAGGAGCTAAACATTTGAAACCACCATACCAGCTCTATCCTTGCTGTGATCTACAGCATAACCAGGAGCTAAACATTTAAAACCACCATACCAGCTCTATCCTTGCTGTGATCTACAGCATAACCAGGAGCTAAACATTTAAAACCACCATACCAGCTCTATCCTTGCTGTGATCTACAGCATAACCAGGAGCTAAACATTTAAAACCACCATACCAGCTCTATCCTTGCTGTGACCTCCAGTATAACAAGGAGCTAAACATTTGAAACCACCATACCAGCTCTATCTTTGCACCCCCAACATGACCAGGAGCTAAACATGATATATCAGTGAATATTCCATTGTTCTCAACTGATGCAATTCTTTTATTAATATTCTGAACTAATAATGACGACAAATTTATTTTATCCAGAATAAATTATCTTATCACTTTAAAGATAAAACCATTCACAGGAACTGCAAATAAAAAGAAAAATACTCAAATGTTCTGTATTTTTAAAAATAGATAAGCCATCATTAACATATCTAAAGTTACAGTAAGTTTAGGGTCACTTTTCATTGTTTATGGCCATAGAAAAATAAGTTGTAGTATAGCTTTAACTCTTTTCAGCTCATTAAAATTCACCTGGCTAGAAATCACAACGGTGAGTTGATCCATCAGAATTTGCCAATTTAACACTAGAGCCGGCCATTGCTGCATAGCAACGAACTCTCCTTGGCTAGGAAGACAAAATTATAAACGAACATCCAGGACATGTGACGCTACAATTTTCTTAAAACAGCACTCGAATTGGACGCGATTTAAATTTTTTGGTGAGTTTTTAAGAAATCGCTTCCAAATTCTTTTTTTTTGTTATGCTTCACAAATTATTTTTTATTTGATCAGTTCAATGATCATGCATCTGGATTACTCGTGAATATTTAACACACGACGCATTCAGACTTTGACACATAATATAAAAGGTAAATGTAAAGGAATTGACAGATATATCTGCAAAATGCAAGGTGGTTGATATCATAAAATTAGTTTCTCTCCGTTTTTCACCTGCGCATTAATGTCATTTATCATTTCATACTAATACATAATCTTTATTATGAATACCTCATGTCATGGGGAGAATAGACTAACGTCCAGTCAGGCAAAATATACTGATCAGACATGTTAGTCAGTGTCAGGCAAAACATACCGGCCAAGCCCTTCGTCTCTGCTTCCTAGTAGCCCTCCCTGGAAACGGGCTGTTTTCATGGCAGCCTGGCTAACGAGGTTGAGGGATCAACGTGAACCCCTTTGTAGTGAGTGACACGCAGATGAAGCCAAGTATAGCACAACCGACTGGAGGACCCCGGTTCACCTTCATCAGCGCGCTCGGGGTGTGAGGAAAGCTACTACAACCCGCCATTTAACGTCCTTTCAAGGGCGCACACAAGAGTAACCTACTCATTGTAGCCATTCGCAAACAACAACCTCATGTCATAGATAGTTTCATTATGTGTCTTATGATGTTTAGATCATAATTTAGGCTCAATTTGTTCAATATTAATTTATTTCATTTTCAATAAAACTTTGTAGCATGGAATTTCAACATTTTGGCCCGGACTGAAAAGCCCAAATTTACCAAATTAGCCAAAACAAAATATTTCAGTAGGAACAGTAATAGCTGTGACAAACACTTCTTTCGACCTGTGCTTGAGGGAGCAGATATAGAATGCTGAAAGTGTGAAGCCAATAATCAAGGAAACTGATTCCAATGTGTGTGAAAACATTAACACAATACTGAGACAATTCCTGACCTGTTCTGTTACATTCTTGGTCACGTTCTTGATATAAAGCCTACAAGATGGTTCTCCCTCACTGTAATTTTTGAAAACACTCATCTCTTTCATTTCTGCACAAATTAAGAATAAACAAAAAAAATGGGAATGCAACCGAAATAACATCAGATACTGAACTAACTCTCTAGTGTTCTACTGTTGCATAATTTATAAATGTGTGTTATTAATATACTCTAGTACTATGCTACCAATGTCAAAACTAAAGACTAACATCAAATTTAAAAATTCAAATAGTAACAGCAGAAATGGAATGCCTGAGAAGAATATTGGGCGCAACAAGGACTCATATGAGCAGGAGCAAAGACATCAGGAGGCCGGTGGTAACAACCCCAGTATTAGACTACATCAAAGACACCAACTAAAATGGTTCAGCCACTTAACAAGACTACCACCACACAGCCCCCCCCCCCCCCCCCCCAAACAAGCAGGGCTATTTAGATACAAGGGGTTCAAGACCAAAAGCCCACCATGGAAAAGGTGGATTACAGAAATATCTGAGACAGTGAATGCCACTGTCCATGAGGCACACAGTCAAGCTCATTCTAGAGATTTCTTCATAATCTGAAACTAAGAGGCAAAACAGGAAAAGTAAAAAAAAGAAGTAGTACTATGTCAAGAACTAAAGAAATTCTATCACTGCAATTCCTTTTCATTAGATTTCAACAATGAACAAATTTGTGTTATTTCTTGCGTTAGCCTTATTTTTCTCTATTCCTCAATTCACTGCATTGCTCTATGTTTTTATTTTGCGCCTGTTGGCCCAATGCATCCGACTTCGGCATGCATTTTATGTAAGGATCTGCTTCCTCCTGCATTTTCTACAGGTTTGCTTCCCCGGGGTAATGGCAGGTGCTGTGATGGGAAGCGAACCCAGCACCTCCGGATTGTGAACCTTGTCACTTAATCACTAGCCCACGTCGTCCCCTAAACAATTTATTTGAGTGGAACAATCTCAGTGACAATGGTATTTATGTAGGATACCTAAAAGTTTACCTGAACGAGACAGCCTTGACCTTCTGAGTTCTGAAGAAGAGATGAACTTTGACTTGGACCATTCTTTATCTGCACTTTCTTCTTCTACTTCATCTCGTTGCTCCTACAATTACACAAAATTTACAACATTCCTTCTTTATCTTCATATTATATACAGCATAAAATATGCACATAAAGTGAAAAAAGTGGTACTGTAGTAAGAAATACCCTATTTCAATTCGTGTATTTAATAATCGACAAAAGAAAACAGTTCACTCAGAAATAGAAAGAAACAATGACTAATACTGACAATGTTTATGGTATACTGACATAAGTCAAACATGAATCAAATAACAAGCTAGTCTGTTCTGATCTACTAACTTTAACTGATTGGGTCAGTCTGACAAACAAATCTTCACCCCTCTATTGGGTCAGTATAACACAGCAACCTTTACCCATCCATTACGTCAATTCAAAATAACGTTAACTACGTCATATGGTCAACGTCTGTTCCCTATTACACACCTTTAAAGCGGAGGCTTTATAGCGTTTAGTTCCATCTCACCATCAAAAGTGAGCTGCAGTGGATCTACAACACACTTTGTCTCTTGCCTTGATGGTGCAATCAACCAGACTTTCCCTGTCCATCTTTTGATGTTATCCTCACATTTATAATGTTGTTCACTTGTTTGGATGTCAATGTACAACTAATGTTGCATAGAGGTGACATTATGTTTGGATGTCAATGTACAACTAATGTTGCATAGAGGTGACATTATGTTTGGATGTCAATGTATAACTCATGTTGCATAGAGGTGACATTATGTTTGGATGTCAATGTATAACTCATGTTGCATAGAGGTGACATTATGTTTGGATGTCAATGTATAACTCATGTTGCATACAGAGGTGACATTATGTTTGGATGTCAATGTACAACTCATGTTGCATAGAGGTGACATTATGTTGTTGATCAATGCCACCACATGGATGTTGACACTGCAATCAATTAACTGGAAACCCACAGACTGCAGAATATTTAATATAAATTGTGGTCCGAGCAGGAAGGGGCATCTGAGAGGACAGAACAGGAGTATATACAACTAGCAGGATACAGAAACGATCAGTATCAAAATCCTCTACAGGTGCTGAAAATGACTGAAAGCACACAGGTTTTCCTGAAGTGCAGTGACGTCCATTCTTGACAGAACAGATGCCCCAAAACAGATGTTATTATTGCCTTAACTTTCTTAAGAATTATTACTACTTCTTTGTCATTCGTTCTCAATCTCTCGCTACCAAATCCTGAAAATGGCTTTGCAAGTAACAGGGTATAGTCCGGAGAACGGAATGCGTTGTGTTGTAGTTTACAGCTTGACTGCAATATTCACACCTTTCTGTCTGACACATCCAACTTTAGCGGGCATTTCTGGGTACCAGGTTAGCCTTCCCTCTTTGCTCCCTTCTCCTTAGCCAGCTCTGCTGCAGTCTGTTATCCAGCATCATCGTGTGGAGGTGTAGAAGAGTCTTGACAGCTCTGGTTCACTGGACCTGATGCTACTACTCAGAGATGGGTCGCTGACCACTGTCGCTCATGCCCTGCTCAGCATCTTGATCCCAGTACTATTTCTAAAAGTTAATATATGCATAGTGTGATATACAGACTAATAATTCCTGTCCTTACTTCCCACATAATCTAGGATAGAGTGCTTTGGACATGATTGATGTCAAAATGATTTCATACTTAGTTTTTATTGCCAATTTTAAGTAAATCTTGGACTTTGGTTATTTATGTAAAATGGAGTTCTTACTTGGCAGTTATATCCAAGTGAATTTTTACCATACACTTCTCTCATGCTTGACCCTTTGAACCTGTGACACCCATACATCGGGGTGTGTGTAAATGCCCCATTCCCCGAGCCACCCTTTTGTCAGTGTGATGGGTGGAATTTTAGCCATAATATAGCAACGTCAACACAGTACACACATTTTCAAAAATAACAAATATGGCGGTGCAAATATAATAGCATGTTTTCGTGATCATTTTGATCAATTTCATGATGAAAAGAGGTTTTGAAATTTCAGGTAATGGCCTTTCTAAAAGATTAACAACAGAACAAGTAGTTGAATGTAGTTTCACGGATTTTGATACTAATAATTTGGATTTAGATGGTGATTATTCTGAATAGGATCAGTTGTTATTTGAACGACAACATGTGTGTGATACGGATTACCATTCGTTCACTGATTAGGATCAAGCTAGATCTGTTCCTCAGTGCATCAAACTACCACTTGGGGGGAAGGGTATCCCACATAATGTATCAAGTTAATTTGATGAATATATTCCACACTCTACTCAAGTAGGAACATTGGAGATTAGCAGGTCAGTCAATTTTAGATAGAATAACTAAATTAGAGTACATAATTCTGTAATAGTAAATAGCTCTACTCAAATGTCTACATTGTTAACATTGTGCATATTTTCTCTGGAGCACAGGGGAATAGGATTCTACAAACTGGGCAGTCAGAGTTAAAAGAGTTAAATGATTTCTTATGCTGTGGTTGTGTGTGTGGTTTTAAATGATTTTAATTGTGTGTGTGCTTTAAATGATTTTAACCTGACTGTCTAATTATTTGACAACCAACTATAGCTGGAGAATGTGAAGAAAAAGTGATGTAGAACACATCCTAAGAAAGAGCCTAACAATAAAAACTGACATGCAATATATCCACTCAAAAAAAGAAAAGGAGGCTAAAGAAAAGCTGAAGAGGAGGCCATTTCAACTAGTGTCTAAGTTATTTTTAAACTAGAAATCAGTGGACAGCAACAGTTGCAGTCTTACATTCCTGAGGGAAATAAAGGAAGGAGGCAAGTCAAGTGTGATAGCTACATGAATTTGCTCGAGGGGGAGGGGGGTGTTGACATGCTACACGAAATCATACCTAATACTGCCCATCTCATATTCTTACCTTACGAATAGGCTCCAAAATTCCAAAGCCTGCTGAAATCGATGCCTCTGGTTCCATGTGTTGCTCTGTGCAATCAACGCAAAATATTGATTATAACTTTGCCAACAAACACTACATAAAAGAGGAGCAAATAAGAAAAAGAAAAGAAGGAAGTATTGAATTGACTAAAAGACAAGAACGCAATATTCTCAGTGGTCAAAATATGCAGCAATAACTAGACAAAAAGAGAAAAAAGTTAGTGGACAGGCACAAAACTGTTTACAAGGTCTGAGAAAAGACTTCTTAGAAAGAGTGTTTACTGAAGAGGGCATTAGTACATTGAAAATAAATAACAGAACCAAAATAAAAAAGACAAACTAAATTTAACAGAATATGAATAGTAGAATGAAGAAGAATAGAGAAAATAATGAAGATGGGGGTGGTATTATATTACATGAAAACTACCAACATTTTACACTTTGAATTAAGATTATTCTAAATCAAACATCTAAAACAGAAAAGTGCATAAAATAAATAAGTGATAGAAAGAACCACAGAAATGACATGGAAATAAAATTATATTCAATATGAGCAAAAATATTAGACAGCACATATTACCTTCTGATAAAGAAGGTCTAGCAGTATCCTTTCCGCTGCTTGGTTGAGTCTGAGCTTCTAAATTAGTCAAAGCTGGTGCTGCTGGCAAATGTTCTTGATAAGGATTTGGTAAGGGTGGTAGCTGATGTCGTTCAGCATGGAAAAAAGCTGGTGGTGCTGCTGCTGTTTGGTAAGCCTGAGGTACTAGTGGAGGTGGTGGTTGTTGCAAGTGATTCACTGGATGCAATTTCTGAGCAAATCCAGTATCAGATGACGTATTTTGTTGAGGCAAGGGTTGAGATGCTGTTAGTGGTTTTAAATGTTGTCCATATCCTGTTGCACGCTGGGAATCTGTCAAGGGCATAATAGAGGATGGAAGCTTCAGTTCAATTTTCTTTGCACCCATATGTGCTTCATTCATCATTTCAAAAACTTGGCTGACCTGAAGAGATGCTGCAGATAGTGTAACATTTGTTCCGCTATCCTGCAAGTCAGATAATCGAGGCCTCTTAGTTGCACGTTTCTTTATAAGCTTTGGTAACCTTTTTCTTGGACGAAGTTCCTTTAATCTTTAGAAGGAGAAATAAAGAATAAAATATATATTTAAATAGCAAATCATTTTCAGATTCAACTTATTCAGCGCATTTTAACAAATATTTTCTAACTTAAAAATGGCATATTTAATTTATAATTTTTAAATGAATAAGGTCATTAATAATTTGTACATTACAAAGTATAAACTAAATTAGCATTGTAATGAATCAGGCAACACTCATTGTTAATAAACTGGAGGGAAAGATTTGACAAATAATTGTTAAAATACTGCTCATAATGATGGAAAAAAGATGCTGACATTCAGTTTCTTAAAAATGTGATTTAACCAACCTATCATCATGAGGAATGGAAAACTTTAATATTGATTTGTGTATTTAATCATATTTCCCAGATTACTGACATCTAAAAGTGATCATGTAACATAAGCTTAAATAAGAATGTTACTGCATCTACTTAATGCTTTTTACTGGTCCTGAATCTAAAACGAGCACAAGAAAGAAATTACTAAAGAATTAGCACTTCTTTAGAGATAAAATATTTGGTTTTGTCCTGACCACTTCATGTTGTATAATGTAGACAATTTAGTGATGCCCCTGTAAATCTCAGGGGGCTAGAAATAAAGAATATCAATTAAATTTTTATAAAAAACCAATGTAACAGAAGCCACCACTGTAGGAGCACTTGAACGACCTTGACACATGCCTACATATAACTATATGGCTCCAAGAGTCTCTCCCCCCCCCCCCCCCCCCCCAAGACATCACCCTAACACAACAAAGATGGACATCAGGTATAACATCCTCAAAGACATGCTGACTGCGACTCACATCCTCAACTACTAGTTGCAGACTTTAAGGTAAGCCTCCTGCCGAAGACGGATATGTCGGACCGAAAGGTGCAAATATCGCAGTCAAACTATAAACTAGCAACACAACGCAAATCCGTTCTCCGGACTACATCCTGCTACTTGCAAAGCCCTGTTCAGGGCTTGGTAGCGGGAGATTGAGAATGAACGCAGAAGAAGAAGGTAAGACTGAACAAAACTTGAAAAGCACAAGACCACTGCTCGACGACGTTAGTGTTTTAGCCACAAGAATACAGCATATAAGTAAATAATAAATTTGAAGTGCTTATAGCAGTGCAGGAAGACATTACCCCGGATGAACCAGCCCCAAAAGCAAGAGAAATTCTCAACTCTGAGAATAACAATACAGAGAAAACAACAGAAAAATCTCAGTAATATCACATAAAAATATAGCAAAAATTAGAAAGCTTAGATAATCAGACACAGAACATAGTAGCAACAAATGCAGAAATAGCTCAAGAGAAATCAGAAGAAAGATTAGGAAGGACAAGAAACAACACATAATGGACATCATCATGTAGCATGTCCTTTGTAGAACATCGCTCCCATCACAGTCTGTCTGAAAGAAACTCGTTCCCTTGCCAAAACACCAGCTTCCGCCACTGTCATACTCAGGCACTCCTGGATATCTTGGTGCCATCGTCTTCTTGGTCTACCCCTTCCTCTTTTGCCTGGCACCATACCTTCCATGACCGTCCTCTCAAGACCGTTGTGTCTCTTGATGTGACCAAAGTATTTGCATTTTCTAGCCAAAATGGAATTGATAAACCAGTTCTCCTCTATGCTCAACTCTTGCCGAATATCTACATTTGTTCTTTTCTCTGTCCAGGGTATTCTGAGGATCTTTCTGTAACCTTTTGACTCAAAGGATTCGATTCTTTGTCTAGAAGTTTTGGTAATCGTCCATGCTTCACAGCCATAAGCTGCCACAGGAAAAACACAGGCTCTCAAGACTTTTACTTTTATCGTTTTGTTGGTGCCCTGCCATAATTTCTTCAGGCTGTTCAGTCTCTGCATTGCCATAGCTAGTCTTCTTCTGATTTCTTTTGAGCAGTCACCATTTTTGTCGATTCTGGAGCCCAGATTTTCAAAATGTGTAACCTGATCTATTTCCTCACCACCCACTGTAAATTTATGCTGACATTTTGTTTTATCGGTGGTCATTTTCTTTGTTTTGTTTATGTTTATGAACAGATTTTGATATTTACTATGTCCATTAACGGCTGAAAGTAGCTGCTCTAGCCCTTCCGAACTCCTTGATAGTATCACTGTGTCATCTGCGTATCGTAACTCTGGAATCTCGTACCCCCCAATCAAGAAAATGAAAGCCACATAGTCCTGCTTACAGATGCTCTCGCCGTAGTCACAGCGCTAAAAAGCCAGAAAAACACTGAGCTTAATGACTTAAGAGCAGCACTCTGCAAACTGTGCCAGCAGTCCGCACCAAAAAGGGTAGTGGTACAGTGGGTCCCATCACACTGCAACATCCAAGGCAACGAGGAGGCAGACAGACTTGTAAAAGAAGGTGCAAGACTACCACAAACAGATACTAGTATGACGTACAAAGAGTCAAAACGGCTTATCAAAGCCAGATACATGACCAAATGGGAAACCGAACATACTGGTTACACCAAAAACGATGCCTATTACCAGTTGAACAGAAGAGAGCAGGTCGTTGTCTTCAGACTTCGCACTGGCCACAATAGACTGAGGTACCACCTATTTAACAAATTAAAGATAGGTGGTACCGACGAATGCCCGTGCGGTACCGGTAAAATGACCGCTGAACATCTGCTGCAGAACTGCCCGACATACGAGGATCAGAGAGAGCAGATGTGGCCATCCCCAGTGGAACTGCAAGACAAGCTGCTCTATGGCAGTGTCGACAGCCTCAGGATGACCGCCGCTTTTTTCGAAAAAATAATGGTTACTGTCTGACTGCGTACGAAGAAGAAGTACCCCCCAATCGTAAATGGGTCGAAACTTTCAATGTTCTCATCTTCTCGTACATTTCTCATTATACATTCCGCATATATGTTGTACAGATAAGGTGAGAGGATACATCCCTGTCGGACTCCCTTTTGTACTGCAAACCAATCTGATGTTTGCCCAGATACTCGGACAGCGGCTTGTTGATCTTGGTATAATGTTTCAATGAAATGGACTATATGCAAAGGAAACCCCATTTCCTTCATGATTCTCCACAGATTTTGATGTTTTACCGTGTCGAAGGCCTTAGTGTAATCAATGAAACATGTGTACAGGTCTACATTAAACTCTCTACATTTTTCATAGATACTCCTTAAATTTAATATGTCGTCCCGGGTCCCTCTGTCTTTCCTAAAACCTGCCTGGACTACGTGAATTTCAGATTCAAACCTTTTCTCTATCCTTCTTAATAGGATTCGCAAGAGTATCTTGCTAGCATGGCTGATCAGTGCGATAGTTCGGTAGTTCGTGCACAGCTTCAGGTTGCCTTTTTTGGGGAGGGGAATATAAATTGATTTCTTCC
Organism: Ariolimax columbianus; assembly: GCA_036924085.1. Classification (NCBI taxonomy): domain Eukaryota; kingdom Metazoa; phylum Mollusca; class Gastropoda; order Stylommatophora; family Arionidae; genus Ariolimax; species Ariolimax columbianus. The sequence continues at coordinate 28,572,678 of JAVGWX010000004.1, read as the reverse complement.
ATGCTTCTGGCCACTCTGCACTGTGCCATATCTGTTTACACAGCTTGTGATAGACTCGAGCAGATGCCTCTCCTCCTGCTTGTATTAGCTCTGATGGGATATCATCGCATCCTGGGGACTTTCCCTTTTTCAGGCTTTTAATTGCAGAGCGTACTTCTTCCAATATTGGTTAAGGTTCTTTCTCATCCTTTGGCCACAAGTAGCAAAACAGAAGAGTTACAAGAATAAGGTAAGGAAGGTTCAAAGAAATTAGAACACTACCTGGAAAGTTTAAACCAGCATTGTATGTGTAATCAGTGATGAAGACGGTAATACACTGACAGAGAGCAAGGATAAATTGGAGAGATGGAAGGAACACAACAGTGAAATGTATGAAGACACAGAGAGAAGCCTTAACGTTATTCCTAAGAACGATGAAAAAGAGCAGGAACCTACAACAGATGAAACAATAAACAATGCGATCAAATAATGACTGAACAAATACACGCAGGTCAGGTCATTCCGTAACCAGTGAGGTCGCTAGGGCATATATGAAGACATCCTCACAACCCCACACCACCCTTCCCTGTCAGCGGTCGCTGTCTGTGCCTCTTCTGGTCGGCGATTGATCCATTCTTTTATGTTGACCTCCCACCTCTTTTTGAGACGGCCTCTTCTGCATCTGCCTTGCACCTTTCCGTGCAGGATCATATTTGCAAGACCATTTGATCTCGATATATGACCATACTAAGTGAGTTTCCTTCTTTAGACAGTTGCCAAAAGGGCCTAATGCTGTTGTAATTCTATCTTGTATTTCCTCATTTATAACTCAATCTTAAACGTGGCATTTAAAAGTCTTGTTTGATGTGCAAAAAGGAGTAAGAAAAGGATGCATACTCATGCATCTATGCTGAAAACATAATGAGAAATGTCAGAAGCAATCAAAATGATAAAAATCGACCCTCTTACAATTGGTGGAAATGAAATACCAGTACTAAGATATGCAGAGGACACAGTTATCTTCTCAGTGAGTGTGGAGAGACTATAACAGGTCATTCTGTCTGTTAAACAACATTGCAAAAAACCAAATCATGATGATTAATATTATTCAGTTAATAATTATTCCTTTTCTAGTCTCACTATTTATAAATTTCTAATTACCTTTTTCCGTCTTCACCTTCATTCCCACTCTCCAGCTCAGATTCAGTTTCACTTGAAATTTCCATCTCAAGCTGGTCATTATCATCAGGTAAAGTTGGCTCCCTTGCATTGCAGTACTGGAAAGAAAACAAAAAAATGTTTCGGCTCTTATCTGTATACATTATTTTGTCAACTGAACATTAAATATCATCAGAAATGATCATGTGAGCCTTTTATGCTTCTATAGAAGTTTTTGAAACTACATTAAGACAGGAAACCAAAAGTCAGAGGAGATCAAGACCACAAGTGACTTGAGTCTGGGTGAAATTATTAGCCATATCTTGTCCAACTGCTCATGGATGGTGTCATCAAAGTAAGAAGAGGACCAAAATACTCAAAGTATTCAGTGAAGTACTGGAACATGAGACCAATCTGTAAATCTGAGCTGGTATTTGCCAATAATTACCTAATTGCCGAAGGCACATCTCCAGACCAACTTCTCAAATCAGGAAAAATGAGCTTGAGAAAAGAGGGATGATCATTAGTAGTTAAAAAAATAAAAACCATAGTGGTCTCAAGAGACATCACATTATGCTGGGTGAGCAGCCTCTGGAACAGGTCAAGCAGTTCAAATACCTTGGAGCTCTAACAGACCTGAGGGGATGTATCAAAGAAGAGTTGGCTACTTGAAGAACAGCAGACTTTATCACGCCATAAATAGAGGAGTACTCAATACAGGAGAAATAGTTACGAAAATTAAGATGGCTGTATACCTTTCCTCCTATGTATCAGTTTTCTTCTTCTTCTTCTTCGTACGCAGTCAGACAGTAACCATTATTTTTTCAAAAAAAGCGGTGGTCATCCTGAGGCTGTCGACACTGCCATAGAGCTTGTCTTGCAGTTCCACTGGTGATGGCCACATCTGCTCTCTCTGATCCTCGTATGTCGGGCAGTTCTGCAGCAGATGTTCAGCGGTCATTTTACCGGTACCGCACGGGCATTCGTCGGTACCACCTATCTTCAATTTGTTGAATAGGTGGTACCTCAGTCTATTGTGGCCAGTGCGTAGTCTGATGACAACGACCTGCTCTCTTCTATTCAACTGGTAATAGGCATCGTTTTTGGTGTAACCAGTATGTTCGGTTTCCCATTTGGTCATGTATCTGGCTTTGATAAGCCGTTTTGACTCTTCGTACGCCATACTAGTATCTGTTTGTGGTAGTCTTGCACCTTCTTTTGCCAGTCTGTCTGCCTCCTCGTTGCCTTGGATGTTGCAGTGTGATGGGACCCACTGTACCACTACCGTTTTTGGTGCGGACTTCTGGCACAGTTGGCAGAGTGCTGCTCTTAAGTCATTAAGCTCAGTGTTTTTCTGGCTTTTTAGCGCTGTGACTACGGCGAGAGCATCTGTAAGCAGGACTATATGGCTTTCATTTTCTTTGTGTGTCACCATTTCTTCCACTGCCGCCCTCAGTGCCTCTGCCTCCGCTCTGAAATTGCCTGTGTACTTACCAGTAGCGAATGACAGTGTTATTTTTCTGCCATTTGGTAGGTTCAGAAATGCTCCTGCCCCTCCGTTCTGTGTAGTGTTTGTTACAGAACCGTCGATGTATGCATGGGTCCAGTCCATGTTTGGGTAGTTTTTCGATATAAAGCTTAGGGTAGTATCTCTCCTTTCTTTTTCAGTTTGGCAGTTTTTGTTTCCAATACCTGGTATATTTTCTACCACCTCTGGAAATATATCCTGCCTCCAGGTAGGTTTTCGTACAGTAGTGATGGGATTTGGTGTTGTTAGTGCATTTATGGGATCTTCGTGCATCTTTGCTTTGGCTATTTCTGCAAAGTTTCTCCGCTTTAGTTTCCCATTTCCCAAATTGTTTAGTCTCTGGTGCATTGGATGGTCAGTCAGTCTTCGGAGTTTCTCTGACTGCAGCTGGGCTCTGCAGTCTCTTCTATCGGTCATGGATTGCAGTTTTGTAATCTTTTCAAGTTCTACAATTGGCGTTGACTTCATGCCTCCTGTTATAACTCTCATGGCTTGGTTTTGAAGTTTGCTAACTTTATCGAAGTTCGCCTTTGCTGCTGTTGTCCATGCCGCAATGCCATACTCGAGAACTGGTCTCACTCTTCCAGTGTACAGTTTCTTTAGTATGCTTTCGTCTGCTCCCCAGCTTGTGCCAGCAAGTTTCCTCATGATTGCCATTCTTTCTCTGGCTCTCATTCGGTTTCTCTAGATCTGACTTTTCCATGTCATGCGCCGATCAAATGTGACTCCCAGATAGTTTGGGTTGTCGTTTGGCTGCAGGAATTTGCCATTTAAACTTAATTTGGTATTTTGGGGTTTGATTGAAAGCAAGAATATTGTGCATGTGGTTTTCTCCTCGTTTATTTTGACCAGCCATGAGTTCGCCCACTCTTCCAGCGATGTTAGGGCCTGCTGCATCCGATTTCTTGCTATGGTGAGATTCTTTTCAGAGGTCCACATAGCCAGATCGTCTGCAAACATTGAGCTATGGACTCTTCTTGGTATATTCTCTGTAATGTCGTTTATATACACCAGGAAGAGTGTGGGTGACAGTACTCTCCCTTGGGGTACTCCCTGCTCGAGTGTCACCTTTTTGCTCATCTGCCCTTGTACTTGGACTCTGGCCGTTCTGTTTTTGAGGTAGTGGTTGATCCACTTGTACATTTTCCCACAAACATCACTTCTTCTTAGCTTGACTCTAAGTCCATCTTTCCAGACTTTGTCAAATGCCCTTTCCAGGTCCACCCAAACAGCTACTGTGTGTTTCTGTGCCTGGTAGGCATCTTCTATTTCTATGTATCAGTTTTGACTTTGGTAATACCCCACCTAGAAATGTCCGCTCCAGAAATTTGTAATGAGACATCTTCGAAAAGTGGTCCAAGTAACAAGAAGAGACAAGGGCTGTAATCAGACAATTAGGAAAGGTCTCAAAACCCAGCTCTTGCAGACTCGAGTAGAGCAATTGCAATTTCTGTGGTTTGGCCATGCCTGTAGAATGAAAGAAGATTAGCTACCATGGCAGTCATGGGAAATAAAAAGCCAAGGATTAAGATCCCCAAGATGAGCCAAAGTAAAGCTCAGTGGTATTACAATTTAAGGCAAATCTATAAGAGACCAAGCACTAGACTGGAACCAGATCAAGAAGAAAATATGGATAAAATATTCTGTCGTTCTTTCTGGCAATCTCTATATCTCAGGGTGTCAACTTAATATTTCCCCCCATTAAAAAATTCAAACCACTTGATCTTTTAAGCTTAAAAAAGTATAACATTTTCAAGCATTTATTTAATGGTGTGTTCTCTGGTGTTTCAAACACTCCTGCTCAAACAAACTGTTGTAAACTGTTAAAAGACACATCCCCAAGTGGTCACAGACTGATTTAAAACAACTTACAATAGGTGGCGCTGGAGTCACCGCACCAAATGGTGCTGGAAGATCCATCTTGTTCATGAGATGAAGTACCTACAATAGTTTTTGCAAACCAAAAATTATGGAATATAATGTTTAAAACAAAGCATATATACACACACACACACACATGCCATTTTATGCCTGAAATAAAAGGTGCAACAATATCATAAACATGAAAACCCTATTATAATAACCCTTTTGGATTGAACAAAGTATTTAAGCTTAGGAAACATTAGACACTAACTACAGTCTCGTCTTAGGAAGAAAGGAAAAAAAGGTATAGGCAATCATATAGTAAAGAAAGCAAACACAATAAAACCAATATGAAATGTTCTCATGGCAAGAAAGTTAAAAATAGAAATGACTTTCATTCTTTAAGATAAATGTGTAATACCCTACCAATGTTACCTGACCCACAATAAAACCATTGATTCATTAATGTTATATACAGAAATAAACAATTGAAGCTATAGGAATTGAAGTGGAAGCATGGAATGATAGCAATTTTACTACCTGCTATGGGATCAAGACGCTGAGCAGCACATGAGCTGCAGTGGTCAGCGACCCACAGCTGACTGCTAGCATGAGGGCCTGCAAACCACAGCTACTAAGACCTCCTTTCTACGCCTCCACACAGAGATTATGGATAACAGGCTGCTATAGAGCATACCGGCTAAAGAGGAAGATTGGGAACGAACGAAAAAGAAGAACTACCTGCTATAAAAATGTTTGTAATTAATTTAAGTAATTACTTTTATATTATCTATAAGAGGGTACGGCGTGGGCTAGTGGTTAAGTAACACGGCTCACAACTCAAAGGTGCTGGGTTCGATCCCCATCATAGCACCGGCCGTTACCCCGGGGAAGCAAACCCTTAGAAAATGCAGGAGGAAGCAGACCCTTACATAAAATGCATGCTGAAGTTGGATGCACTACAGGCGCAAAATAAAAACCACAGTGCAACGCACACCACCTTGGGGAATAGAGAAATAAGGCGAACGAAAAAAATAAAAATAATTTGCTATAATGGTATCCTTTTGTCTACTAACTTATCAGTTTTCATGCCACAAATGCTACATTTGACACCTAAGCATCATCAATACAAAGATCTTAGTCTTAGTCAACCTGTACTTCTACAGGGTCAGAGGTCCCTGTGCAGGTCCCAGCTCTGGTATGATCTGAATGTAGCTGGGAGGAGGATTTCCTGCCTAGCAGGCTAGGCTCGAGCAGCTTATTACCCTGATGTGTTGGGGCAAGTGCTGCGAAGAATGGTTAACCGATGTGCGAATCCATCTTAATAGACTCAAACACTACAGCAAAGTAGACCTGCAGCCTGTTAGGTGTCATCTATGCTGCTCTAAACAGACCACCTAACCATGGGCGGTGTTATGCCATGTGACACAGTTAGTCGCCTCTAACGACATGCTTTCAGTGGTGCTATTCTTGTCATACACAAAGACCCCGGCAACCACTTGGGAAAATGCACACAGATGAAAAAGTCAAATAAATCAATGAATGAAATCATAATTCAAATTCACATGAAATAGTTTACTAACAAAACAGCCAATCAAATAAGTAGAGCTACAAATTGTAATGACACCAACCTGTACGTAAAACTTTGGCACAGCAGCCAGTGCATTCAAGATGTTGGTCAAAATTGATGGTGTGGGTGGTGGGTATGCATATCGAAGTTCTGGGCGGCGGGGATGTTTTAAGCTGAACAAAGGCAAGAACCAAAATACAGATCACATGAGAATTAATTCTGATGTTGCAACAGGATATCAAAAAGTCACACAGAGGAATGAAAATAATGAATATCAGTCAAGTGTTGAAAAGTCTCAGAAGACACTAAATAACAAAAATAAAAGTCATATTAAATCCTTTGTTTATTATTGTCAAATTTTCTGAAGGTTTTCCAAAAGCTGGAAACTCACTTTCCCTAGTGGGCATGAAAAATTACCCACAATTCAGTGACAATAACGCTTTGTCAGTAGACTGCAATATGAAATATACACATAATCATAATATCAGTTAATATAAATACTAAAACACTTAATGTAAATAATTCATAAAATTATAACAAAATACTCATTCTAGTTTGTCGCCATCCGGGTTTTAGTCCTCAGAATGGTTTTGAAGTTTATGAAGTGTCTCACTCCATCTCCGTCTGTTCTCTACTGCCCTTCCCAGCTTCGGTATAGGATTTTACTGTCATATCTCTGTAAACCTGTGTAACGAAGGTAGTCCTTGACCAGTCTCTGCCTCTCCTGCCCTTTTTTGTTCAACTGCAAGAACGCCTTGAACTGGACCAACATGTCTGAGCTTGTTGCAAAGTCAAGGCAATCTTTGCCGACATATTTTTAATTTTAATTTTTCATTTAATGTCTCCAGCATAATTTTATTAGACTTTCTCTTTGTCCAGTTGATCTTTTCCATCCTTCAATAGCACCACATATCAAAAGCCTCCAAATACCTTTCTTCTTTCTTGTTTATAGTCAATGTCTTCAAGACATACAGTGCCACAGACCAGACATATGTATTGAGATTTGCTCTAAATATGTTAACTGGCTCCCTTGCTTAATTCATTGACCTTCCATAACTAGATTTGCTGTGTGTGGTTTCAGTGACAAAATCTAAGTAATGAGATTTGCTCTAAATATGGTAACTGGCTCCCTTGCTTGATTCATTGACCTTCCATAACTAGATTTGCTGTGTGTGGTTTCAGTGACAAAATCTAAGTAATGAGATTTGCTCTAAATATGTTAACTGGCTCCCTTGCTTGATTCATTGACCTTCCATAACTAGATTTGCTGTGTGTGGTTACTGTGACAAAATCTAACACAAAAAGCTACAAGAATACACTATTTCTGTCAATTAATTGTTTACATCTACCATTTAATCCAGTACATTCTCTCAAAATACTTTAAACATATTGTATTATGTCTTCCTTCTCTCTCTTCATCAATAATTTTCTTATTTTCAATACGTAAAAACGAAATGTCTATACTACGTTCCAAATCAATATCATCAAAGCATAACAAAGGAGTTACAAACTTAAGAAATCTTCTCCAATACATTTAATACTTGCCCCCATATCCTGAACGTTGAGTCAAATTTGATCTCTTGTGATTCTATCCGATGCTCCTTGTCCTCCTCTCTCTTTATTGATGCATTCTCTTCACCATTAGCTCCAGACTTTTCAGGACTGACAATCATAAATATTTTGACACATCCTCATCTGCTTTACCTCATTAAGTTTCAAAAGGAAATATGAACTATAACAAAAGATAAGTGGAAACTACCCCCTTGCTTGTTTCATACAAATGTTACCACCATATATAAAATTAAGTCCACTATCTTTTCTATTATGTGCTAAACATAATGCTTAATTAAGTAAGTAGTCCCATTTCAGTCATGTATGACTATATGTTGATGCGACCTTGGAGTAACTACACTATAGGGTGATGCGACTTTGGAGTAGCAACTCTCTACTGAATTTTTGGTTTTCTTTTCCCCTGTGGCATTGTCTTTTCACTTCTCTGTGCTAGATGAGCTTATTTTCTCCCTGCTCGAGGTGGTTCTTCAGGTTGCATCTCTATTTGGATTGGTATGCAGTTATGTCTTCCTAAAATGTCAGATCCAGTGCCTCCATGTCCCGCTCCCATGTGTCTTTGAACCTCAGCTGTGGTCAGCCAGCCGTCCATAGAGAATACCTTTGGGGATGCGACCGTCTTCCATGCGACGAACATGACGTCTTACATACGACGAACATGACCAAGCCATAACGCTTAGGCTCAGTCAATTAGCTATAGAAATACTAAATGATGGTGTTAATTGTTTGTCTAATCATCATTATTCCTTTTCACTTCCTCCCTGCAGCTGGCACTCATGCGGGAAGCCTGTGTCAAAGCATGTATGTCCTCCTACAATAGTGGTTTCTGTTGTTTGAACCGATGCAACTGCCAGCATCACATATAACCCTCGTTAAACAACGTTGCATTATGCAAGGTTGTATCTAGTGTTTTCTCTTCTTACCTCCCCAATAGTGGGTCATGGGATCCATAGGAGGGAAGTATGACTTATGCATTCATAATATTATGCACTCCCCATATTATCTACCAAAATGTAATATTCTCATCACAGCTGCTAACAATTTGTATATAAATAACACATCATTTTCAACTGTTTCCAAATGTTTTTAACATGCTAACTAAAGTCAGAAGCAAAAATTGTTTTGGAAACAAAAATGATGTTGCCAGTAAAATTTACTTGGTCTAGATAGTACACATGATTCTCTCTTTTTCAAATAAGGAATTATTTTTCAGGTACAAAAGTAATGAAACTTAATTTTTGAAATGAGAGACAGAAAGAGAGTGAAATATCGATGAAATGAGTCATATTTTTATTTGTGATTGTTACACTCAGTTGAATAAAAAAATTGTTACCGGTTTACAAATACAATCCAAGATCACATTCTACAGCAGCCTGTTAGAGTGCCTAGTAGTTAAATTTTAGCTAAAAACCCTGGATCTTGGGATCCCCAGTTTCCATCACATGGTGATTGATTTATAATTCACCCTTTTGGTCCGAGTGAAGCATTGGGCCCTTACCACAGGCAGCTTGTATCAGAGAATTTGTTGAGGTAATTTCAATAGTAATGGTATTACATGCTAAGGTTGCTAATCCAAGTGCATAACCTCTGTTGTAACATTTATGATATGCTTGGAAAGTTAGTAAAGTAACCCAAAGCATTACTGCCACAGGGTGTAAGGTGTTTAGCAATCTCATTTCAAAGGCTCGGCTATATGAGGGCTGTAGCCATCTCCTCTCCCTCGCAGCTTTAACTTCCCGTACTGAACCGGTACCCATGTGGCTGAGACCCAGGTGCCATTGTGGTCTGAAAAAAAAATTCCCACCTCAACTGGGGAATGAACCCAGGACCACCCAGTTACAAAGCCAGCTTACTAAATATTGCGCTCCCTACAAAGTGTTATTTGTTTAAACCTGGTTACCACCCGCAAAGAAACTATATTACATGACTAGATAAAAATCCAGCAGCCTTGGATACATACACCTGTCAATTTTACAGGAATACAACAATACTTCTATGTATTTCTTTGAGTGTGCCTATTTAATGTGAAATATTTAAAACTCCTTCACCAACTTAGAGATGAAGCAAAGAAGGTCATCCAACATATGACATTAAACATACAGGTGGACACAAACAAGATGGGAGATGTTTCAAAGACAGCACAACATTAAATGTACCTAGAGGGAAAGACTGAACAAAATACTTAAAACAATGAGAAGATCTAGTAAAGGAATAACATACAGGTAAAGATAATTACACTAAAAATAATAGCTGAACAAAGCGTGGAATGGAGCTCACTACTTTATATTCAATTCGTAGATTATGAGAAAATATTTGACTGCTTAGACGGGCAACCATTGGAAGTTGTTCAGGTACTATGGAGTGGCCCACTAACATAATTAAGAAAATGTGTGAATAAATAAACATTCTACATTAAGGTCCTGAGCTTTTTAAAATAGGAACTGGTGTTTGGCAGGGAAGTCTGCTATCACCATTTCTCTTTCTGTTGGCTATTGACTGGATCATCAACAAACAAAAATGAAATTCAATGGAATTTGACAAAATCAACCAGATGACAATGACTTGTCTCTTCAGCCCTTCAACAGCAGTCAGGAGCAAAATAAAATAAGTATACTTGATAGGAGGTAACAGAAAGGACCGAGAATACACAGAAAGAAAAAGCAAAGATCGGTAACAATGAAAAATAGCCAGAGTAGTAGGCACATATAAAGGTTTATAAGATATAAAAGTATTGGGGAACTTATCAAACTATATGGCATTTGGCCAAAGGGCAGGAGCCCATAGGCCGCTGGATCAATAACCAACCAACCAACCATCAAACTAAATTAGTCCAACACAAAAGTTCAAATCTCCTATCCCCATGTAAGGTCCATTCTTTTGTAAGCTCTGAAATATGGAGAGCAACACAAACAACACGAGAAAGGTACAGGTTTCTATAAACAGTTGGTTGCCTGCATAGGATAGAGGGATTGAAATGGAACTAATGTGGAACTGTTGGAATGCGCCAAACAAATATCAGTGGAATATGAGGTAAGAATAAGATGCTAACATTGGTTAGGACAGACATTAAAGAAACTAGCTGTTAGCATTTGTAAAGCAATTTTTGTTCTGGAATCCTCAGGACAAGAAATTTAGAAGCATACCAAAACACAAGGAGAATAGATCTCGAGACAGACATAATGGAAACAGGGAAGACATGCACAAAACTAGAACAGATGATCAAGGACTGGACATATATTTGTTGAAGACATGTGTGTCACAGGTAGCTCAAATTTTGACTAAAACCTACCACTTAACGCCATTTTATTCAGGGGGCACAAAAGTGGGCATTAAACAACAACAAATTTATGCAAGTACATATGAGGCAAACTAATAATACCAATTGCACGCAAGCTCACATGGTATGGGCATGTTTCAAGATTGTCTGGATTGACCAAGACAACTCTGCAAGGTACTGTGTCTTAGAAGTGTAAGAGAGGGGAGCAGAAAAAGAGATGGGAAGACAACACCAGAGAGCGGACGGGAATGTCCATAGCTAGAACGAACATCCTGACACAAAAGTGATGGGAACTGGTCCAACAATCTGCAGTATTGGTGCCCCAATGACCTTTCAGGTTACGGGACTGATGATGATGAATTGCACTAGTGCAAGTAATGTATTGTACACTTTGTTAAAATGAATAATTGAAATGTATAAAGCAAATAGTAAAATCTTATTTTTTTAAGCTATCTTGACAAATGGTCCTTATGAATCCGGAAAACCAATAATGGGCAGCATAAAAGTGTATCAGTAGGTACAACCATGTATATTAAAAAATGGGACTGCAGTAAAGCAAGCAGCATAATCATGTAAAATAAAATGCTACAAAAACTGGCAATGTAAAAGGACATGCACTTTATTTTGCATTATTGAAAAATGTCACTACTTTTGGAAGGCATGTTCCATTTAACTATGAACATAATTCCTTCAGTTATATTTAGACACTAAAATACTTACTACACGTAAATCAGTTGCAGTTAGATAGTATGCCTCTTTAGTCCCACAAAAACAGTACCATAAGATCTTTACAAAAACATAGAATATGACCTACCATTCTTTACTTGGAGCTGAAGTAGCACCAGAAGAAATCAATGTCTTGGCAAATTCTACTACCAGTCTTGAACCAAGTAACTCAGCTTGATGAAGTTGATTCAACACCTAGAAAAGTACAAACCGTGTCATGTTGACATGATATAGTAACTGAAAGTTGAACATAGCTAAGTGTTGCATCTATGTTAAATACAAAATGATGAAAAAAACTCATTAAGAAAGTAGTATGTTAAACTTCACAACTATATAAATAATGCAACAAGTATTCACACTGTTTATGCCAGCACACATTATGTTGTAAACAGACACTGAAGTATCCACTACAACCTTACAAGAGAAACTACAGTACAAGAATTATGAAATACAAATCATTTGTATTACTATTATTATTACAATATTTCTATATGAATATAAGTAAAAACATATATTTGGTGCTGGTGAAAAAAATGTATGTGTGTAACATTATGATTCATTAATGTGGATGAATAATATGTCCTTTTTAAAACCAGGAAATATTCCACTAGAGCATTCGCAGATCTATTATACAGTCAAAAATAAAAACATGTTTCAATTTGCAGTTTGTTGGAATTTTTCCTCAATTTATTCATCCCAAATAATACCATTAGAAAATATACAGTTATCAACAACAAGAGTTACAAGTCTGAAACATTATTCTAAATGCAGCTGTAAAAACAGAAGTAATAATTATTACCTGTGTTGCTTGCTCCTTGTTTCCAAAGACAGCAAATGCTGTGTTTTTCTAGAGGAGAAAGTAATAATGGAAGAAAATGTAATCATATGAATAAATAAATAGCTTTGGTTATGTTTGTTTCTCATCTTCTTCTTTTGTCGTCTCATCTTCTACAAAGTTGTAGCCCAGTGTCATGGTATGTAATGTCTTTTGTCGTCTCATCTTCTACAAAGTTGTAGCCCAGTGTCATGGTATGTAATGTCTTTTGTCGTCTCATCTTCTACAAAGTTGTAGCCCAGTGTCATGGTATGTAATGTCTTTTGTCGTCTCATCTTCTACAAAGTTGTAGCCCAGTGTCATGGTATGTAATGTCTTTTGTCGTCTCATCTTCTACAAAGTTGTAGCCCAGTGTCATGGTATGTAATGTCTTTTGTCGTCTCATCTTCTACAAAGTTGTAGCCCAGTGTCATGGTATGTAATGTCTTTTGTCGTCTCATCTTCTACAAAGTTGTAGCCAGTGTCATGGTATGTAATGTCTTTTGTCGTCTCATCTTCTACAAAGTTGTAGCCCAGTGTCATGGTATGTAATGTCTTTTGTCGTCTCATCTTCTACAAAGTTGTAGCCCAGTGCCATGGTATGTAATGTCTTTTGTTGTCTCATCTTCTACAAAGTTGTAGCCCAGTGTCATGGTATGTAATGTCTTTTGCCTCTTTCATGGCAGAAGTAACATTTTCCCCCATTTTACAGCAGATATCATTTACGCTAACTATTCACCTTTTCCTCAACCTACCTATCACCTTTCTTCCTGATGTTCTCCAAAGAAGGTAGCATGAACAATGTGGTCTGGTTGCATTCTCACAATGTGGCCAAACTAATTCATTCTCTGTTGCTCGATGTACTGTAGGCAGGGAATTGTTCCAACCTTCTCCCGAATATTTGTATTTGTGATTCTTTCGTTTCTGGTGTTGTTAGGGACCATTCGCAGGCACTGAATTTCACAGGTGGCTAGCTTTCGTTCCGGGCTTTATTCAATGTCCATGTCTGGTACTGGTAGCACAGGATTGAGATGAAGAAACTATTTATCATCTGCTATTACCCTTGGAGGGAAATCTTGAGGTGTATTAGTAGTGGAGACAGCTGGTAGGTGACAGCGTTTGTCCTCTGCACCTCACTCTATCAAGTCTGCCGGTCTGCTTTATTTTTGTTTCATTCACGTGAATATCAAGTGTGGTGTGTTTCTACCTATATTCATTGTCTCTGTTTTTGGTGTTGATATTCATGTTTGATGTCTTGATATTTACAGTTTAATTAGGTCAGCTTTACCTAATCTCAAACATCTATATGCTTGATGATATATCAATATAACACATTATAATTATTTGCATTATCTAGTATGAAATATATTATTTTAAAATACAGGTGTTGTAAACGCAGCTAACATTTGATTAGAAAAGGTTTTTTTGTAAATATAAAAATTCGAAAATCATAAAACAAAGCATGTGAGAATGTATATAAGCCACAGCAGAAAAAAATTACCATAGGGCCAGTCTTGCCCATCACTTTGACTCGTGAAGCTCCAAGAAAATAAAGTAAGTCTTTTCTCTCCTCTATGTTCAGATCTGCTGGCAGGTGCCGAAACAGAAGAGTCATTTCCTCCATGACTAGTTTTACTAATACCTGAAAAGTATAAAGAAAATAGGTATAATTTATTTTTGGGTATCAGAAACATCAACCAAAAGCATATATACATTATTTGTGCTAAGAAATATGCCATTATAGATAACTATAACTGTTTGAAGGAAGTCATATAATGCAAAACTACTTCCCAGTCTCCAGCAGAAAGATGTATGGGTTGATCGAGTAAATATAATCTTCATATCTTAGTTCTTAGATGACCTATACTTCTACAAGGGCAGATGCCACTGTGCAAGTCCCAGCTCTGGTATGAGCTGGATGTAGCCGGGAGGAGGATTTACTGCTTAGCTGGCTAGGCTTGAGCAGCTTAATACTCCCCCTCGTTAGGGAGAGAGTGCGCAACCGATGTGTTAGTTCATCTTACGAGATTCAAATACTTGAGAAAAGTAGACCAGCAGCCTGTGTTAGGCGTCCTATTCTTGTCCTTGTTATACACAAAGAACCAGGCAGACCACTCTTTATATTTAAAAAAACAATTTTTTTAGTTTTACAAAAAACATAATCATGTAATTAATGACATCTGTAACCTGACTGGGTTAGAAACCTGTCGACAAACAACATCACTACTTCTTCTTTGACATGTATCCCAAAAAGGATGTTGTGAAGCTGTTTGTAGTTTACAGCAAGGCTGCGATATCTGTGTGCAGCTCTGCACGACATTCAGTTTCAGCTGGCTTTTTTTGGTACCAGGTTTGCCTTCCCACTGCAATCCCTATTCTCTTAGCAAGACTACACTAGTGCAGTCTATTTCTATGACTGTCACTTGAAGATGAAATAGATCTTGGTCAGATCTGGTTCGCTGACCCTGGCAACAGGCTATGTGTTGCATTTTTGGCCCCTGATATCACTTTAATTTGTTAATATCCTAAAAACTACAGACCCATCAGTCTCCTCAGCTGTGGGGAAATTGATGGAAACAGAAGACTCACCTGGCACCTTGACATCAGCTTGCGACTCGCCCTAACTCAAACAGGATAAAGGCAGCACAGAGGACCAATTGACATAACTAAGGACATAAAGAATGCCTTTAAAGAGAAAAATGGACTATACCAGCAGGTCGGTCAGGCTGATAGAGTAAGTGCCACAGAAAAGTGTAATAGCACCCACTCTCTTCTTGGTATTTATAAACGACATCACTAAAATGCTGCCATCAAACAGCCTACACACAAATGAAATCGCTGTATGGACAGCTACAGATCATTCAACAATAGCCTCATACATGCTCCAAAAGACAGAGAAGATGGAGAACTGGACAAAGGAGCTGGGACTGAAAATAAACCACACCAATACCTCCGCCACTCTCTTTTTACTATCCGCTAAAAAAAAAGAGAAAATAATATAAAAGATAGGAAACCAACTAATACCCAAGTTGCTCACACCTCCATTCCTTGGAGTCTCATTTGACTGATCCTCAAGTGGAAGCCTAATATAAAAGAAAATCAAGACAAGGGCCATAAAAAAAGACTCTGTGATGAAAAAAACTGGCTGATACATCGTTGTGGTGGCAAACCAAAAATCCTCAGTCAAGTCTGAGTTCAATCAGCCCAATCGTGGAATATGCCTGTAGCACTTGGGCAACAGTGACTAAAACAAACACAGGAAAACCAGACCGAGTTCAAAATATCCTAAATCAGAAATTCTCTTGGGGCACTCATATTACATCTAGGGAAAACAGCAAATATATAGCCGATCGAATTATGGAGAAAATACAAATCCCTTACTCAGTTTGAATTAGGAAAAGCCCCAACTATCTGGCTAGAGAAAACCAGAGAACATGCAGACATCCTTGAAGCTCAAATAGAAAAATGTGAAGAACTTATTCCAGAACCATGGATACGGATACAGGATCTTGGAGGTTCCAGAGGAAACAAAGAAAAATGAGTAGTCGGAAACAGAAAAAAAATCCACAATCTACATGAGCTCAAGAGACAGTACCCTAGCAGGTCCTGGACACATGTGTACATAGATGGATCGACCACAGATAGCAAAAAAAGCGGAGGCAGTAGAATCTACATCACACACTCCAATAGCGACATAGAAAACCACTCCATACCAGCACGAGAGACCTGAACTATTTTCACAGCTGAAGCACATGCAATATGTACGACATGCTGGAGGCAAATAACAAGGCAATCCATGCCGCCGAATACTGGATGTATACTGTATAACGTGGTGCCTGAACATGGAAAGTAAAGTAAGTATAACTGAAGCAACAGCTGTACATGCAGCAACTCAAATTCTTATCAGCCAAAACACAACTACAAGGAATTCTAACATACTCCAGAAGCGTACTTCAAACTATAAACAAGATAAGACTCTCACACAAAATAAAATATAACATCTGGTTGTTGTCCCAAAAACCAGATTTAGTCCTACACTAAATTCTAGCTGACTGTGTGATCCTTGGAAATGAGAAGACAAATGAGCTAGCAGAAGCCGGAAGTGGCAGCACACAGACTCACCATCCACAGAGCTATAAAGAAGCTAAACAGCCATCAAACGTTCCATGAGGATGGAATGGAGACACAAGCACAAAGAATACAAGCCAGAAAATAACTGCAAAGACAAACTTGGCAGAGGTGGGCAGACAAAGATCTTCAGACTCAGAATGGGACATTGCAGATTCAGCTCCATTGCTGTCCTCATTGCCCACCTCCACAGATTGGGTCTTAGAGACACCACTACATGCGATTGTGGAGCACCCAAGCAAACACCAGAGCATATCCTGCAGGACTGCCCCACTTATGCAGACCAAAGACAGGCAGTCTGGTCCAGGAGAACAGCCATGCTTAAAAAGCTGTGGGGGACCAGCAAAGACCTGAAATGTGCAGCCTCCTTTATGAACCTCACCCAGCTAGAAGTATATGAGTTGATCGAAGAACTTTAATTTGTCACTTCCCATGTACCCTAAGATGTAGAGGTATTCTGTTCTTTTTTCTTATAGCTTCTACAAGATGGGGTAGCCGGTACAGTGCCTAGTTTCATTAGTTGCCTCCTATGGCATGCCTGATGGGTTACAGAGTTTCTATTCCTTACTTACCTTTTGAGCCAGGGTAAAATATGGATGTCAATCAAAATATAGCTGCTAGAAATGGATTACCTAGAATTTCATTTCAGATTACTTGTTTAGTATGACAATAAAAGATGAATCACAAACTATATATTACTAATACCTCAGAAAAACAAAGACTATGCCAATAGTCAAGCAACATGGGCAAATGAATCTAACCATAAATGGAGAAATAATAAAACAAGTACAGAAGTTTGCATGTTTAGGGCAAACCATAACAGAAGATCCCCGCAATGAGACAGAAATTAACATAAGGACTGCATTAGTAAAAAAGGCCTTCACAGAAAAACAAAAATTGCTAACCTCAAAGAATATCAGAATAGAACAATCACCAGTCATAGAAATGGTCAATTGCACTGAATGGTTCCATTAAAAATAGACTCTTGCAAAGAAGAATGAAAAAAAGCTTGGAAGTATTTGAAATGTGCTATTGTAGAAAAGAAAGAGTGAGTTTGACTGAAAGAAGATCCAGTGGTACTGTCCTCACTGAGTAGGTGCACAAAGACATTAAAAATGATGCGAAAATGAAGACTGAGTTGGTTGGGACACAATTTGCTACATAAAAGTCTTCCACGGAAGATACTAGAGGACAAGATTCAGGGGAAAAGAGGAAGGGGTCGGTCAAAACTCATCTTTACATCCAGGCATGCAGAGACATTAAAGTACAAACCTATGTTGAGATGAAGAGAGCTGCAGAGAATTGGGTCTAATGGAGAAGCATGCTCAGACATCTAACAATCAGTCTCTGGACTGATCAACTAGATGAAGATGACAGCAACAAAGAAATCTGGAAGACATACTATTGTTTAAATGGTGCAATCAATATTAATATTTAACAATGAATACGTTATTGGTTAGTTGTTTATTCCCGTGACATATCATCTTGCCTCAAATATCAAGGTAAAGTGTGAACAGGAAGCTGATCACTTCATAATATTAATTCTGATAAATTATTGTTTCCTTAATATCTAATCACACACAAAAAATGTGTATATAAGAAATGTAGGGCCTTACAGCACCGAAAAAATAAAGAAAACCCTACTAGCTGACATCTATGATCTAAACTGAGCAAATATAATATACAATAGTCTCCTGTTAAACAAGCAGCGGCTCGAATGAATGTTTTCAATTATAACCAGAACCCTTGGATATGAACGCAAGTTAATGAGTTAATGCTTCAGTTAAGAGTGCAGTTTATCTACTACAAGTACATAAATTTATTTACATAAATGGTTTTGTAATGTTTTCATAGGGTATATGGGGAGGAAGACTAACGTCTGGCCAGGCAAAATATACTGATCAGACATGTTAGTCAGGATCAGGCAAAATATACTGGCCAAAACCCTAACCGGGATGTTTTTAAGGCAGCCTGGCTAACAAGGTAAGGGATCGATGTGATCCCCATTGTAGTGAGAGACATGCAGATGACCCAAACATGGCACAACCGCCTGATGGACCCCGGTCCACATTCATCAGCACGCTCGGGATGTGATGAAAGCTACTGCAGCCTGCCACTTAACGTTCGTTTCAGGGCACACAAAAGATTAAACCTACTCATTCTGGATATTCGAAACAACATCATAGGGTAGATACTTCAGTGATGGGCCGGAAATCAATATTTTGAATACGGGAATTCCGTGATCCACGGCGCCCCAGTTGTGTTCGCGATAGGCGAGGCCACTTTGTGACACCTTTTGAAAATTTGGATAGGGTATATCATAGGTAAAGACTGATAAAGTTTGTGTCATTGCCTTAGACATTACAGTTGATAATAAATCTAATTGTTCATTATCAGTTCCTCAAATACCCCTTGTGTTTGTTAGCTTGATGTGGTGATGGAGCTTGCATGTCTCAATGATTCTTAGAGCTATGCCTACAGAGGTGGAAGCTTCCAAAAGGGTCACCTAACAGTCTTTCAAAAGGAAGGGCCACAGAATATTAGAAGTAATACACAGGGAGGTACATCAAGATACACCTGGAGAAGAGACAGTGAAAATAAACTTTAGGGCCTTGACCTACACCGGAAAGGGCTGCTCAAGATCGAACTTGCTGAAGGAGAGTTGTCAATGGCCCATACTCCACAAACTTAGCTACGGGCAATGATTGATCGTTCATCATGTTAATCCTTCACTATATATATAAAATTGTATATATATAATATATATATATAAAATGGTATATATATATATATATATATATATACCATTTTATATATATAAATAACCTAATTATCTTTATTATCATCATTATTGAACTAGCATAGCAATTTTAATGAATTAGCATTGATTGTCGTGTCACATAATTAAATTGTGGTTCATAATTAAAATTGTCCAGTTCAGTCCTCACGACATCACGCTCTAGTATTATACTGCATAGATAGTACTAATATTAATACTAATATTTTTTTAATAACTATATATTACATCTCATTCTCATGATTACCTTCGCCTTCAGTGAAGGCTTCAATTTCACTGGCCCTGGCTTCACAAAGTTTCAAATATACGGTAACAGCTGAAATCTTTTCAATTTCAATGATTTCGAAAATTGATACTTTTCAACTCGTAGATTTTTCATCAAATATTAATTCAATTGCATGCCTTGTTCACTCACTCTTCCTACAGCCTACACTCTACACTTCTACGGGCTACACTGCTTACTACAGTGCTACGCTACGCTACACTCCGCTACAGATTAACTTTAACTTTAACAATTACAATAATATTAATCTGTATGATAATAGATAATGAATATAAGTTATATTGGAAAGTAAAAGTTATTTTTGAAAGCAATATTACAAGCGCTCAAACTGAATGTGATCTTACTTAATCCCCTATTTGGAGACTTCACATGCGTTAGAGATTCAACAATAGATTGAATAGACGTAGACTCGTAGTAAACATAAGATTGTCTCCAAGCGGTCCGGAAACTCAAACATATTTCGCTTCAGTACCTTATGTGATTTAAAATGTGGATACTTTGTGAGTACATTCTAGTCGATAAGATCCTGCCTATATCCGGCCGAGTGAAGGTCGCAGGCCTAGAAGCAGAGCCAGTTTCGCTTGTTTGTGTTTTCTTTCACATAAATAATAAATATGGGTGGTGGTGGTGGTGGCCATGGACATGGCGCACCCCATGAAGTTCCTGATTGGAGAAGTTACAAAGCTGAAGGTATACCTAAACTAGACCAACTGCAAAAGAGACTCGGTGCCCTTGGATTGAGAGATCCGTGGATCAGGTAGGTCTCTCTACTAAAGTCTAAACTAACTAGTAAAAGTAACTCTTATCTAGACTACTAACTTTACTTAGTATGTAGTAAGTACTCAGAATTAGTACTACTCTAGCTAGATCTAATTAAAATTTACTCTAATCTGATAAAGTGATTTTTTTTCCTTTTTCTAGTTTCTTTGCTAATTTGGGATTCTATCAATTCCGACTTCAGGTACATATACAGTAACAATTTTAAAAGAGTGAAAATACATAACATAATATAATATTAAAACAGTCTTGGTAAACAAAGAACTGAACATCCAGTCTGATACTAGAGTTAGAACAGCAGTCATTAATAAATAAATACTAAAATAGGTCTTTAGCGATGCGATGCCATATGGAACTAGACTACAGTGTAGTACTAGCTAGCAGTAGTTAGTAGTAACTACTCTACTACTATTACTAAGTCTGGATTTCGGTTGCACATGGACGGTCATTTGTGTAGCCCAGTGTAGGATATCTGGAGCCAGTAGAGGTGACCTAATCTAATACTAATACTATAGTAGTATAGTCTAAGTAGTAACCTGTTCTTAAGTGGAATGCAGTTGTTGTTCTTGAATGCCCACAATGAGTAGACTAACTTTACTCTTTTGTGTGCCATGTAAAGGGCATTAGGTGCCATGTTAGAGTAGCTTTCCTCACATCCCGAGCATGCTGATGAAGGTGAGCTGTGGTCCTTTAGGCGGTTGTGTTATGATTGTCTTCATCTGAATGACACTCGCTACTATGGGGATCACGTTGACTCCCACCTCGTAAGCCAGACTATCATAATCAGCCTATTTCCAAGAAGAACTGCGTTGAAGTGAGGTTGGTGTCTTGGTCAGTATATTTTGTCTGCCTAGGCATTGGTGTCCTATTCCATGCAAAACAGGGTAGATTTTTTATGAGCATCTTATAGCAATTCCCGTTTAGAAGATATGCCCGTCAATAGAACGATTCAGTAACAATATCATGAAATGAAAAACAGCAGTTTAACAGTTAATCTTTGTCTTCCCTGCATCACATTTCTTCTGTGATTTTGTCCTGTTCTGTTTCTAAGAATTGGCATCAATGCACTCAGGGCATCCCCATAGGTCCTCAGTTTCTCTCCGAAAATGGCGCAGGGTATGGATGCTGATGGTCCTTGTAGCTCACTGGTTGTACACTCTCCTGCCACTCTCATATGCCATACTTCGCTCAAACCTCGTTTAATGTCAAAACTTTGCAGCCTATGGATTGCTGCTTTCTCTATTGCAGCTGAGTGTTGTCATCTAACAGGTGGTCATTGGTTGATTTCAAAATGTCACTATCCGTCACTAATGTGCCCATGATGAGAGCTTGTGAATCCATGATGCAATCATTTTCATCTTCCGACTTTGACTTAATGATTAAAAAAGGCAGCAGTTAACTCCAGACTATGTCCACTTCCGTACAGTTTTTCATTGAAGGACATTGGTTGTTGACTTACATTTTAATTTCAATGTTCTGTATATAAAGGTCAAAAGGAGAAAGCTCTTGTTTACATTTTGACGTTCTAAGAATGCTGGATTCCCTAATTATTTAAGGTTTAATGGAATCAGCTGAACTGATTGTAAGTGACGTCTCAAATGTCATATTATGCTTGACTAAGTGATGTCATTACTACGCAATGTTGACAATTTGTGAAGTTAAGAATAATCCACTATAATTGCTAACATATGGCACTTATCAGCGACAAAGATATATAGTGAACCAAACCTAGAGAATTATGTATATGAAATATGTATCATCAGATGACAATATGGCAAACTTCAGTCTCATGTGTTCAACGTGTGCCCATGTAGGAAGGACAGACAAACAGTAGAGCATGTACTCTAAGGTTGTCGGCTACCTAAGAGGATCAGACTGACAGCATGGCTCTTTCCAGTCCAGATGAGGGAGGGATACACTTTATAATGACGAAAGAAGCATGAGATTGCCAAATTTAAAAAGGAAGTAGATGTAGATATAAAAGAATTCTATTGATCAATAACGATATTTAATTATATTTATTTTGTCTTATTACCACAGTCAGCTATTTACAATAGTTTACTCAGTGGAGTTATACAGAACCAACATTACTGCACTCCGAGCAGACCCATTGGGGCTCAATCCCTGTCAGAAAATAGTGATTGGTATGCATGCCGATGGTTCATCTACCTCACTAGTTGTGCGCACTCTTGCTCCATCCTCTCAGACACCTCTCTTGACTCATTAATTTCCAACTCCTCCAATCTGTGGATTGCCATTTCATTGATTGCGTTGTCATTATCTAACAGATAGCCATTGGTTGCATATCATCATCATGTAACAGGTAGTCATTGATCGGTTTAAATATGTTGCCACTAATCATATTTAATTATCCACTGTGGGTGCATTCAAAGCTCAGGATGAAAATATGTAGCACAGCTAGACTTGGAAAATACATAACCTTCTCACAGATCATGCAGGAATAATACGTGCATTGATGCTTAACACAATAAGCTCCAGGCGCCGAATAGTCGGACATTTGTGCGGTCTCTTTGGGCCGATTATTCGGCGCTTATATTTTGTTTCGTTTCTATCGCTATATTGTCACTTTTATACACACCAGACATCGTTTTTTACTTCCGTTTACTAGCTTTGAAACTAGCGAGGTAAAAAATTCACATTGCTGTTGAAAGTTTGGTAAATTTTACTGTTATTTATACAAATATTCAGTGTGAATTCGACAGTATTTAAAATGGCAACGCCCACCTCAGGTAATACTAGTAATAGGCCTCGTCGTTTTACAGCAGATCACGCTATAAAGATGTTTGAAGAGATGAGAAGTCAACAATCTAATTCCGATATGGATGACAGTAGCTCTGACGATGGAGAATTGTCAGATTATCATTACGAGGAGTCTGAAAACGAACTGAACGACGATACAGAAAGTGATAGTTCGACTATGAGCACAGGACAACCAAGTCAGATTGCCACAACATCAGCGACTGTGTCTGAACCAAGAAGGAAGAAAATGAGGAAGGATCATAACGTTGTTAGAAACAATGATTACAATGTTACCCATGGACATGAGGGTAATAATCATATATCAGCTTGGCGATCAGTAGAAACTGGTGAGACCAACTCAAATTTTACTTTTCGCCAGACTAGAAATAATATAAATCCAGTTTTCTATCAAATGGAAACACCCTTGGATTTTTTAAAAATTTTTCTAGATAATGCTGTTGTTGGCATTTTAATAGCAAGCATAAATGCTTATGCTGCAAAGGTTATTGAAGCCAATAACCCACCAAGGAAGTACTCTACATTTGCTTCATGGACACAACTAACACATTATGAATGGCTCAAGTTTACAGCTGTGATGATCGCCATGGGCATTGATCCAAGACTACTGGCGTACTGTTGGAAATTATTATACACCATGGTTCCATCAAATGTTTTCAAGAAACCACTTCCAGTGTATTTTTCACAGCATGCTACATGTTTGTGAACCAGAGTCACAAGATCAAGCCAAGATTGAGCCATTTGTGGATCTGTTACTGACAAGATTTCAAAGTGCTTTCTACCCTTTTGAGAATGTGTGCATTGATGAAATGGTTATTGGATGGAAAGGGAGATTCAAGTATAAGCAGTACAATGCCAGTAAGCCACACAAGTACCACATCAAGACATTTGGACTTTGTGATTCCGCCACGGGCTATGTATTCAATTTAAACATTTATTTTGGTAAGAATACTGTCTATAATCCGGATGTTGATCCCAGCTCCGCACATGCTGTGAAAGTTTTCAGCACTCTTTTGAAGCCGTTGAGACCTGGACATCATATTTTTTCAGACAGATTTTATTCTTCCAAGGCTGTAGTTGATTATCTGCTTTCGCACAATTACAATTATACAGGAACACTAAATGTCAACCGCGTCGGCTTTCCCCCGGAAATAAAGACATTGAAGCTTGGACACCAAGAGATGAAGTGGTTTTTGGACTCAGTGAACAAAACATTATGCGTTGCCTGGAAGAGTAAAAAGGCAAAGAAGCCCTGCATACTTGTTTCAACAAAAGCCACAGTATCAACTGTTGAGAAGGGTACCTGGAATAAAACAACAAAGCCAAAAGTGGTTGATGACTACAATATGAGCATGAATGGTTGTGATCGGATGGATCAAATGGTTGGCTATTATGGCATGCACAACCGTAAAAGCCGAAAGTGGTGGAAAAAAATTTACCATTGGGTTATTGAGATAACCCAGATCAATGCCCACATTATTTACAGTTTGTGCCAGGAAGGTAATGGAAAAAAGAAGCTCTCACTTCAAGAATTCAAACAGCGGCTAATTAATGATCTGGTCATTGAAGCTGCGAAGCTGACACCTGATGGACTGATAAATTGTCCATCAAAAAACTTCAAACATTCCATGAAAGGAACAGAAGTGGAAAGGACAGTTGGCGCTAGACATCTTGTGGAATTTGTTGGGAAGGACAGAGATTGTGTTCACTGCAGCCAAGGCCGCAGTAAAGGGCGTCGAAGATCTAGCTATGTGTGTTCAGGCTGCACAGGCAGACCTCACCTTTGCCCTAAAAATTGCTTTCTAGCTTTCCATAAGCAAAACAGCTAGCTTGATCTGATTAGTTTAAATGAAATAACATGTAGTATTGATAGCTAGTTGAGTTGTGGACTTTAGATTATTATTGTGTGCATCTTTTACTTGGATCATCATTGTATGCAGCTTTGTGATATTTGTTATGGATATGGATATAGTAGTTTAACAACAAGGTAAGACACTTTGTACTATTGTCTCATCATCATCTTCTTTGAGTACCAATTTTATAATACATAAACATACATGAAAACATGTTTACACTATCAATTTTATATGCCAAACAATTAATTTTTCACTGAAATCATTTTTAAATAATCAAGTTATGTAGCATAACTAACATTTTTTTAATTGAAAACATATATACATTATAAACAACAGCTATCTACACCCATTTGTCATCATTTTCATATCTAACAAGATATGAATTTTGCACACAAACATCACAAATATATGTTCATTCTACTGTCTTGATATGTTATGAAATGTCATGTTGTTGTTTTTTTTGCCTTATGACCTACTTTTGTATTCTGAGAAATTTATTATTTTCCATTGATTTTATAGCAACAAATTAATTATATGTTATGAGAATATAGTTGTTTGTGACATTTTTGCAGTTTTTACAAGAATATTGACATTGCAAGCAGTTTCAGAACAAAAAAAGTGTAATTTTAAATAGCAAAATTTGATCACATCCTTCTTTCTGCCTACATTTTACTTGGCATAACTATATATTTTTTTATGAAATCATGTTTACATTATGCATACCTGTAATCTACAACCACATACCTTTATTTTCATATATAACAACACATGTCTTTATATACATGAGCATCACAAGCATTAATTTATAAAGGCTAACTATCAACACACTCAGTGGTAGCCATTTTTGCTTGGGTCAAACCTGCTTTTTTGTTTGGGACTGAAAGTGTTAAGCAGAGAATAATACCTCTAACCGAACGTCGCCGAAGTGGTTTCAGGGAGGAAAATGGATATTGTGATGTCTTGGCGCTTATTGAAACAAAAATAAAAGAATTTGCTGAAAATTCAGGTTATTGTTATAGTAAAGGAGAAAGTCTTAGGCAAACTAGACAGTAACATGCTATGAAAATAAGTGGTGCAATGAAAGCCACAAAGAATTTGCATCACTGACTTGTCTATTTACAAACATTTAGGGGACAAGAAGTACATGAGTAAAGCTGCCATGGCAGGAGAACTTGGCATGTATTGTGTGCGGTAGGGTGTGAAAAGTTTTGAATCAATCAGGAGTTGACATTGATATTTTTATTTGCAATCTATTGCTGTCATCTGGATTCATCTATGGCGTGCCTATTACTATGAGGTGAGTTCAAATGAAACCTGCACGTGGACATACGCGCGAGAAACATGGTGACATCACATCTGACTTAATAAGCACATACTAATGTAACAAGTGTGCATTATCCTTGCATTCATAGGTTCTGCCACAGACCGTTGAGAAAATGGCAGTTGTGATATGGAATCCGTCCAGGGTTGATAATCGAGCAGCGATTCAGTTCCTAGCAGCTAAAGTATGTCAACATTCATTGCAGAGTGCAAGCAGTGTGTGGTGACAAAAGTGTGTCGAAGATAGCAGTGAAGGACTGGGCGTGGATGTTTCAGGAAGGATGTGAGTTAGCGAAAGATCTTCCGCGGTCAGGTCAGGCAGAAATTGTTGCGACAGAATAAGCCATTGCTGATATTGATGCAACAATACGGACCATTCTCAGATCTTACGTTCACTAGCAAAGGAATTTGCTGTTTCGCTTGGGACAGTCCAAATCGGGGTTAGGTAGAAACTGAAGTGGTGGAAGGTATGCTCACAATAGGCCCTACAGACGCTAAACAACCCCCATAAAGAAGAAAGTTCGAGGTGGAGTTTTAACCACTTGCTACGTCGCAAAGCGGAGGATGATGAATTGTGCATGAAGTGTTAGCACAGGAAATGTTTTAAGTTCTCCCGCATCCAGTCTATAGCTTTTATTTGTTTGAAGCCTTAAACAGGTGTCTAAAGGGACAAGGGTTCGGCCTCTGTCATGGCCTCTGTGACCAAATGGTTCAATGAGCAACCAGTCATTTTTCTCAACGCGTCCAACATCTACATATGCAGTGGGATGATGCGTGTCTGAATGCCAATGGTGACTTTTTCGAATATGAACTCTGGTGCATGCATGTTTGCTTCATTACAGTTGCTTTGTTTAATTATGCCATGCCTGTTGATGTTCCTTTCATATGGTTGTAATAAATCCAATGGGACGGGTTTCATTTGAACACGCCTCATACTTTATCTTTTCTGTTGTCTGGGGTGTTGCACGGCTTCTGTTTAATTATAGCTAATAAATTATCAGTTTGATAATATCTGTCATCATCATGGACCTCCGTTTCCTATGATCACGTGTGTTGGTTATGAATTCCACTGCTGATCGCCTCCCATGTCTTCAAACTGTCCAATATTTTCTCTCTTGCCAGCAATTCTGCCCGTTGTCACATGCAGCTCTTACAGCATATGGATAATGTGTTAACATCTGTAACAACTGAAACCCTGACAGAGAAATTATTCAACAATTCTTTCATTGTTACACTTCTGCTCTTGACACAAAGTATCATTGGACATACCATAATTAGACAGGGTGAAGTACTTGCTGCTTAGAGACAACAATACACATACATAAAAAACTTCAGGTTGCACAATACAGTACAGAGTGTAGTACAACTATTTTTTTCAACCAACAAATATCTGGTTCAAACTTCCTTTTTAGTCTTGTGCAAACACTCAAAATGAATACTTTGTCACAAACAAATAATTTCCAAGATAGTCTAGTGTTAGTGTATTCGTATTTTTTTCCACACAGAAATGAAGTCTGGAGGTTTCAAGGATCAAGTAGCAGCAACCAGAGCTGGGGTCGTGTTGGCTTGCGTGTGACATTTCGTGGATTTGGTTTTGCTGTTGCAGCAATGGCGCTTACAATTCTGTATGACAAAGTCGTCAACAAGGGAAAAGATCAACATGGACATCATTAGAAATGTCAATAACTATTAGTTGAAGGAGCTTGTTAAATGAACAGATATAAGAGAAAGGTGTTAATTATTTAGTGAGTAATATCTGATATATTAACAGGCATTGTATGATTAAGAGCACATATTTTTTACAATCAGGTATGTGGTCTTAAGTCATTGTAATCTAGACTATTAGAGGATTGCAGTGTATATGTTTAAAATGACTGACCGTGCCATAGTGATTTAAATCAGAAGTAACACACATTTGTTCACTTAATGGTACATCACTCCAAGCCCAAGAAATAATAGCAGGCCACAAAAGTGACAGCTCTGTGCCTTCATCACTGGAAGAGACTAACCAACAAATTCATCTTGCAGGTGTATACATATTAATTTTCTTCTTAACTTATGCGTATTAAATGCTATATAAGTAGACAGTAGGTGTAATGCTTTACGTCTATTCATTGTGCATGATAAGTTTATTATTATTAGTCACATGTGTATGTACAATATAAGACTAGTAATATGTAGTGCATAGGTTAGGAACTGTCACAACTAAAGACATGTAAGAAATTAAGAAGAAACCAGAGAGAAGTATATTGTAAAGTTAGTAGTATAATAGCCATAAACGTTTTTCTAAGGCTCTAAAATTAGGTACAGACATGTTACGGACAAGAATTTTTTTTAAACAATTATAACATTTAGGTTTGTATGAAAATGTGTGTTTTTGTAGCAAACTCGGTAGTGTGTTTTCATCTGACTGTTTCTGTGTCAAGCTGTCATAGTTTGTTAACACACAAAAAAACTATTAAAGATTTGAAAATCTCAATATCATGTGTTTTGATTTATCCTTATTGTGTCTGCTTTATTTTCTTTGCATACATTTATCAGAACCTGTGAACGTTAAGTGGTGGGTTGTCATAGCTTTCCTCACATCCCGAGCTTGCTGATGGTGAACAGGGGTCCTCCCGGTAGTTGTGCTATGCTTGGTTTCATCTGCGGGTCGCTCACTACTAAAGTGATCACACCGATCTCTCACATTGTTAGCCAGGCTGCCATAAAAACATCCTGTTTCCTGGAAGAGCTGCGGGGAAGACAAGGTGAGGGTCATGGTCAGTATATTTTGTCTGACCCTGACAAAAATGTCGGTTCAGTATGTTTTGCCAGGCCAGACGTTAGTTTTCCTTCCCGCCCTTCTGTATATAGAATAGCTTCATTTTCCACAAAATTATAAATTATCAGGAGTTTGTCTGTATAGAGTTACAAGACATCATTATCAGGTCATTCAATCTTAGGACTGGTCAACAAGCTCATGGATTTTGGTCCTTCCATTTCTGCCTATCCTCTGCATACGTCTTCACAGCCGCATCTCCGCAAGCTTGAGACAAAAAGGTATTTTTAGGTCTTCCTCTCCCTCTCCTTCCCTGCATAATGTCCTCTAAGATTTTTCTGGCTGAGCCCTCACTCCATACATTATATCCCAACTAGTCAAGTCGGTTTCTTTTTATCTTCCATATCAACTTTCTCTCTTCTCCCATCTACGCCAATACCTTTTCATTTGATTTCCTCTCGGTCCAGCTCATTTTTTCCATCTTTCTGTGACACCACATCTCAAAAACCTCCAAGTATATTTCCTCTCTTTTATTTATAGTCCAAGTTTCAGAGCCATACATTGCCACAGTACAAAAATATGTATATAAGATTCTTTTCCTTAGGGACACACTAATGTTATTGGATGTAAGGATTCGTTGTTGCTCTCTAAACACTTTCTTTGCCATTGCAATTCTAGATCGTATGTCTCTATAACATCGAGTATCTTCTTTTATGGTTTGACCAAGATATGGGAATTTAAATACCTGCTCGACTTCTTTCCTTTTTATGGTTACTCTTACACTGGTTGGTTCTTTGGCTATGATCATTGTCTTGGTCTTCTCTATGTTCCCTTTCATGTCATAGCTATCTGCAGTGTTCCTAATTTCATTGAGCATTTTTTGTAGATCCTCCTCCATCTCAGCTGTGATGGCTTGGTCATCAGCGTATTTTATTGTCTCCCGTTTTTCACCCTTTACCCCCAGATTGCATTTCTTCATTTTTTCAGCCATCATCACCTCTGAGTACGCATTGAACAGACCAGGTGAAAGTGGACATCCCTTTCTTACAGATACCGCATCTGTGGGTCCTTCTCTTAGAGATATGATGGACTTTTGGTTTGTGTAAAGGTTCTGCATCAACCACAGGATAGGTTCTTCAATTTTGGCATGTTTGAGGATCTTAAAAAGCCTCTTCCAGGACACTATCAAAAACCTTCTCAAAATCAATGTACAGGGGTCTTCCCTGATCTATCATTTTCTCCGCAATAAACTTCAATGTGCCAATTGCCTCTTTGGTACCCGATCCTCTTCTGAACCCAAATTGATTATGTTTCGACAGCCCATCTATGTGGCTTGTTATTCTCTTTCAGACTATTGCCAAGAGGATTTTGGAAGCATGTGATATCAGGCTTATTATTCTTCTTCTACTTCGTCATACGCTGTCAGACGTCAACCTGTATTTTTTCGAAAAAAGCAGTGGTCATCCTGAGGCTATCGACACTGCCATAGAGCTTGTTTTGTGTTGGCCACATCTGCTTTCTCTGATCCTCGTATGTCGGCCAGTTTTGTAGTAAATGTTTAGCGGTCATTTTCCCGGTGCCACGCGAGCATTCGTCAGTGCCACCTATCTTCAATTTGTTGAATAGGTGGTACCTCAGTCTATTGTGGCCAGTGTGAAGTCTGAAGACCACGACCTGCTCTCTTCTATTCAACTGGTAATAGGCATCGTTTTTTGTGTAGCCAGTATGCTCTATTTCCCATTTGGTCATGTATCTAGTTCTAATAAGCCTTTTTGACTCTTCGTATGTCACACTAGAATCTGGTTGTGGTAGGTTTGCACTTTCTTTTGCCAGTCTGTCTGCCTCCTCGTTGCTTTGGATGTTACAGTGGGATGGAACCCACTGTACCACTACTCTTTTTAGTGCGGACTGCTGGCATAGTTGAGAGTACTGCTCTTAAATCATTGAGTTCAGTATTTTTCTGGCTTTTTAGTGCTGTGACTATGGCCAGGGCATCTGTAAGCAGGACTATATGGCTTTCATTCCTTTTACCTGTCACCATTTCTTCTACTGCAGCCCTCAGTGCCTCCGCTCTGAAATTGCTTGTGTATTTTCCAGTTGCCGCTGATAGTGTTATTTTTCTGCCATTTTGTAGGCTCAGGAATACCCCTGCCCCTCCATTCAGTGATGTGTTTGTTACAGAACCGTCGGTGTATGCATGGGTCCAGTCCATGCTTGGGTAGTTTTTCGTTATATACCTCAGGGTTGTATCTCTTCTTTCTTTTTCAGTCTGGCTGTTTTTGTTTCCAATACCTGGTATATTTTCTACCACCTCTGGAAATATATGCTGCCTCCAGGTAGGTTTTGGTACAGTAGGGATGGGCTTTGGTGTTGTTAGTGCATTCATAGGGTCTTCGTACATCTTTGCTTTGGCTATTTCTGCAAAGTTTCTCCGCTTTAGTTTCCCATTTCCAAAATTGTTTAGTCTCTGATGCATTGGATGGTCAGTCAGTCTTCTGAGTTTCTCTGCTTGCTGCTGGGCTCTGCAGTCTCTTCTGTCAGTCATGGATTGCAGTTTTGTAATCTTTTCAAGTTCTACAATTGGCGTTGACTTCATGCCTCCTGTTATAACTCTCATGGCTTGGTTTTGAAGTTTGCTACAATGCCATACTCGAGAACTGGTCTCACTCTTCCAGTGTACAGTTTCTTTAGTATACTTTCGTCTGCTCCCCAGCTTGTGCCAGCAAGATTCCTCATGATTGCCATTCTTTCTCTGGCTCTCATTCGGTTTCTCTCGATCTGACTTTTCCATGTCATGCGCCGATCAAATGTGACTCCCAGGTAGTTTGGGTTGTCGTTTGGCCGCAGGTATTTGCCGCTAAGACTTGTTTTGGGGTTTGTTTGACAGCGAGAATATCGTGCATGTTGTTTTTTCCTCATTTATTTTGACCAGCCATGAGTTCGCCCACTCTTCCAGCGATGTTAGCGCCTGCTGCATCCGATTACTTGCTATGGTGAGATTCTTTTCAGAGGTCCACATAGCCAGATCGTCTGCAAACATTGAGCTGTGGACTCTTCTTGGTATATTCTCCGTTATGTTATTTATATACACCAGGAAGAGTGTGGGTGACAGTACTTCCCCCTTGGGGTACTCCCTGCTCAAGTGTCACCTTTTTGCTCATCTGCCCTTGTACTTGAACTCTGGCTGTTCTGTTTTTGAGGTAGTGACTGATCCATTTGTAAATTTTCCCACAGACTTCACTTCTTCGTAGCTTGACTTTAAGTCCCTCTTTCCAGACCTTGTCAAATGCCTTCTTTAGATCCACCCAAACCGCTACTGTATGCTTTTTCTCTTGGTAAGCATCCCCTATTTCTGGGCTATGAGGGTGATCTGATCCTCGGTGGATCTGTGCTGCCTAAAGCCTGCTTGCTGTGGAATTAGTATGTGTTTTTCTTCCAGATGCCACATCAGTCTGGTGTTAATCATACATTCTATCAGTTTGCCTACACAGCTCTTTAGACTGATAGGCCTGTATCCATTTGGATCTGTTTTGTCTTTTCCTTTCTTTGGTACTGGTACAAGTACTGCATGCTTGAGGTACGATACCCCTTTTCCAGCTTTAGTTCAGGACTGATAGTAACTTCCTCTTTGCTGTTTGGCCCAGCCCCATCACCATTTCGTTTGTTACCCCATCTTTTCCGGGTGATTTCCTTTTCTTTAAAGTTCTCATGGCCTCTTCCATTTCATTCATTGTTAGTTTTGCCATCATGTGCTCTTCTCGTACCATATTGATGTTGTCGTGCCCCTTTTGTTCTTCCCTAATGTCTGTATGCCTATCTGTAGGGACATCGATATGGTTTGCTCTGGCATAATGTTCAATAAAGGCGTTTGCTGCTTTTTTTTCCAGTCAGCATGTAATCGCCCTGCTTGATGGTAATTTGTTTGTTTGATGATGGAGTTTCGTCATTCATGGCTCTGACTAACTTCCATAGTTTGTTCCCATCTTTATCTAAATTGAGGCTTTCTGTTTTGTTTTTCCAGCTTTCTCTTGCTGTTTGGTTTAGAGTGTATTTGCATTTCGCCGTGGTGGCTTTGAGGGCGATGTTTGCCTCCATAGATTGTTCTCTCTCTGCCATGTTCCTCTCATTTGAGAATTCGTCTTCCGCTTTCTGCAATTCATCATTCCAATAGGGCTTGTAGTTTTTCCTTGCCCCCCTTGGGATGGTTTCAGTGGCAGCTTGCATTATTGCTTTGCTTAGGCTTTCCACTATGGGCTTCATATTGTTATTCCGTGTGTTGATGGTTTCACACAGCCCAACTGTCAGGATTGCAAATCTGTCCCAGTCTGCTTGTTTGTAATTCCAACGTGGGAGAGGTTTTATTTCCTGTGGGCCTACTTTCATATCAACTTCTAGCCTAATTGGCCTGTGGTCGCTACCTGCCAATTGGTTTAGCACCTGGCGGTCTATTTTGTGGTGAATATCCACTGTGGAAAAGGTCAAGTCTGGAGTAGAGGTGGTATACCATATTCTAGAATAGAATCTCGGGCTATCCTCCGGCCTATTGATAAGGCAGAGATTTGTGTCTATCTCCCAATCTTCCACTTCGTCACCTCTGCTGTCTGTGTCCGAGTACCCCATCTCTCCAAGTGGCTGTTGAAGTCTCCAACTACTAGGCAGTTGGAGTCTTTGACTTCCATACTCGAGAGCGACAGGTCTTTGTTTGGTGGTCCGTACAGGTTGAAGATGCGGATCTTCGTCTCTTGAGCCATTATGTCAACTCCTACAATTTCTGCTTGTCCGGTGTGATTGACAGCTACCGCGCTACTCGGTATGCAGTTACGGGTCAGTATCAGAACCCCTCCTTTGTGACCTTCTCTATCCAGACGGAAGGTCTGATATCCTCTGATTGAGAATTTATGGTTGTTATTGAGGTGCGTTTCTTGGATACATGCCACGTCAATCATCCAAGTGATGTGTTAGGGACAGTTTTATGTTAATGACTCCCTCCGCGTTCCACTGTAGTATTCTGAGGGTCTTGTGTTTTTGGTCAATAGTTTTTGCCCCATCACCATGTGCCTCGACTCCACAGCACATGGGTGGGTGACCTTCGAGGCGTGAGGCCCGGCACTCTCGCTGCCTGGCTGGACTCCACAGGATGAGTGCCACGCTTTTTTCTATTAGGTTGTACAGTCATCATACAGTGATTTACGTTGCACTGTGTTACTTGTTACGCCTGTGGCCCAGTGCATCCGATTTCAACAGACGTTTCTGTAGGGATACCCTCCTTAGTCTTTGGCTGTCCCCAGCCTATCTGCAAGGCAGCAGTTGTTTGTGATCAGAGTTGTCTATCTTATGGAAGTTGTCTTACAGGACTATCGAGTCTTCACCACTCGTGTCTATAGGGTGCGGTGATGAGATATGATATGGACTATGTACTATCCCGAAAGAGAGGCAGTCCAGTGTGTCTGTATCCCAGAATCGTCACGTCCTGCCAGAAATGTAGCATGTGAGTGGGGTATCTCTTTGCTCCCTTTATTTTCTCAGCTTCTCTGCAGTGATGGTACGCCTAGCATTCCCCGCCACCTCGGAGATTGTCACAATAGGGCAGAGGTGCAATGTCTGCTGGCCTGCATCTCTTCTGCGTCCATTGGGATGACTGATAGCAGACAGAGGTAGAGAGCGAGGCAGGAGTGCTTTTAACAAGGGGACAAGCCTGGTAAGGGCACGGAGATGTTGTTCGCCTAGTGTGCGGACATAACTCATGATCAAGGGTTGCGTCTCCACAGTGAGGCGGCGGCTCTACTGCTTTCGACGCCCAGACCGAAAACTAAGTCTTCTTCTAGTGGTTTCGCACCTCTTCACCGTATGGGGTGAATATCGAGCAGCTTTGATCGGCGGACGGCAAAGACTTCTTTCTGTAGTTCGACTGGGTGGGGCTGAGGCGTGAGCCCCAGGTGTCGACCATATCGTAGCCTCCCATCGCAGTGGTGCTGAGATTTTCGGCGGGATTCCGGCCTAGAGGCGTTCGGCCATAATCCTTCAGATGGTAGCCTCGCCCCGTTGGCTTATCAGCCTAGCACGTGGACCAAATGTCTGCGACTAGCGATTCCTCTCGAATTGAGCAGGATTACTGTAGCAACGCCCTGTCATTAGTAGGGTAAAACTGACCTGTCTTCCGAGGGTCTAATACCAGCACCCGTTCACTATTAGACCCAACGAATCAATAGAGGGCTTTTTAGTCAGTCATGACCAAGTATCTGAAACCTGCGATTTCTGTAGGGTTAAGCAGGATTACCTTAGCAGACGCTCTTTCATTAAGAGGGTAAAACTGACCTGTCTTCCGTGGGTCTAATACCAGCACACGTTCCCTATCAGACCCAACGAAAGTGCTGTCAATCATTTCAGTGTTGGCGTGTTGAGTCACATTAAGCCACAGGCTCCACTCCTGGTGATGCCCTTCCGTCAATTCCTGTAAGTTTCAGCTTTGCAACCATACTTCCCCCGGAACCCAAACACTTTGGTTTCCCGGAAGCTGCCCGCAGAGTCATCGAAGCAACTCCTGCGGATCACTAGTCGGCATTGTTTATGGTCAGAACTACGACGGTATCTGATCGTCTTCGCGCCTCTGACTTTCGTTCTTGATTAATGAAAACATTCTTGACAAATGCTTTCGCAGTAGCTCGTCTTGTGGCGATCCAAGAATTTCACCTCTAACGCCGCAATACGAATGCCCCCGTTTGTCCCTGTTAATCATTACCTCCAGTTCAGAAAACCAACAAAATAGAACCGAGGCCCTATTCCATTATTCCATGCACCATTATTCAGGCAGCCGAGGCTTGCTTTGAACACTCTAATTTTTTCAAAGTAAACGCGCCGGCCACCCGTGACGCTCATCGAAGAGCACCCGCGGGAGAGAGCCGGCAGGCGGTAGGGCAGGAGACAACGGGCAGTAAACCAGCGCGAGCCGGACCGCCCGCCTGCACCTGAGATCCAACTATGAGCTTTCTAACTGCAACAACTTTAATATTCGCTATTGGAGCTGGAATTACCGCGGCTGCTGGCACCAGACTTGCCCTCCAATAGATCCTCGTTAAAGGGTTTAAAGTGTACTCATTCCAATTACGGGGCCCCGAAAGAGTCCCCTATTGTTATTTTTCGTCACTACCTCCCCGTGCCGGGAGTGGGTAAGTTGCCTTCCTTAGATGTGGTAGCCGTCTCTCATGCTCCCTCTCCGGTATCGAACTCTGATTCCTCGTTACCCGTTACAAACATGGTAGGCATGTCACGTACCATCGACATTTGATAGGGCAGACATTTGAAAGATGCGTGGCCGGCACATGAGGCCATGCGATCAGCACAAAGTTATCCAGAGTCACCATTGGGGACGCCGCAACCCCACGAGGGGAAACGACGATTGGTTTGAACTAATAAAAGCGCTCTTTCCGCGAGGGTCGTAGCTTGGTAAGCATGTATTAGCTCTAGAATTGCCACAGTTATCCAAGTATTTCGTGTCATCTAAGGAACCTCCACTTATTTAATGAGCCTTTCGCGGTTTCGCCGTGAGACAGTGTAAACTTAGACATGCATGGCTTAATCTTTGAGACAAGCATATGACTACTGGCAGGATCAACCAGATATCTGTCGGAGACGTACAAACCACACACACCGGTCGGCGGAGGACGGATGTGTAAAAAGCCTCACTAGGACGGCCGCAGGGACCGACTGGCGGACGGACGGTTGTTCCGTCCCTCACTCCGTCGACCTAAGACCGCCTGACAGGGGCCCGTACACACACCAGACGACCGACCGACCGGGCTCGCTCGGAGAGGGATGGCAGCGCTCTGTGCAGAACGGATCCCAACGGCCCCGGCGATGAATTTCACTTGGACTGGTGACGATTTTGGCATGTCCTTCTCCCAATGGTTAGTCGGGCGAGGGCAGGGCCTTTAGGCACGATTCCTGCTTTCCATTTGCCGGTCACAAGCTCTTTGCGAGAGAATGAGCACCAGCGAGACGAACTGTCGAGGTCGGCTATAAGCCTTCGAATAACCACCGCTGACTGTCAAAGTTTCTCGATACGGACCACAGTAACGCACCGTTGCCAGCGGTACGACGCCACAAATTTGGTCCTGCTAGAGTGCCGGGGAAAGGCGGGCGAGCGTGTTAGGCAAGCCCGCGCTATCACTCCGTCTGGCTGGACTGAGATCACTGTACGAATACTGGATGAGAGTCAATCGCGGCGGTGAGAGACCAACCTCAGATGCTTATTATTCTGAAATTTTTGTATTTAGTAGCATTGAATTTCAATTAGACGCGGGATTATTACTGTTGTAGTGTAGTCCAATTTCCTGTGCAATTATCTTATCCTGTACCAGCTGGAAAA
The DNA here is from genome assembly GCA_036924085.1 of Ariolimax columbianus. NCBI lineage: Eukaryota > Metazoa > Mollusca > Gastropoda > Stylommatophora > Arionidae > Ariolimax > Ariolimax columbianus. The sequence goes on along the minus strand of JAVGWX010000004.1, from coordinate 28,535,129 downwards.
GTCGATCCTGCATAGGTTCACCTGCCGCTATTAGAAGCTCTATTTGTATGCCATCTATACCTACTGCTTTGGCGTTTGGGATTGTGCGAAGTCAAATTCTTCTTTCTCACTTGTTGTATTTGAGATTTGAGCTGTATAGTTTTATTCTTCTTCATATAGTTCTGCCACATATTCTCTCCATCTTTCTTTCTTTTGATCTGGGTCTATAATGATGTTACCCAGTTTATCTTGTATGGCACGTGGCTGAACTCCCTTATTTTGTGAGCTGGTTTGATTTTCCTATACATCGTGTCCGACCTCCTTTCTTTTTCCATTTGTTGGATTTCTCTACAGCCTTCCTCCCACCACTCTTCTCTTACTTTCTTGCATTCTCTATTTTAGTTTCTTTTAAGTCTCTCTGCCTGCCTTGGTTTTCGCGTTTTTCCTATTTGTTTCGCTCTGCTTTTTCTACAGCCTCTGTCACACTATTCTTTAGTCTTTGTCTTTGCTCCTATGGCTCTTCTTGTCAGGTTTGTAAGACTCCTATTAGCATTTCGACCTCCTTTTGGAATTTTGTCCTCTCTCATGACTTCTAAATTCCACTTGCATCTCTTTGGTTGCTTTACTTGTGTCTTCCATCTCCGCTGGCATTTCATCATTACCAGGCTGTGGTCTGCATCTGCACCAGGGCATGCCACCCATTTTTTTAACTGGTTTTTAAGCCTAGATTTCACTAAGATATAATCAATCTGTCTCCTGAGGATGTCCATGTATATCTCGTCCTGTAGGGTATTGGATACTGTTTATTTCTCCTGCTCACAGAAATCTAGTCTTTGTCCCCTTTCCTTTCTTATCCCCAATCCATATTTGCCGATCATGTTCTTTTCTCTGCCCTTTCCTACTACCGCATTCCAGTCTCCCATCAGTATACCATTACCCTTTGTTTTGCTCAACAACTCTTCCAGTTTTTCATACATCTCCACTTCTTCGTCCCCATGTTCTGATGTTGACATATATAATTGTAATATGACCGTGTCTGATCTGGTCGTATTAATTCTGGTCATGATGGGGGTTGATCACCTGAATATCCACCAGAGCCGTTGTAGCCTTTTTATCTAGGATAATGGCCACTCCTCCACAAGACATAAGCAAACATAATTTGATAAAGAAAGGTAGTAATTAACACCATCTCATGCAAATGATTATAAACTTTGCAGTCAATGCAAGGTATACTATTCTGTTGGTGATAATGGAATACAACATTGAGACAAAGAAGGCGTGCACATACAATATTTAATAAGCATAAACGATTTAAGATATTGTGAACACACTGGAGAGTAATCAGCCAAGGGCAGAGCAAGACAGGTTTCTGGAAATGACGCTCTGCCACAAGGGAAATAAATATGTGCTTGTGTTTATTAATTATCAAAAGTCTCCGACTACGCACAGGACACCACAGACGGAGATGTCATCTGTACAGCAAGTTCAAAATTGGCACAGCCCTCATGACGACAGAATACATTTAGCAGTCATGTCCACGGTATACCGACAAAAGAAGTAGCATTTGGCAACAGCCAGTTTCCTTCCACGAGAAGCTGTTCGGAAGTGTACAGAACCTCAAGTGGACTGCGGTCTGAAACGAACGAGGAAGAATTTTTTTTTTTTAAAGGATTGAAATCACTATGGTTAATGTCATGAGAATGTGTTTGTGTTCATGAATTGTCAAAAAAAAACAACAACATTCTACAGCGTTGAAACTGCAGTGGTTAGTGCCATGAGAAACAATGGTATTGAAGAAAAGTACGCTCCACTGAGAAAAGTAGAACATAGCGTTTGACCGAATATTACAATCTCTGCAAAACTTTTCACATCAGCTCTCAATGAAGTCTTTAGGCAAATTGGAAAGATAAAGGCATCAGCCCAGAATAAGAAATACTTAATCACCTAAGGTGTTGGTAGCAAGAAAACCTAGTAAATATTTGAACACCATTTGCTCACATGAAGAACTGCAACTAGTCACTGGTTCCATGAAAAATATGATTTTTGTTGTACATTTGTCTGGGAAAAGAAATTATGAACACCCACATAATAAATTGTAGTTTGAGATGCGCTGTATTAGCTGCGTTCACGATAGCTCCGGTGTTTGTGTCTGTTTCGGATATTCTCAAGTTTCTGAATGGATTAATATTTGCACCGATCGTTGCCCTGCAGAGCTGCGTTAATGTAAGAGTGTCTGAGTTGTGTATTTCGCAAGTTACAATGTATTTTGTTCACGGTCGAACATCGCTCAGCTGCCAGACGAGGCCTACGTGAGAACACTCATTCGGCTTGGCTGTTCCCCGGCGTTCAGGCCAAGAATAGATGAGGGCTCTTCTTCACAACTTGATGTCAATTTTCACTTTCCCTACAATGAGAGTAGCTACTTGGAATGTTTTGCCATTTAAAGGGGCCGGCCACCTAACCAGAACCCTAGGCCGACTCAAGATTGTATTAGCCGGTGTCACTGAAGCAAGACTTAAAGGGCCACGTTCAATGTGACGTCGAGTATGCGTGCCTGCTGCACTCGTGTGGTCAACAGCACAGAAACGGCGTGGCCTTATTTATAAGACCCCCACTACGATTGTGCATAACATCTTGGCAAGCTATCTCCGATAGTCTTTTCTTGTCGCGACTAAGAAATACGGCTACTTATCCATAATGGTCGCCTATGCCCCCAATGACCTGGCTTTTACCTCAAGTAAAGGACGACTTGTATCAAGATATAACAAATGCAACTGCCACAGTTCCTGCTCATGATAAACTAATCCTGCTGGGCGATTTCAACGCAGTCTTAGGATCCAGTCGCGATGGCTTCGGGTCTGTCCTACGCCCATTTGGAAGCGGGTTCGTGAATGTCAACTCAGAAAGATCTCTGTCATTCTGCCGTGGTACCGTCGTTTAAAAATCCACCGACACACATGTATTTCCAACGACCGAAAAACCAGGAATGAAATCGACCATATCCTGGTGGGCAGTCTCGACCGGGTGTCCTTCGAGACCCCAGCAAACACTGATCACCGCATGCTGACAGCAATGTTCTTTATCAGTCCATATGCCGCTTTCAAACCGGTGCAGCCCCACAAGATTAATGTCCAGCTTCTCAAACTCGACCCGAGTACTGCCGAGAAATACATCGATACTGTCAGGTGTAACCTCGCTGCCGCGAACCCCCTCCAAGATGACTCGGAGGTAGCATGGTTTACCATAAAGGACGCCATATGCGATGCGGCCAAGTTTATCAAGAGATCACAACAACCAAAATGCTGATTCGATCGAAGTTGGTCTCATATCTAACGACCTCAGGCCCGTCTACCAAACAATAAAGCTTCTCCGCACTAGAGGTAAGAAGAAGGCCCACGACAGTGTCGAGATTGTGAACAAGTCAGATGGCTCACCCTGTACAACGCACGAAGAAGCGGTGGTTAAGTGAAGTGAGCACTACACGCTTGCATTGAACCAGCCATGGCTTGTCTTGATCTGGATGATGAATCTGTAGCAACCCCTCCAAATCCACAGACCAGCACTGACCCTCCAACTCCGGCATCCATACGCAAGCTTAAAGATGGACGTACCGCAAGCGGAACTGCTGAAATATGCATTTGACCCCAATACTTCTGCTCTACACCACCTCTTCCGTCAGGTCTGGGGGACAAGAAGTGTTCCAGCCGATTGGCGTGATGGGATAGTTGTCGCCTTTTACAAAAGAAAGGATAGCCGCAAGGACTACAACAATTATAGGCCAATAACGTTGCTTTCAGTTCCAGGTAAGGTATTCGCTCACGTGCTGTTGGCCCGACTGAAACCGCTGCTGGTCCCATACGTCGCCCACATCAGTCGGATTTACGCCAGGTCAATCAACAGTGAATGTCATCCTCGCGTCCGTCTCATGGCAGAGTTACACCTCGCATTTACTTTCCCCCTTTGTGTTGCGTACGTGAACTTAAAGGCGGCATTCGACTCGGTGGCCAGATCGGCGCTGTGGAAAGCCATGCAAGGCACCGGCACTCCTGCTCCGCTTCTAGACTTGATTAAAGCGTTGCATAAGAATGCAGGTGCCAGAAATCGTCTACTGGACCACCTCAGATCTCAGCACCATGGAATCAGTATTGACCAAAGGTGCATCACTGACCTCGTCTACGCAGATGACATAGTCCGGATATTACAGCTCAAAATATGGGACTACCAATCTCATGGGCGAAGACCAAAATTGGCTCTGATACAAAGTCCCAGAACAATAGTAGTTCGCGGTCATACAGCGGAGTGGCGCAGTAGCCCAGATATGTCAAGACAGATTGGCTTCAGCGATGAACGAACGACCTCCGCCACGTGTGGAACCTAACTAGATTATCCATGAGTTCAAAGCTGCGTATTTACCAGTCGTGTGTGATTTCAGTGCTAATGTATGGAGCCGAAAGGTGGACTCTGCTTAAAGAAAAAAAAGGACATCTCAAGACTCGAGTCCTTTCACGTACGCAGTCAGCGGCGTATTCTTGGAATTCGTTGGTATTATCTCGTACGAAATGTCGAGGTATCTTCTATGACTAACCTCTCAACTGTATCAGAAGTCCCGGACCCTCGTCGCCTTTTCCTGTTTGGACATGTTGCACCTTTCAGTCTGACACATCCAACTTTAGCATGGCATTTTTGGGTACCGAGTTAGCCTTTCCTCCTCGATCCCTTCTCGTTAGTAAGTTTGCCCTGTTATCCAGGACCACCACATGGAGGTGAAGAAGTGTCACTGGCCCTGACCACTACAGTTCATTCAGTGGTCAACATCTTGGCTTGGTTCGTTCTCAATTTCCCGCTACCAAACCCTGACACGGATCTAAGTAGCAGAATGTAGTCCAGAAGCCGGAATGTGGTGTCGTAGTTTACAGCTTGACTGCAATATTTGCACCTTTTGGTCCAACACATCGACTTCAGCAAGGAGTTTTTAAGTACCGGGTTAGCATTCCCTCTTCGATTCCTTCTACTTAGCCAGTCTGCTCTGTTGCAGCCTGTTATCCAGGATCACTGCGTGGAGGTGTAGAAGGGCCCTGACGTTAGCAGTCAGCTATGGTCGCTGACCGCTGCAGCTCATGCGCTGCTCAGTATCTTGATCCCGGTCAGCATCGATCATATCTTTAATCTCATAAAACCCATACTTCAGCAGATGCAAAAATAAAACTGACATAAAGATGTTGAGAAGCTTTGAGTTCCTGAAAGGGCAACGGAACAGAAGAAAATTACCAGACTTTCTTATGTCATCGAGAAGAAACGTTGGGCGTACACCTGGCACGTGCTCCAGATGAACAATAATAGACTCCCGGCCCAGTTTATTACCGGTATGTGGAAATCTAACGGCAAAAGGAAGTTGGGTAGACACAGAGAAACTATTCAGAACTATCACAAGGGTAGGTGTAACCATAGGGCTAAGGAACATACAAGAACTACAGAGAGTGTAGAAGGACCAATCGAATTGGAAAATTTGTATTTCTGCCTTATGCGCTGTCTTTGTCACTGAAAGACCATATAGAGGGAGGGAGAGATAGTTACCAAAAGATGAATAAAGTGAACTGGATAGAGAGGAAATCAAATGAAAGGTTGTTGGCGGAAGTGAGAGAGGTATGAAGCACAACAACAAAAATTAAAAGAACGACTGGGACTCGGGACACAAATTACGTCATGAGGACATCGTGAAAACAGTCTTGGAAGACAAAACACAAGGAAAGATAGGAAGGGACAGACCAGGAAAAGCTTGTGCATGCCAAACATGTAGAGATATGACAGGAAAGACTTATGCAGAGCTGTAGATAGCCACAGATGTTATATAAAAATGGAAAGACAAAATCCTGAGCTTGTGAACCAGGACTTGATGATGATAGAAGAGACAAGTTATTGGCAACTCCAGCTCTCCTACTTCTTTCGTCTGAGTCCATTTAATTCCACAATCACTGGACTGGAATAGTATGCCTCATAATTCAGTCCACAGGCAGAAGCAAGCGATATGGTAACAGTGGACACACCTGCCTCATACCAGTTGTGATTTCAAACCGTATCGATAACTATGCTTCATGGAGGGCTATTCGCTGCATACTCTCATAGGTCTTCCAAATTAGATTTGAGAGCAGCGTTTATAGTGACTCCCTGTCAAACGGTGTTTTGTAATCCACAAAACCAACATGCATTGATAAATTTCATTCCCAATTCTAATCAACTATCACATGCAAGTTGACGGTCTCATCCGTATGGGGACATATTGTTGAAAGCTTGTTCCTTCTTCAAAGCAGAAAATGAGTTAAAACACCCTAAATTAGTGTTTGAAAAAGCACTGTAAAGATCAATGTTATTCATGAGTCCCAATAACTGTCATTTCTTTCTACGACTAAGTCTAGTTTGTTTAAAGAATTCCAGGTTAAGTGCACTATATTTACTAGCTGCCAGCTTCCTTAGAGTTATTTATATTTTTATCCCATTTTAGCAGAAATCACATAATACATCATCTTCTTTCATTCTCAATTTCCCTCTCTACCAAGCCCTGAAAAGGGCTTTGCAAGTAGTAGGATGTAGGCCGGAGAATGGAATGCATTGTGTCCCCGTAGTTTACAGCTTGACTGCAATATTTTAACTTTTCGGTCTGACGCATCCGACTTCAGCAGGCATTTTTTGAATACCAGGTTAGCCTTCCCTCTTCGATCCCTTCTCCTTAGCCAGTCTGCTCTGTTGCGGCCTGTTATCCAGGATCACCGCATGGAGGTGTAGAAGGGTCTTGGCAGCTCTGGTTCACTGACCCTGATGCTAGCAGTCAGCTATGGGTCGCTGACCGCTGCAGCTCGTGCACTGCTTAGCGTCTTGATCCCCACATAATACATACTGATTGGATACACGTTACCCTAGGTGTTAACCAGAACAAACCACACCAATGTAGAAAATACAGCAATTGTAATGTATTTTTGTATACATATTAACAGAGATAACAATGTTATCACAGAAGTGGACTGTTCTATATTACCAAAAACATGCTATAATTAACAGTATATGGCACATATATAGTTAATAAATAATCAGACAGGTAACACATCTTTCATCATCATTAAGTGCTCAGTGTTTCTGCCCTTTGTCACACACAACTCTTCCAGCATATGGATCATATGTTAACATCTATAATGACCAAAACCCTGACAGAGAAACTATTCAACAAGTCTTTCATTGGTACACTTTTGTTCTTGGTACAAGGTATCATTGGATGCACCAGTTGTGACCTTATGTGTCAATGGTATTAACAGTGACTTTTGACAGAAATGTTAACAAAATAATAAAACAAAACAGCTGTATAAGGCATCAACATGGCAGAGAATCTATTCAACAGATAGTATTTTTGTATGATTCGTGTTTTAATGTAATATTTGATAGAACCATTTTAAGAAAACAATTTAAATGGGAGAAAAAGATAAAGAAACGAGTAAAAAAAAAGTGTCCGAAAGTTACAGATTGTCCTTTAATAAAGTTGGTATGAGAGAATTAAGATTGTTTTAGTAAGTAACACAGACATTACATATTGTTTTAGTGAGTAACACAGATATTACAGATTGTTTTAGTGAGTAACACAGATATTACAGATTGTTTTAGTGAGTAACACAGACATTACATATTGTTTTAGTGAGTAACACAGACATTACAGATTGTTTTAGTGAGTAACACAGATATTACAGATTGTTTTAGTGAGTAACACAGGCATTACAGATTGTTTTAGTATGTAACATAATAATAAAGTTTGCCTTGGCATCTAGGACCCATTTTGTTGATCGACCACTACCATGTCCAACTGCTGAGACTTGTAGCCAAACCTCTTTCAGTGCCGAAGGAGACTGTTATCTGTCAGAGCCATGTAGAACGAGGGCACCCCCTCCAGCCGGCCGGTGGGAGACCCTTGTTACACTTAGCTGACTTGGACATTATCTGGTGAACCAGAACTTCCCAATCCAGTCGGACCATGTGACCAAACACAGACAGGCGACCATGGACCAGAGTGTCCGAGAGGGATGGAGGGAAGACTCGTCTTTGCAGACATTTAGACATTACAGACGAGATAGAACCACCAGATACCAAGGATGCGTCAGTGGTTGCGCATATGAAAGGCATCGAGTCTTGTTATGTCCTGTTTAAGTAGGGACCAAGTCTCTGAAACATACAGGAGGACAGGAACCACACACGTCTGATAAATACGAGAGCGAGTCTGCCATTATTCTACACCCGGAAGTAACATAGACATTACATTACAAATTGTTTTAGTAAGTAACATAGACATTACAAATTGTTTTAGCAAATAAAACAAGCAAAAATTCCTAAAATTCTGAAAAACAAACAATTTCAGAATAACGGTTAAGAAAACCAAAGTGAGTTTAATCATATGTTGTGCTCACAAACTTACAAAAATGTGTAATTAAAAACATACCAGTTGATAGCATACATAATTTAAAACCAAATAGTTGTGCATCACAAGTGATGAAGACCACTCTCTTTGTTCAGCCGTGTGGACAGTCATATCTCTTGCTCTGTCCACTGAAAGGGGTGACTTGCGCGGTGATTTGGATTAAAGTGAGGAAGAAACTGCGCCTTTTGTCAACCTCACTTACAGAGCCTAAGCTACCTTTTGCCAGTGGCAAGACATTCATCGAGATGACTGGAGATAGCATAGGATGCTATATATATATATGATATAATTTGTAAAATGACACATGGCATGTATTACGACTAGGTATGCACCAAATAACCAATTCAGATTCCATTCAGTGCAAAATAGTGCAGTTTATGGACTATTCGCATTTGGCCAAATAATACCTTGCTACCAAATATGAATAGGCCAACAGGTGGCAAGATAATTTTAGATCTAAAGAAGTTGGAATACTTTCAGTTTCAATATGCATTGTGACATTACTAAAGACTTTGAACAACACACGCATGAGATCAGCAGTACATATGCATGTTTGTCAACTGTGTTGCCAGCCATTCAAGCTATTTTGTTGTATCTGCAGAATATAAAACATGTCAAGAAATTAAAAAAGCCAGTTGTGGAAATTATATCAGCTTTGCCACACATGCTTTCTGGTCTATTTTATCATGAATTGCTTGTTGTTTCCGTAGGACTAGTTCCACAGATTAAACTAACTGAAGTACACAAAATTAAAACAGGGTTGAAATATTAGCATCTGTATCATGAGTGTGCCAATGACAAGACATCAATGCTGTCAATTACAACAGTGTCGTAGTGGAATATGAAAATCTGTCCAGGAAATAGAGCAAGGTCACATTCAATGATTTCTGGTTCTCGTAGGATTCTGCACAAACATGCAACAATCAACCAGAAGACCAAACCTTACTAAAAAAAACAACTGAACATGTTTCTGAATGAGCAGTATCTTCTCATTCTTTTTTCACTCCAGCTGGAGTATATGGCTACCACTACAGGTGACATAGAAGCCTGCACCAAAGTGCTTATGCTGTGGTGCTTTTTGAAGCAACTTGTTTTACACAATGAGATTACTAGTCCCATGCACAACTCTGGTTGCATTTTCCAACATGCAGTAGTCCTATTCTTTCTCCCCATTAAGTGGGCCCAGGATCCACTAGAGGAGTTGTGTACTAAGGGATATTGATTAAATGTCCTGATAGTAGAACACTGGCAGTTTTCCTGCTCCTGTGCACATCAATATCTCGCCACTCCCCCAACAAGCATCGCAAGAGAACGTCTGTAGGCATAATATGTCATCTATAGGTAGAGATACCCACATTCTTAAAAGCAAATACATGTTTCATGGAGCAATGACTTAAGAAATGTATTTTTTTTAAATATTTTGTGATTAGCTTGTAGTATTACATATTGAAAAAATATTTGCTCCATTTTTAATTATGTAACAGTTTGATATGTCCTTCGTTTTTGTTTGCAGTTCAGCAGAATGGGAAAATAATGACAAAAAAAATATGTTGCAAATGCATTGATACAATTATTCTCACAAGTGAGTTAAATACATAAATACACATCCCACCTGAAAGAAAACAGGCAATTGTTACAGAGATAAAGTTCCACAAAACATGGTGATCTGCCAAGATGGGAACACAGCAATGAATTTGGCCATGAAAGAACTTCAAGCTGCCATTCATTCCCTTAATGGAAAAGTCCCCTGGAAAAGATGGGGTATTCAATGACATACTTATAAGATTGAGAGCTACTGTCAAGAAAATACTCCTCAAGATCATGAGCTGTAGTTGGAAAGAAATGTGAATGATCATCCTCAAATAAAAAAAAGCAAAGATAAACTCGACCCCAACAGCTACAGGCTAATCAGTCATCTGAGCTGCACAGCCAATTTCATAGAAAGAAAAATAAATTCCAGGCTCAGCTGGAACCTCGGAAAGAAACAAAATCTCCTCCATACTGTCCCTTATTTACATAAATGACATCTTGGAAGACCCACAACTCACCCTATGATGATTACCTGGTTATGTGGACCTCTGAAAAACACCTCACTACAGCCAGTGGATGAATGTCATAATGTTTGTGCTACTTCTGCTAGTATGGAAGCCCAGTTCTAAAGTAAAAGCTAAAAACAGTTTAAGGCATGACAATTCACAGCACATTATTTTAGTATTTACCCGATCTAGTTTGTTTTTTAAGTTATCCAAGCTTTTACATGCATGAATTATTAACATAACACTGCACATAATGTGCTCTTACTGAATTCTTTTATATATTTTTTAAAGATGATCTTATTTAAAGAAATCATAGTCAGATCTTCACAGCAGAATGTTCAAGTTACTTGTGCTTCATGGCTCTATACTTCTTTCATTTCTTTGAATAGAAGGTCTAGTCATTGCCCATCATCTCTTTTCATCAAGTCAACTTATTCTCATATTGGTAGGTCTGGCTGCATATTGCAGTACCAGATCATACAGTTCCTCTGTGTATATGCAAACCCTATGTGGAGAGGAAGCTGTAAACATTAGACCAGTAGAAATGTACTGGAATTTTATCACCACAGAACACGGCCATGAAGGTAGATGAACCAAACCGTTCAGAGACACTTAATCAAATCCACAAGACTCGATTAAATATTGCTAAGACTAATTCAAGACCTAAACATAAACACAGATGTATTTGTGGGGGCGGTTACATAGCGTAGTAGTACAGCTCACACTCTAAATTTGCATGAATGTTTAAAGATTCACGAACAAGCAAGGTTGTACCCGTTTGGGAAGTGAACTCACTAAAAAATGTGTGCTGATGTTAGATGCACTGGAACACCATCAGGCCCATAACCTAGAAGGTCGTTGAGGCATCGTTATTGCAGTTAGTCGTACCAGCTCCCGCCATACAACAATGGTGTGTCTTGGGCCACTACACACCTGACTAAGCCAATCTCTCTCCAGGTGGCAGTTCATTATAGTTATGTCTAAATTTCAGTCGTGTGAACTAGACGGTGAAACATGACTAAGCGTAGTGCTATTCACATAGCCGATATCCATCCCAGGACAATCGAACGGAAGAAAACACACACAATGAATGAATTAACCAGTCCAAATGGAAAACAACAACACGTTTCCGTGAACACGAGCAAGTCGTCGACTAGTGTTAATTCCCGCCAAATCCATGGTATGGCGGCATTTATTATGAACTAAATCAGCGGAGCAATATAGACCCACAGCCAGTTGCAGTGACATCTTTGCTGCACTGGATCATATGGTGCAAACACAAAACAACACACCCCGTCAAGGAAAAAAACAAGATGAATTTTTTTAAAATAAACACATATTGCACAAAGGGAAGAAATTATCATAGCTATCAAATGACTGAAGAATTGAAAAGCACTAGATCATTATAACTTAAACTATCATTTTAGAACAGGCCCTGAATTAAGAAAAGTATTCAAACAACTATTCACACAAATATGGAGTGGTGCACAAACAAAAACTATTGTCAAATTACCAAAATAAGGTCAACCGTGCAGACTGCAACAACTTGTGAAGAAGTTCACTCATCCCAGTAGCCAGCTGAAAGATGAAGTGAGCAGATAATAGCAGTCACCGACTCATAGCGAACTGCTTGTGGTCAGTGAACCAGAGCTATCCTATTCTGCCACCAAGTGGCAGCCCTGAAAATAAGCTGCATCCATGTAGAATGGCTGAGAGAACAGGAATCGAAGAGGATAAGCAAACTCAGTCTACAAAATATGCCATGCTGAAATCGGAAGTGATGTGCCAAAAGGCACAGATACCGCAGCCTAAATGTAAACTACAACACAACGTAATAAAATATTCCTTTCAGGACCAACAAAGAACATATTAGGCATGATAATTATTTACAAATTGTCATCAGTAGAGTAGGATATCATCAATTAAGGAAGAACAAGCATGATTCCGAAGGAAGAGGCTACATAGACTAGATCTTTTCCCTGAGAAACATAATAGAACAGTGCTCAGAATGACAAAGACAAATATAAGCTTTGCTTTTCAATAATGCCTTCACCAGCATACACAGGAAAATCTATAGATAATATCCCAAGCAACATTATTAATGGTTTTCTAACCAATTTTACAGACATGGGTTCAAACCTCAGTACTACCTAGGTTTTAAGCTATCAGGGGTGAAGTAAAAACCTAACCTTTTGACTGCAGATACAAGCAATCTCTCCCCCCCCCCCCCATAATTTGGCAGAATAAAATTTTGTAAAGGGTGATATGTCAGACAATAGAGGACACTCCTAGATGAATAAGATGGATTATTCTCTCATATACTGGAATATGCATGACATGCTATCACTTTTGCACTCACACCAATAGAGAAAGCTGTTATACTGAGCATATATAGCCAACTATTTGAAATTAATATTAATCTCAAGAATATAATTCAGAGCAGTAAATTAACATATTTTATCACCATTAAAAAGGAACCAAGAAATAGTAAAGACAGACTTATTTAAATACCTCGGAGTCACAGGTGTGCCTCAGAGAACAAAGGCATCAGCATTAAAATGAACAAAGCCAAAATTGTCTGTCTTTCTTCTTTTCGCCTATGTCCTGCTTGTGCCTTTCAGCGTCAGGTTAGGAAGAGGTTTCTTGATCGGCCCTAGTATGTGCTTCGTACATGGGGAGTTGCACTGTTTCTGTTATTTCTGCTATACATCGTCTCTGTATAGTATTGCTTTCTGAGGGATACAATCAGATGTTTGACGTGTCATGTAGCCAAACCATTTGGTTTGCTGTCTTTTGATGAGGTTTAGCACTGGTGTTGCACCTACTTGTCTTGTAATGTCTTCATTTCTGATTCTATCCATTCTTGCTACAGGTATTTCATCTCTATGCTTTGTGTTATTCCAAATAGTTTGTACCAGCCTAAACAACATTTGTAAGTCTTCACAGTTCAGAATGAACACAAAACTATGATATTCAGAGTTGTGTACTTTCTGTATCATGTGGAGAGATGGAAAGTAACAGACAAAGAAATGCCAAAATTGCAGTCTTTCCACACAACCTGTTTACGGTAAATTCATTGAGTTTTCCAGCCAATAGCCAGAACTGCTTACCCAGAGCAACCAACAGGATATGAACACCATCAAAATTAGTTTAAACTGGATAAGCCTTGTTCTCAGAGGAAACCCTGATACAATCACCAAAACTGTCACATTGTAGATTCCAGAAAAAACCTCTAAAATCATGTATTGTACGAAGGATGGCCACAGTCCAAGAATCGTGGAAGGAGTTTGTTGTTAACTTCAAAGATGTCTTCAGATAAAATTGATCCTGACTGTTTTGTCTGTCTTCGATAGGCTAAGGATACAAGAGAATTTAATTTGAATGACTTGATATTCATTTCCATTCTTTCAGGACTTTAAAAGACATCTCATTGATGGAATATTTACGATTGGGTTTTATAAAGTGTGTGTTTAACATTGATAACAAAGGCTTGGAAAAGGTCTTTACAGTTATTTTAGTACATATAACAGAAATCCCTCATATAGAACCGCACTGCACATTTAGAAAGTTTTTACACACTGCAGGCAATGGCAAATGGGCAATGTTATCATTGATATGTCGTCCCTTACTTACAACTGGCCGTGCTAGATATCCTCTGATAGCTATTCTTGCTAGATAGGTTAGTGGCAAAGGAGATGACAAGAACAACCGTGTCCAGCAAAGTTTTTCAAGTCTATCTTTCAATACGATTACTTGCTTTGGGTTTTGCTCAATGTCCACAATTTTATGAAGTTCATTTATTGCATCTTGGAGAGAACTTCTTTCTATTTTAAAACCAAGGATGAGACACAGATGTTGAAAGCTCCAAAGTGCAGATACCTCTTCTGCTGTAAAGCCTCCTAAAATAAATCTTTTTCCAGAAAGATAGAACATCCTTGGTGCTAGTCCAGCCAAAATAATGTCCATGGCCAGAGATATTAAATCTGAAAAATTATCCAAATGGAATCTAACACCTGACGCCATCATGACCAGGTTCGAGTTGACAGCAAACACAGCTTCCACAAAGCAAAATGAAGGCAAGATGACGTTGTTCACATCTGCTCCATACCTGATCAGAAGCTTGGTTGTCTGTTAAGAAAGAACACATTGTCACAAAAAAATTAGAATGCTGACAATATAGAGAACAAAGTAATCCAAGAGAATCTTTTTAGACAAATTAATAGCACATAGTATAACAATTGGTTTCCTGAGTAAGATGGATACATGAATAGGAACATGGCACCAATTATTAAGTATGGAGTCGATCACAAGAATGGCTGAATTTGTTTTTTCCAAACAGACTAGGTCTTAATCACCTCTGTTCGCTGCTGACCCTGATGCAATCAACCAGCTACGAGTTGCTGGTTGCTTTAAGCTCACTCACTGTGCTGAATCTTCAACCTTGGAGAGTTTAATGAGGAGCCACAGATTGCATCCAAGCCAAGAGGACCCTAGTTCACCTTCTCAAGTATGCTTAGGATGTAAAGAGAGTCACTGTAACCCACCACAAAAGAAATGTCATCAAGAGTTAAATTAACTCAAGTTCGAGTGGCTTCCACAGGAATGTTATTATTGAATAATACATATTTGGTTATTTGATTACAATGCTTTATGTTCGTATTTCTTGCTTGTTTCATAATTTCAATCTGATGGTATTGTCTTGTCTTGTCCTTTTTCCACTCCAGCCGGAGTATATGGCTGCTATTACAGCTGGCCTCCTTTGGGAAGCCTGTGTCAAAGCACTTTGTATGCTTTTAGCATGAAGGTTTCTGTAGCAATTTCTTTTGCTCAATGAGGTTGCTAGCCCTATGCACAGCTCTCTTTGTTCACCTTTTACGACATACATGGAGTTGCAATGGCCCTATTCTTTCCTTCCAAGTGAAGTCCCAGAATGCACTCTGGGCATTTTGCTGGCACTCTTACTTCATTATTTTAGTTTTTTTTAGTTTTATTTTGTGGTTTTTATACTCATTTACCTACAAATGGACCAAGAGGAATAAAGGCCATTTGAACCTGCAGTTGCCATGCAAGGTTTTTTTTACCTCTGATAGAAAAAAAAACATATGCTTTACTGAGGTTTTAAACTCCTGTCCTCGTGGTCACAAGCATTACATCCAAACCACTCAGCCAGTTGCTACTCACTCTACCATTGAACAAAGTTGAAATACTGGGATTTTTGCCCCTCATAATTCTGCCCCGTTAAATGTATTTTTTTTCTGTATTTTTCAGTGATTAATTTAAATACCATAAATACTGTGTACTTCTTGCATTCATGAACCCATCTGGGTCCAACATACAGCAGTGAATGAGCTGACAGCAGCCAGCAACTCATAGTTGGCTGCTTGCCTCAGGGTCAGTAAACCATATCTGACCAAGACCCTATTCTGCCTCCACATGGCAACCCTGGAAACAGGCTGCACTAATCACTAATGTAGTCTGGCCAAGGGATAGGGATCACAGTGGGAAGGCAAACCCAGTACTTCAAAACTGAAAGCAGATGTATTGGGTTGAAAGGTGCAGATATCACAGCTTGCTGTAAACTGCAACACAATGTCTTTTCCAGGACAAATGCAAAAGAAGCTGTACCTACCTACTCTTCGAAAAGATTGTCTAAATAAAAACCATATATTTTAGTTAAAAAATCACTTTCTATTATTTGTTTCATGTATACTTTTTTTTGCCTTACTGTTACATATCTGACAATTTAGCCATACAGCAAAAGTACCCACCTCATGTCTCATGCTGTAAAATGAAGTCAGAAGAGGACATCGTCCGTGATTGTGAAGGTTGACATCTGCACCCCATTCCAAAAGTTGAGTAATGCTTTGATGTGTATTGTTATAGCTAGAGATTGCCAAGAACAAAGGTGATCTCCCTTCAGCATCCAAATAATTGAGGCTAGCACCATGCTCAATAAAGAGCTGAAAAGAATCAAGCATTATTGTAACTGGTTTTCTTTATGTGGATCCCTAAACACCTTAATAATGAGGAAACAATAAGACTACTGTATCCTACTATGCATTTTGTGAGATGAAACTAATAAGTCTTTTACATGGACTAAAATTAATAATGTAAAACAAAGTGCTACATACATCAATACTAGCTGATAACAACATACATTTGCTTGGATAATATGATGGAACAGAAACAGAGCTAAAACCTTCATTACAATATTAAACTAAAACTTCAAGAACAGATAAAATTTGTTGGTACATGCTTCCTGCCAGGAAGTCAACTGCACTGGTGGTTCATTCTTCTGTTCGATAGAAAAGTATTGGATGGTTATGTTTTATTTAACTATTAGTTTAGTTTTTATATGCTTTTCTGTCAAATGACATTACCTGTGACTGCTGCCAACTGTGTTGTTCTTCCAAGAAAATTAATAGCTTGTTCAATTAAGAAAATTGCTTTAACTCATGTTATTCCACAGCACTTTTGCTGGTCGTATTATTAATTCTTTTAATTTTACCAGTCATTAGCAGAATGTATCAGAGAGTCAAATAGGCTCCCAGGGGAGACTGGCAAGCAGTGATAAGACTAAAGTAAAAAAAATTAATTAATAACTACTGTTATTTTAAAATATGCATTTAACAAATTTATATAATTTTATATATGGTGATAATCTGCCACATAGTAAAAAAAAACTAACATAACAATACCTTCACTATGCATAAATGTCCTCTCAAACATGCCTCTGAAAGAGGATTCTGTGATCCTACAATTAGTGTCTCTGGCTTGGCTAGATCTAGGTGGTATTTTCTAGCTACTTTTAACACTTTTTCTGTCATTTCTTGCTGCAACTGAGTCAGGTGTATTGATGTAGATACTGGAGTCTGACACAATTGAAGCAAAATATCCATTGTCTCTTTCTGTGAGCTACCCTGAAAGTGTAGATTGAATGTTCTCATATTGTTCCTCTATTAATAAATGACAACACTAAAAGTACTCAAAAATTGAAATTCTAATCAATCTAGCCAAAGCATGATCTTTTAACTAAACATATATGTGCATTTGAGGAACAGAAATATAAATCATTGCATTAAATCAACTACAAATTGAGGTGAACACATAAAATCATTGCTAGCACCAATTATTGCGCTCTCTTCAGAATTTGCTATACATTTTATATGTCCTTCTTCTTCTTCTTCGTACGCTGTCAAACGTCAACCTGTATTTGTTCGAAGTAAGCAGCGGTAATCCTGAGGCTGTTGACACTGCCATAGAGCTTGTCTAATTTTATATATCCAATTACTAAGTTCACAGTTTTCATCTGTGTTATTCTCACGTGTACAACCCATGACAAAGGCCTATTTGACCTTGGTAAACCGTTCTTCAGTGTAGTTGGGTATCCTAACTTCATCTCCTTTTTTAGTGATAATGGCCTATTTAGGTAGATAAATGTGTTGCTGTTATCAAGCTAAACTGCTATTTTAACCATGTTTGTTTTTTAAGTTTTTAACAAAGTTATGTGTTTTACAAAACATTACAATGGTAACTTGGCGCTGAGCACAACATGATAATCAATAAGAGATCCACAATAATATTTTATTTTTATTTTTTTAATAATAAGATAGATCTGAAAATACAGTTAATAGTCTCAAATTACGGAATTCTAAAAAATAATAATGTGAAAGTGTATGCTAGATTTTTCAAGGAGCCTGACAATTAAAACTGCCATTCTCTAGCATAATCCAGAGACTCAATCTATGAATAATCCTTTTATTCTAAACTGTCTGTTTTGTGATATAGATTAAAACATTTAATTCATTTATCATCATATATGTATTTGGTCAACCAATGTGCATTAAAGTAAACCATACATTGAAAATGCAAAACTAAGTCAAAACGTTCTATATTTGGGTTTAACCTTCTTTTCTTTTTATTGTAAAGGCTAGACCTTTTAAACGACCTGCATTAATTTTAGTTATCTCATTGTAAAGGCATTGTAATCAAGCCTCAACTCTTGAGCAGCACTAAAAAGGACTAATTTTTTAAAAGCTGCATCACCAAATAATTCACTTCGAAGGTTCAACAAGCATTATGAATTACTAAATATACATTGACTTACTAGTAAACTCACTGTGTAAGCATGACATCCCCAGCTGTAATTGGTAACTGAATTGGCATTACTATTCCTTGCAAAAGGTGAGAAAAGGAACTTGGACTGGCTTGCTCATTTTTTCCAATTAAATTTCTACTTAACAACGTCAGTAAATAACACTTAACATTGTTATGGGACTACCTTTCTAGTTTACTCCCCATTATTTTATCACTACGCTGGAGATGTGAGAAAAGCTACTGCAACCATCCACTTAAAGCCCTTTTCAGGGCGCACAAAAGAGTAAGTAAACTTACTCATTGTGGGCATTCAACAACAAACATTTTCAAACAACCTATGATCGTGAATATATATATATATATATATATATATATATATATATATATATATATTTATATATATATATTTATATAATATATATATATCCACACACACCACAGTTGAGTTGTTTACTTGTTACATTAACTTATTAACATTTAACATGGTATCTATGACTATTTGAGTATTTCACTATCGTGTTTTGATTTGGTATATTTTAATTATAATCTATTAAGCGTATAGTATATCACGAAAGTAAGTAAGCAACATATTTGCAGAACGTGGCTCATACAACGGCCAACCTATTTGGCTGTCATAACTTATAAGTTTCATGGCAGTTGTGCAATACGCCATAGATAGACTAACACTAACAGTAACGCAATAAATAATAGTAACTATTGCAATATTAATATTATTTAACTATGTGATATAATTTCCTTTAACAATACACACCCCTGAAAGGCAGACGGAGGCTTCGACTTAACGTTGCTTCATGGTGGTGTTTCAGCTGTGCAAGATTAACTTTGCACAGTCATTGTGGTGACATTTGGGTTACAAAATCATGGAAGGAGGACATGTAGGTTAGTGCTGTTCTAGATTAGGGAACGGGGGCAACAACCACCAACTTGTTGGTCACTTCAAGCTCTCAACAAACCAAAACTTTCGGCAAAAGTAACACATACTTATTTAGGATGTTACCACTGATTCATCTTAACATTAACAGCAATTTGTAATGTATTTATGGAAAAGTTATTTAGCTTGCCATTTATTTATGTGATGTGTATAATAATGTCATCGTTTTAAGAAAGCTGTTACACAGTATGGAGTGGCAACCTGGCAATATGCTGGTTCAAAATAAACGTTTGTTGTCACTTATCATCATCAATAAATACAATAAGATAAGCTGATTCACGAGATAACAAACAAGTGCAGGCAGACGATATAAACATGGCTAGAACAAATATGCATAGAACTCGAAGAGCAACACAAAACAGGCATACAATGCATGTACAAACAAATAAATGCACTAATAGAAAGAAGAACACACAATCAATGGATGTTCGAAAGCAAAAGACTGAGAGATGATGATGGGGAAGTATAAAATAATCGTCCGACAAACGGACAGAATACATCCGCGAATTATGCGAGGACAACAGACCAGACTAAAATGCATGGGTATATTGTGACGGTCTATCAATATTAATGACATAGTAAAAAAAACACTATCATCATCATGTAGAATGTCCTTAGCTTAACTTCAACTTAATTATACTAGTACTCTGAGGACTCATCAACTTAACTTAAGGTCTTTATACTGGTTTAGAAGACTCTGTAGAGTCTGTATACAACCAGTTCCATTTACATCACCTTGCTCTAGAAGCTGTACGCATCCAATCTATTCTTAAATGCATTAACCGTCCCAGCCTCCACCACCTCACTTGGCAATGCGTTCCAAGCATTCACAACTCTGGCTAAAAAAATACCTTCTAATATCTAAACTGGACCTCTCCTTAGTCAATTTGTAGCTGAGCCCTCTTGTTCTTGTTGGTGGTTGTATTTTAAAAAAACTTGTTATGATCTACTTATCCATTCCTCTGATCATCTTATACACCTGTATTAAGTCACCGCGAATTCTTCTCTCTTCCAGACACTGTAAGCCGGTTTTTCAGAGTCTTTCCTCGCAACTGTAATTCCGGAATCCCACTATTAGTTGTGTCGCTCTACTTTGTATCCTTTCTAGCATGTTTATATCTAATCTCTGTTAAGGACTCCACACCTGTACACAGTACTCCAATCTAGGTCTAACTAATGCTTTATACAATTTGACAATCACCTCCTTACTCCTATGTTTAAAATTAATTTTTATCATACCTAACATTGCATTTGGCTTATTCACTGCTACCTGAACTTGCTCACTCACTGTACCTGTATGCTCTATTATAACCCTTAGGTCTCTTTCCTTATCTATCATTCTAATATTGTTCTCGCCCATTCTGTAACTATGTTCCTTATTGGATTTACCCATGTGGATGACTGTATATTTATCTATATTAAACTCCATTTGCCATTTCACAGACTAGTCTCGAATTTCATTTAAATCCGATCTCAATATATCCACCTCTGCTATAGATGAGACACTTCTACATAGTTTTGTGTAATCTGCAAATTTTTAAATCATGGATCCTATACCAATGTCCAAATCGTCTATATATATATATAAAGAACAATATCGGTCCCAAAACCGAGCCCTGTGGCACTCCACTTTTTACTTCACACCACTCAGAGTACTCCTTATTTATGCACACTCTCTGCTCTCTCCCCGTTCTGTTTTAGTTCACTATGGATGCCGCAAGACTACGGATTTGCCTGGAATTCACACTAGTCGACGACTTACACTTGTGTTCACGGAAACGTGTGTTGTTTTCCGTTTGGACTGGTTAATTCGTTCGTTTTTTTTTTTATTTCTTTCATCCGATTATCGTGGTCTGGACATCGGCTATTTGAATAACACTGCGCTTAAACCTGTTGTATTTCGCTGTCTAGTACACACGGGTGAATTTTGCGAGATTGGCGCCCTTCGCTTTAATTGCAAACGTCAATTTTGGTGTGTGAAATTTAGACACTACTAAAATGGACTGAACACAGCTGGGAAGAGATGCCCAACTCACTCACACAGTGATATCCCTACGACCTCTTGGGGTTATGGGAAAGGCACGAAACAATAACGTTAGATGTCATTCCTCCACCGCTGCATTGTGGGATACTTGTTTACGGGAAAGGCTTCGGGAGTAAACCCTGAGTAAAAATCGACATCCTGTGCTATCTTCAGTTGTCTCAATGAATACCTTGCCACTGGCCAATGGTAGCTCAAGGCCAGAGAGTGAGGTTAACAAAAGGCGTAGTTCTTACTCACTTTAATCAAAATCACAGCACAAGTCACCCATGTCAGCGGACACATCAAGAGAAAAGATTGTCCACACGGCTGAACGAAGAGAGTGGTCTTCCTCCCTTGAAAATGCAGGAGGAAGCAGACCCTTACATATAATGCATGCTTAAGTCGGATGCACTGAGCCGACAGGCGCAAAATAAACACCAAAGTGCAACGAACACCGCCTTGGGGAATAGAAAAATAAGGCGAACGCAAACACAAAATAAAAAAAATTAATTGATTCTTGATTCTAGGAACCAGCATCATTTACACAGGGGACATTCAAATAAATGCCCCGTTCTCCTTCAAGCAGCTAACTAATAATATATATATATATATATATATACTCAGAGTCCCAGTCAGGTGTTGATTTCCTGTTCTTCGAATCTTTCCAGACAGAACACACTTTCTTCCCTATCGCCTAGTTACTACCAAATCCACCATCCTCTGCACATATGCATTTTCGCGACCCTCTGTCTCTTCATCATTCTGTAGAGTATTCATTACTGCCCTTATGGTTGTGATATACTACCATCAAATTGGACTGTTTCTTTCATGCTGTAATTGTTTGTATAGAACCTAAAGGCCGGGTTAATCGAAATACTTGGAAATAGACATTCCCTTCTCCGAATCTCCTCTACCACTGGTTCCGGTTGCATGGAAGTAACAGTTGGCGATGTCATTATTAGCGTTGCAACAGATTGTTCAATTCCCTTTCAACCGTCTCTTCTCCAGCTCGAAATCTAGAGCCTTTTTATTCCAACTTCGTCGCTGCTACTCAGCGAAGTGCTCGGCTAAGATGTCATCGGTTTTTGTAAGAAGTGTTGATAATGACGATCGGTTACAAATATCTTTAGATTTGAAAATACCGAAGGATAATCAAAATGGAACTATTACTATGACTTCTAAAACGTTCAATCTAAACAGATTAAAATCTGAAGAACTGAGGTTGGCTGTAGAAAGATTACGTCTCAACGTTGGTAAAAAGATGACTAAAAAGTCGAAGAAGAAAAAGACAGATAAAACTCAATGTGAGGTAAACAAATCTGATGATTTTGAAACGACAGAAGTCCAAGAAGTTCCAGTTGAGATTCTTCATAATGGGAAAATACTAGATTTATCAGTAACCAACGAATGTGCTTGGGTCGAGGGTGCAGTTTTGAGAGTTTGGGAGGAGGAGATCTCAATTTATTACAATCCCCCAACTATAAAACTTCACAACTTACCGAAGACCATAATGGTGGGATTCCCACTGTTTCCAGAAGCAGAATATGAATTTACTGATGTGAAAAACAGTGAATTTTACTGGAAATTGTTTGATGAGAAACATTTACATAAACTAAAATTAGAATTAGTAAGAGGAACACTTGATTTGACCAATGCAGAGAGGGTAAAGTCTTTCACTCCGCAGCCTGGAGATGTTGGACAGTTCATGCTTTTGTCATGTGTACCAAGATGTGGTGACAAGTTGGGCAAGATGGATGCAGTTTTTTCAACAAATCCAGTTACTGTGGGTCCTGGCCTATGTCCATTTGAAAAGCGAAGTGAATTTACAAGAGAGTTTTCAGAAGATGGAGAGTATGTATTTTTCTTATAAAAGCATATTCCATATTCCTTGTTGTAATGTAATCATTTAATGAGTTATATTACTTCTTTTAGATATGAAACAATCAAGGCTAATGACTAATGATTGTGTAACTTATAATTTTCATGATTTATTGCAATTTAGTTCATTAGAACAACTCAGTCAGTAAGTCTGCTTTGGCTTCCTTATGTATTTCTACATACATCTTTTCATATCTAAACTAGAGAGATATTCTCTCATTTGTTTCACATCTGAAGATATTTTGAAATACTATCAGTCGGAACTCAGCATTAGTAACTATAGTCCATTTATAACTCAAGATAAGATCAAAAAGTCCATTTATAAATTCCTGCCTGTTTGAAAACATTATCAACTAAAAAACTAGAGTGCATAATTTGATTACAATTTATATTTGTAATATATGTTATAAAACTTTAATTTTTGTAGACTCCACTTATACCATCAGTGGGAAAAATATTGTTTATTCATTGTATATGAAAAAAAACTTAGTATTAAATAAAGACGAATTAGAAAGACTGAGGTGGACATCAAGAAACTCAGTTAGCTGGCTCAGGATCAATGACTAAATGAGTGAGAAAGACTAGGCCCTACATATTCTACTAGTAAGGAAAAGAGAGAGCATAGTGTAGGCTTTACAGGGATAAAATCTTTAATACACATGGCAAAAATGGTTAAGAGTGTTTGGTTACACTTCGTCTCTATACCACAGTAGGTCCTGTCACTTTGTCAATGCAGATGCACCTACCTTGTGCTTCAGACCTAAAGCCAAAGGTGAGTTCTGCAAGGATTTATCAACTGTCATTAGAAATAAGCATAGTCAACAACAGTTTATTCTACTGGGTGACTTCAATGCAAGAGTGGGCTTTGAACACAATTCATGGCCTTCGTGTCGTGGCAATTTTGGAGTCAGCATAATAATTGAAAATCAACAAAGGCTCTTAGAGTTATGTTTTTTCATGAACTCTGTGTGGCCAACTCCTATTTTCAGGACAAAACCACAAGATACGGTATCATGGATCAAAACAATCAAAACACTGGCATCAGCTTGACCTAATTCTTGTTCAAAGGTCTCTCAAGTATGTGCTCCTCACATGATCTTATCATAGTGAAAACTGCAAAACTGATCATTCATTAGTTTGTTGTGAAATCAATTTGCAGTCAAGGAAGTTCCATTACACTAGAAACAAAGGCAAGTCACTCATCGGTGCAAATAGAATGTCGGATCCTGCACTGATCAAGAGATTTAACAATGCTTTTGAGGAAGCTCAATATCTTGCATCATGGCACCACTGTTAGTTTCAGAGACCTTAATTTCGCCTAAATGCCATCCATAGCACTGCATTTGCTACATTTGGGAGAACTTAATTCAGATGGTTTGTTTGAAGCAAAAGTGAAGGATATGACACCCATCTTTGAAGTCAAGTGCGCTACTCTTATTAAATGCAAGCAGCTTTCAAATGCAGGTACTCTGCATGTCTTCAATTCCGCCAGAAGCCATATTCAACAAACAGTTCGTTGTTATGCAAATGAGTTTTAGCTACGGCTCATTGAAAACATCGAGACTGCAGCACAAACAGGAAACATCAGTCAAATGTACGATGGTATAAAGAAAGCTATTGGTCCTGTATGTAGGAAAATATCACCACTCAAATCCATCAGTGGTGAGAAAATAATGGACAAAGAAAAGCAGATGGAGACATGGCTCGAGCAGTATTTTGAGCTCTACTCATGTGACAATGTAGTCTCTCCCAAAGTCCTTGACACTGTCAAAAGCAATCCCAGTACGGACAAGTTGGACATCGAACCATCTCTAAATCTTAATAAAACTATTGACAGCTTGGTCCTGGGCAGAGCACCAGGCAGTGACAGGGTCCTTCCTGATTTGATAAAGCCCTGTAGGGCTTTTGCAACTGCTGTATATGATATGTCGGTGCTGAAAAGAGGCCATTATACTTCAAGATATGTGAGATGCACAGATTGTAATATTGCACAAAAACAAAGGTAATAGAAGTAAGTTTAATAATTATTGAGGTGTCTCTCTGCTCAGTGTTGTAGGCAAAGTATTTGCCAGAGTAATCTTGCAATGGCTAACAAAATTGGCTGAGCATGTGTATCAGAAATCACAGTGTGGATTCAGGCCTTGAAGATGGATTTTTTTTTCCTCTTAGGCAACTTCAGGAAAAGTCACGTGAGCAGAATCAATACTTTTATATCACCTTCATTGCTCTGGTAAAGGCATATGATTTGGTTAGTAGGGATGGGCTCTTCAAAATCTTTTCTTACATAGGCCGCCCAAGCAAATTGCTATGATTAATAATATTGTTCCATGAAGGCAGGAAAGGAACAGTCCAATTTGATGGTAGCCAATCACAACCATTTAGTATTCACAGTGGTGTTAAGCAAGGCTGCATCTTAACCTTGACACTGATCACAATCTTCTTTGTTTTGTTAGTGAAGCACACATTTGGTAATGCAAATAGTATTTCACACTGGGTCAAGGAGAAACAAATCCTTGTACAGAAACTTTATAATTATACCTCAAAAGTGGCTGAATACTGTATTATTTTCCATAGCATTTCAAACTCCATGAAAAGAACAATGCATGCCTTGGATATAGAGCAAGTTGTTTTCATACTGGGTTCCAGAGCATGACAATTTGTTTGCAAGCAACACAAAAAGTAGAGGAAGGAAAATTACAAAAGTTTTGACAATGAAGTTATTAAATGTGAAATACATAAAATGTTGGATTCTAAAGAAGCGTTGACTTTAATAAAATTGCAAGGTTCCCTTTGAAGAAACAACAAAATTGATGTCTCCAAATCAATATTGTAGAATACTCTACGTGGAGTTGCCTTCACATTTAGGAAATATACAGAAGGTAGAAATATAATACGTGAGAAGCCCCACCTTGCTGCTTCTATTAGAAAGTATTTACGCGAGGTTCAAGAAATGCATGCTGCAAATTACGACATAGTCTATGTTGATGAAACATGGATAAATGCCCACCATACTAGTGATAGGGAATGGCAGTCAGTAGATGGAACGATAAATTTATTTATACCAAGTAGCAAAGGACAACGTTTGGTAAGGGCCCATACAGACCGTAGGCATAATGGTTTAGTGAAGAATGTAGAACTCATTTTACAATAAAAATAAAGTGACATTTGTGTCTATCATAAAGAGATAAACAGTCAAATTTTAATAAATTGAGTTGAGAAAACATTACTTCCATTTTTAGATAGACCCTCACGTCTGGTAGTGGAAAATGCCTCATACCATAATACATTGGCACTCGAAGACTATGCTCCGACCTCTTCAAGTATTAAAATTGAAATAATACGTGGCTTACCAAGGAAAACATTCATTTCAATAAATCATACTTAAAACTACCGTAAAGAATACATCAAATACAAAAAATATTTCATATTCACAAAATAATACAAGAGCATGGTCATATGAGTTGAAGACTTCCACTTTACCATTCTCATTTTCTTCTTCTTTGTTCGTTCTCAATCTTCCGCTACCAAACCCTGAAAGGGCTTAAGTGGCAGATTGTAGTCCAGAGAACGGAATGCGTTGTGTCGTAGTTTACAGCTTGACGGCGATATTTGCACCTTTCGGTCCAACACATCTGATTTCAGCAAGCATTTTTTGAGTACCGGGTTAGCATTCCCTCTTTGATCCCTTCTCCTTAGCCAGTCTGCCCTGCTGCAGCCTGTTATCCAGGATCACCATGTGGAGGTGTAGAAGGGTCTTGGCAGCTCTGGTTCGCTGGCCCAGATGTTAGCAGTCAGCTATGGGTCGCTGACCACTGCAGCTCATGCACTGTTCAGCATCTTGATCCCCCATTCTCATTTAAATCCCATGCAGCTTGTGTAGGCTAAAGTGCAAGGTCAAGTGGCCGCTCAAAATACAACTTTTAAAATATGCGATGTTAAGAAACTTGCACATGATGCCCTATCAAACATAAACAATTACTACTGGATTATTTTTTTATTTTTTTTTTTTGCGTTCGCCTTATTTATCTATTCCCCAAGGCGTGTGTGCGTTACATTGTGGTTTTTATTTTGCGCCTGTCGGCCCAGTGCATCCGACTTCAGCATGCATTTTATGTAAGGGTCTGCTTCCTCCTGCATTTTGTAAGGGTTTGCTTCCCCGGGGTAACGGCCGGTGCTGTGATGGGGATCGAACCTAGCACCTTCTGGTTGTGAGCCGTGCCACTTAACCACTAGGCCACGCTGTCCCCTACTACTGGATTAAATGTGATGATCATGTATTGTAAGAGGAAGAGAAATATTGGCAGCAGAATGATTTAAAATTAATTCAACCTATTACACCCATCAATCTATCTGGCTAATCAAATTTTGAATAGGGTGAGTACATATGTCTAATCAATACATAATAATAATTCTATCATCGTCGAAGAGTACCACCAACATCATCTCATGTAATACTGCATCCTTGAGTTTGTGACTGCGCTCATGACTGATCAAGACAATTTAAATGCGGAAAGTTCTATTACACAACTGGCAAACATAGTCCGCAGCTGCCTCTGGTATTCCCTCTAGACTTCCTGATTGCGTGTCAATCCTGAGCTGCCTAAACATGGAGGCCCTTGCAATGGTTTTTGTGACCACATTCTTCCAGGTTGATTGATTTTGAGTCAGGTTTTCCCTGGTGTTAATGTCTATTTGGCAGCATTTAAGGGACCGTCCTTTAAATGCTTTTTTAGACGTCTCTGTGATTATTCTCCTTCACTCAGTTCACTATACATGATCCTCTTTCGAAGCCTTTTGCTTGACATTCGAGCTAGGTGGCCAGTTCGTTTCAGTTAGTTTTTTTTGCAAAAGTTCATGAATACCTAGCAAGTTTGCTCTGGACAGCACTTCATTATCTGTGTTATGGCTCTGTCAGCAAATATGCAGTATTGCATCTCAGACACTTCATGTGAAAGTGATTTAGCTTCCTGGCATTACCAGCTCTCATATGCGTATAGCAGGGTGGGGAGAATGGCGGCACGGTATACCTTCAGCTTAGTCGTTATGCTGATTCCTCAATGTTCATACACTGTTTAGTGCATTTGACCAAAAGCTGTGCTGACCTTTGCTATTCTATTAGCCAGCTCATCAGCAAATCGCTGATCTCGACAGCGTACTTCCGAGGTAGACATATTTTTCAACCACTTGTAATTTCTGTCCCCTCACTAACTACTTGCTGTTAATTTGCTGTGCTTGGGGCTTGTTGGTACATGACCTCAGTTTTCTTTGTGCTAATGGTTAAGCCAAAGTTGTCACAAGCAGCAGGTAACTGGTCCATGCCCTCCTGCATATTCCGTTCTGAGCTGCTGTTCAGAGCACAGTCATCCGCAAACAAGAATTCACATATCATGTTGTGCACCACCTTAGTCTTCAGATTTATTATGCAAGGATTGAATAGACCACCATCCGTGAAAAACGTTATTATCATTCCATACTAGGTATCCTTGAAGTCGCCCATGAGCATAGATAAAAACATCATGCTGAACAGTGTCGAGGCGAGTACACATCCTTGCTTCATGTCGCTGTTGACCTCGAATGATGTAGAGGTTTCGCTGTTTCAACAGGGTTACAAATTTGCCAGGGCAGCCGAATTTGGACATGGATCTGCCATAGCCCACCTATGTGGACCATATCAAATGCTGTTGTGAGACTAATGAACGTAGTATACAGATTTTTGTTCTCAACATTTCTCCTGTAGCTAATGCACTGCAAATAGGTTTACAGTTCTTCGACCAGTTTCCAGGAGGTGATGGCCTAGTTCATGATGTTTGTTCAGACAATTAAGCAGTATACGCAAGTGGATCTTATTGACAATAAACAGCAAAAAAATTCTGCTGTGATTGTCACACTCTTGTTGATTATCTTTTTTCTTGTAGATATATACTACCAACGCATCCTTCATTTTTGTGGTCCTACTCCTTCAGCCCACATAGAGCAGGAAAGTTCAGTGAGTTTCCTAATGAGTCATGTTCCAGCTTCTGTATATGCCTGTGCTGGTATTGCATCAGCTTCAGTGACTCTTCCAGGAAAAAGAGCTTTCATGGCCTTGTCTACTTCATCTTCAGTGATGAGTTCATCCATAGCCATGTTCAATTCTACCTGGGGCATATTGTTGGATGATCTCTTCATTTATGGATAATGGACTTAGTATGTTTTAGAAATGTTCTGATCACCTGTTAAGGATCCGAGCTCAGAAAAAGCTTAGATTGGGTACATAAAATATGTGATAGCTCAATGAACGATTACTTACAATTGGTTTTATTCAGAGCACAGTTTTTATTTGTGCTACCAAGATTAATAAAGATACACCTATGAGTCTTTAAAACCATTTTTTTGCAATTACTGGGTTTTTGTGGCTTTGTTGTATATTTATGGTTCTAAAAATGCTATTAGATGCAAACACATTACAAAAATAATTTAAGATTTTGGACATGTCTTGCTTAATTTTGAGGATTTGCCTTGTTTTGGTCATAGTTTTTAATGCATTTTTTTTCTCATTTGAAAATTGCTGCTTCATATTCACTAATGTGTTTATATGGGATTCAGGTTCAGAGTTTTGAGCTATAACCTGTTAGCCCAGATTTATGCGGACACGGATCTAGCTAAACAGGAGCTGTTTAGCTATTGTCCTGCAAATGTTTTGGACATGGACTATAGAAAACATCTCTTGCTGAAAGAAATTATAGGTTCGTCTATGTCATTTTTGTATCTAATTTAGGTGTCACACTATTTAGTGGCATCTATTCCAGCGAAAGAACGATAAAGTTTGAAATTTGTTGTGCAAGTTATATTTGAGTTTACAATATATTTAAGTCTATTGAAATGTGGTTAAAATAGAATATTTCAATTAAGCAGTTTACAAATATTTCTATTCATTATGTAAATGATTGAGTTGGAGATTGCCATATTTCCTGTTGTTTATAAAATGCTCTTAAATTTGAAAGTGCACAAATGTTTATTATGTGTTTTAAGTTGAACTAAAAAAGCTTATATCTAACAAAACGGAAGAAACATTTTATTTATTTATCAGCATAAATTATTTACCTACAGCTATTATTAATTTGCATGTAACATCTGATGGCCAGTCACAAAGTAGCTTTTTAGTAAGCTAAAGAAATGTCATTGAAAGTGTGAGTCTATTGTCAGCTTATGTGCATGATCAAACGCATACTGCTGTACAATTGGCTATTCATTTTCCTCAGTTTATTTTGTCCCCAAAATTGACGCAGAGTTCATTCACAAGACATGGTTTTTGAAAGACACATCATTAAGGTTATGGGTTCAATGAATAAGAAGGCTGGAACATCTTTTTATATGAACATTTTGAATTTTAGATAAGTGTCTCATTGCTTGTTGTACACTGGCTTTTAAACATACTAGTTTATGAATAAATACTTAAAGGCTCATTACGTAAATGCTGAAGTGTGATGATAAACAGACACAACCAATAAAACATACATCACATTCTTCTACCTGGCAAAATCACATATTTTCCCATTCCTAGTTCACCTAAATGTTTTATTTTGGTTATTGGCGGAAGTCCAGATTTTGCACTTTTTCATTCCGGAAGAGTTAGTTTGTGTTTCGTTGAAAAAATGTTTAGTTTCGTAACTTGGAAAATATAATTTTTTTATTCGGAGAGAAACTTTGAAGCTATCCCATGCACCTTCAGCCACACCAAATAGAGTTTTTTCAGTACAAGCTCTGGGAATGATAGATTATATTATTGCTAATGGTAGTGATGATGAAGATATCGATTGTTATGATAGCGCTATTTCAATTTATTTATCTAGTCTTAGTTCTAAGTCGAGCGATGAAAGTAAAACTAAATCTACTGACAAAGGGGCAGTGCCCTCTTTTGTCTCAAGCAATGGTAATAACATTTCACAAATTCAGTTAAGGTTCAAGATCCTGCACAATCATTCTAGTGTATATAATATAAATGTGTGTATATATAATTTGAATACAGCAGGAACATTTTATCTGGGTGTGCGTAAATTGTAAACACTAACGCTGATGTTGATTGGGGCTTTTATTTTTTAGCACGTTTTCAACTTCACGTGCCTTCAGTAAAATGTAAATACTGTGAAAACAACTGCACCAAATTAGGTGCGACTTTCAGAACATCGTCCCTTAAGGATTTCCGTCAATAGAAATTCATTATGTTACTTGTAAATTGGTTTAGAGCTGAATAATGTATTGATGAGGGGAACATTTTTTGTTCATAATTTTAAAAAATAACAAACAATTATGCAACTTTAATCCATCAAACACAAATTTACACCTCCATTTATAAAATATGTGTATTCCAATCTATTCTAGTCTCAATTGTGAACAGTTTTGTATATAATATATGTTTTTTTAGTGAACGCCTATTGAAGACAAATAAATCGCTACTAAGTGATGCTGTGTTTCAGTTTTACATAAGAATAAAATTGTGTCCAGAGGTCCAAAATTTTTGGGAGTGAATGAGTTAAACTTCCGTATGGACATCAGGGTTAGAGAGGAAAAGATAACTGCATTTGACTATGCATATTGTAAAAGCAAGTTGTGCAGGGTTGTGCGTTGGGATGTCAACCTCATAATGTAAAACAAAATGCTAAACGACCATTGTGGAAGCACACATATGCTTTGGTGCATGCCACTGCAGTGGTCACCCCATGCTCCTATTAGAATGACAGGAAAGATCATAGAAAATCAAGAAATATTTGTGATTTATCTTATTCTAAAGGGAAAACAAATTAAGCACATCCATTAGGAGTCAAAAACATACATGAACTAAATCCAGCTAGCCAATATAATATATTCAGTCCACCATTGCCTTCCATAAATTTAATATAAATATGTTCTTGTTTGAAAACATGAAATTAACAAACTTCCTTTCTACTTTAAATGTGTCTGATAATGTGGATCATTATTATTTGTAATCTAATAAATATTTTTGTGGAATTTTTGTTTTCATTATCCTATCGGATTAGAAACTCACTGAGGGCCGCATTTATCTGTGGCTCCTTTCTCAAGAAAAGTTGCCAATCTGATATACATTATCTATTCAAACCAGGATGAATAATAACCTACACCTTTGCTCATAACAATGCTGATTATTGTATGTGAGAAAAGAGTACAAAAATGCCTATCTTTGTTTCTAGGCTACAAGGCTGACCTCCTGTGCTTGCAAGAAGTGGACAAGTCCATTTTTATATCCCATCTTACGCCTGCAATGCAGTCTTTGGGATACACAGGCTTGTTTCGGGAAAAAGGTGATCAGAGCTCAGAAGGATGTGCCAGCTTTTTTCGTGATGACAAATTCCAGTATGTTTTTTTCATGTATATTAGAACTCTCTGTTACTACTACTACTACTACTACTACACACACACACACACACATCTTTATTAACAATTAACTAAACTATGAATACTCATTTTTCATGTTCCTGGGATATATTTGGTGACTGAGAAATTAACACCACCTTTCATGAACTCCTGACTAGGAGACTGATATCCTAGCTGCTTGATCACCCACTACTGATTTTGTTACAGCTAAGCAGCAACAATAAATCTTGAGTAATCACAGTGAAGAATAATAACCTCTCAAAGATAGGCAATATCAGGCTATGCAATGAATGGTCTAAAGAAGTGGACAATGGAACAAAATTAATCACAGTGATTTAGTTACACTTTATAATTTATAATTTAGAATACATAGAACAACAGGATGAAATGGCTTGGTCATCTTGTTAAAGAATATGCAGAACAACCAGCAACAGGGACCTTGCATTCTAGGGTGCTGGAACAATGGATAATACAATGTCCAAGGTATAACTCAGAATATATACAAATTTATTGAAGTACAGCTAAATGGATTCATTCAATATGAAATGTTAAATCTGTCGTATTATATAGTTGAGTTAGAAGAGACCTCTTTCTTGATAAGAGGTTATGTCAAGTGGATGAAACATGCAAGGCAAATATGAGCAGAGCTATACAACTTGGCTCATTGATGTCACTCTAAATCTCATTATGTTATTTCCAACAACAGTGGCCAAGATAATTTAAAAAAAAATGACAATAGTGCATTAGTCTTTTAAAAAACTTGTAATTCTTTTAAAATATTTGTCACACAGTTTAAACACTGGTTCTATTTGAAAGTTAGGGAATTAGATAATGAAGAAAGATAGCGAAACAGTTTCAAGTGTCATTTATTCTTTATACTCTGTGTTTGTGTATTTTTCCAATAGTGTGACTTCTTGCAGGGAGACACATCACATTCAACCACTAATAGAATCCTATCTGATTATGCAACCTCATATGTCACATTATTTGTCACATTTATAGTTGTCCATATCTGTCGAACAATACAATATGATTCCTTTCTGAATTACCAAAATTAGTTTTGATAAGTGAAGCCAGTCATATTTGTCAATAAACCATCCTTTGTTTACTACAGATAGGAGTATATAAATGCCACAACTATATTTGGCATCATGACAGGGCTCCTGAGCTGAAGAATTTATATGTTCTTGGAATGATAATTTCTGGGGCATTTTGTGTCAGTCTCATTCACAACCTTCCTTACTTATTTTCTGCAACATTCATAGTAGGGTGTCACCATCATCACCATTTACTCGTCTGGTTCCCCTTGGAACATAGGCCCATAACAGATGCTCTCCATCTGTCCATATTCTGTGCTGTCTTCTTGAGTTCGCTCATGGGACATCATTTGAGCTGACTTCCTCCTTGACTATTCACCGCCATATGTTTCTTGGCCTTTCCACTCGTCTTTTATCCGGTGGTTCCAATCAAATGCATGTCTGGTAATGTTGTCCGGCTTCTTTCTAAGAGTGTGTCCTATCCATCCCCAATTTCCCCTTGTATTCGTTGTTACCATGTTCTTTATCACAGATCTGTGTTTGCTATTATCTCAGGCCATCTAACATGCAGTATTTAATGGAGACACTTGTTAATGGAGGTATGTGATCTATATGTGATGCCACTTAGTCACATGCCATATATCAGAATATACTTTACATTTGTGTTAAACAGCAGAATCTTATTCTCCATGAAGAATGCTGCCTAGTTCCATATTGGGTGAAGAGAGTTTATAGCAAATTTAGCCTTATTGATCCTGGCGTTAACAGTAACATGTTGGTTTGTTTCTCCGTCTTTATCAATGTTATTTCCCAGATAGGTAAAACTTTGCACTTCCTCAGTTATCTGGTCATTTATCGCAATCGGGTCTCTCTGTTTGTTGTTTATTCTCCTTATTTTCTTTTTTTGTTCACACTAATCTGCAATTCAACAGTTACTGCTTCATATGTTAGTCTGTCCATCTTTCTTTGTATGTCCTGCTGCTTATGTGGTGGCATACATATATCATCTTAAAAATCAATATATTCCAGTTACCTATAAAATGTCTAATATATTCCTGTTTTTCTACCTTCTGTTGTCTATCGCATCACCCAGTCTTTGACCATGAGAAAGATTATTGGAGATAATAGGTATTGGAGACAGCCGGCATCCCTGTCTGATCCCAGTTTGAACTTTTAATGGGTCTGACAATTTGCCTTTGTGGATTATTCAATATGGAGCCTATTCATAGACGTCTTGTATAATTCTTATAAATTTGTCTGGTATTCAATTATGCTTCAGTATCTTCCAAATTGCTATTTGATCTAATACTATCAAATACCTTATCAAACTAAAAAAGTAAAGTAACCCATACCATTACTGCCGTAGGGGTGTGAGGTGTTAACGATCTGACATTTCAAAGGCTCAGCTATATGTGTGCAGTAGCCATCTCCCCTCCCTCACCGCTTTTACTTCCCGGACTGAACCGCTACCCATTTAAGGCTGGGTCGACCCAGGAGCCGTTGCGGTCTGAAAAAACATTTCCGCCGCAGCTGGGGAATGAACCCAGGACCACTCAGATGCGAAGCCAGCTCGCTAACCACTGCGCTACGCAGTTCCCTATCAAACTATAATGTTCATATATAGAGGTGTCTGCCATGTCTTAGATTACTCTATGATAATTCTGAGTGTTGTAATTTGATCTGTGCAAAGCCCTCCTGCTCTGAACCCTGCCTGTTCTTCTCAGTTTTCCATCTAAAGCATCTTTTATATGATGAACCATTATCCTGGTCAGCACTTTCCCACTCACTGCCATGAGTGTTATTCTTTGTCAGTTACTGCATGAGGTCAGATTTATTTTCTTTGCTATTTTGATTAGTGTCCTTCTTTCCACTTTTGGGGAATGTCTTCTTGTTCTTATATCTTCTTCAGAATATAGTGTGCACAGACTTGTCTTTTCTTCTTGTCCTTCACATGCACTCATTTTATGTTTTGTAGTCCTCCTTTCTCCTATAAGGTTCCATGTTCTTCCTGTGAGCCATTCCTTTTGCTGTTTGTCTCTCTTTCCAAGAACCTCTTCAAACCTGTTTCTAATTGTTTCCTCAAGCTTTAACCAGTGGCTGTCTAGGAACTCATGCCTTTTTTTGCTTCTATTGACAACAGGGAAGATGACCTCCTATGTGTGTACATGGTCTTCCTCCTCGTGCCCTGAATATATGATGGTTTCTTCTGTACTTAGTGTGCTGGATCCTCCAGCATTCCATCTTACCTCTGTAAGACCCAGGAGACTTAGCTGGTATCGTTTAATTTCCTTTGCAATTTGGGCTGTCTTTAGCGTATCTGATGTTTCCAATACCCTATCCTTATTTTTGTCTTCATCGTCTGAAGATTTGTCGCAGGCTGACATCCACTGTCTGGCTTACATCAGGTCGCGTCATATGCCTTGCTTCTGCAGATCCTCGAGAATCAGGCCAGCAGTACCTGGTATTTTGATTTTCTGTTGTGGTTTCTGTAACAAAGTCCGTTATCTAGGTTTGGGTTGTTAGCCCTAACTAAATCCCCAAAACCTGGGGGATGGCTGTGCACTTTTAGACTAGTTTGCCCCTTATTGATCTGTTCGGCTTCTGTTTGGCTTGGTTGAACCTACCAGGAGAATAAGTCTCTCACTGACATAGCTTCCATGATCACTCAAGCTGTCCTACCACCTCAAAGCAGTGCACAAGTTGTTGTGATCTCATTCTGGTCACATGACCACGAGGCCCAGGGATTTGCACTAGCAGAAGATAATGGCAAACACCAAACTCTATCTCTGAATATGGATCCACATATAGAAATAAATAGACCAAAGCTGCGGCAGTACTGAATGTTGAAAGTAGATAAAAACACATAGGTAATGGCTCAGTGACCTCATCAGGACAAACAAAATGAGGCTTTCCTTCTCATTCTGCTATCTTTTCTCTTCCATCCCCCACACACCCCAAATTACACTCAAATATCATTGTACAAGTTTGTCTCTTTATATTAGTTTTTGACGGTTTGTTTCTTGTGATTTGTTCATGTTTTTGTACATGTGTAATCATAATAGGAATACCATGTCTCACACTTTCCTGGCACATCCAGGAATGACAGCGGACTTATGCCATTCATTTTACATCAGGGATATTCAGATACAGACAGCAGAGGGGATGATGTGGAAGACTGGGAGATAGACACAAATCTCTATCTTATCAATAGGCCGGACGACAGCCCTAGCTTCTATTCTAGAACATGGCATACCACTTCCACTCCAGACTTGGCCTTTTCCACGGGGGATATTCACCACAAAATAGATCGTCAGGTGCTCGACCAACTGGCAGGTAGCGACCACAGGCCAATTAGGCTAGAAATTGATATGGAAGTAGGCCCCCAGCAAATAAAACCGCTGCCACGTTGGAACTATAGACTGGGACTGTGTGAAACCATCAACACACGAAATAACAATATGAAACCGATGGTGGAAAGCCTAAGCAAAGCAATACTGCAAGCAGCCACCGAAACCATTCCAAGAACGGCAAGGAAAAACTACAAGCCATATTGTAATCATGAACTGCAGAAAGCGGAGGATGAAGTCTCAAATGCTAGGAACATGGCAGAGAGAGAGAAATCTATGGAAGCAAATATTGCCCTCAAGACCATCACTGCGAAATACAAAAGAACACTGAACCAAATAACAAGAGACAGCTGGAAAAACAAAACAGAAAGCCTCAATTTAGATAAAGAAGGGAACAAACTATGGAATTTAGTCAGAGCCATGAATGATGAAACACCATCAAATAAACAAATTACCATCAAGCAGGGTGACAACATGCTTACCGGAAAAAACAACAGCAAACGCCTTTATAGAACATTATGCCAGAGCAAACCACATTGATGTCCCTACAGACAGGCATACAGACATTAGTGAAGAATAAAAGAGCCACAACAACATCAAGATTGCACCAGAGGAGCACATGATGGCAAAACTAACCATGAATGAAATGGATGAGGCCATGAGAACTTTAAAGAAAAAGAAATCGCCCGGAAAAGATGGGGTAACAAACAAAATGCTGATGGGGTTGGGCCAAACAGCAAAGAGGAAGTTACTATTAGTCCTGAACCAAAGCTGGAAAAGGGGAATTGTACTGCAGGCATGGAAAGATACTGTACTTATACCAGTACCAAAGAAAGAAAACGATAGAACAGATCCAAATGGATACAGGCCTATCAGTCTACTGAGCTGTGTAAGCAAACTGATGGAGCGTATGATAAACACCAGACTGATGTGGCACCTGGAAGAAAAACACATATTAATTCCACAGCAAGCAGGATTTAGACAACGCAGATTCACTGAGGACCAGATCACTCTCATAGCACAGGAAATAGAGGATGCTTACCAAGAGAAAAAGCATACAGTAGCGGTTTGGGTGGATCTAAAGAAGGCATTTGACAAGGTGTGGAAAGAAGGACTTAAAGTCAAGCTACGAAGAAGTGAAGTATCTGGAAAAATGTACAGATGGATCAGCCACTACCTCGAAAACAGAACAGCCAGAGTTCAAGTACAAGGGCAGATGAGCAAAAAGGTGACACTGGACCAAGGAGTACCCCAAGGGGGGGGGGGGGGGGGGGGGGTGTACTGTCACCCAAACTTTTCCTGGTGTATATAAACAACATCACAGAGAATATACCAAGAAGAGTCCACAGCTCCATGTTTGCAGACGATCTGGCTATGTGGACCTCTGAAAACAATCTCACCGTAGCAAACAATCGGATGCAGCAGGCCCTACCATCGTTGGGGAAGTGGGCGAACTCATGGCTGGTCAAAATAAATGAGGAAAAAACAACATGTACGATATTCTCACTTTCAAATAAACTACAGAACACCAAAATAAGTCTTAACGGCAAATATCTGCGGCCAAACGACAACCCAAACTACTTGGGAGTCACATTTGATCGGCGCATGACATGGAAAAGTCAGATCGAGAGAAACCGAATGAGAGCCAGACAAAGAATGGCAATCATGAGGAAACTTGCTGGCACAATCTGGGGAGCAGACGAAAGAATACTAAAGAAACTGTACACTGGAAGAGTGAGACCAGTTCTCGAATATGGCATTGCGGCATGGACAACAGCAGCAATGCTGACAGGCAAAAGCAATGAAAGCCAGATAGTCCTGTTTACAGATGCCCTGGCCATAGTTACAACACTAAAAAACCAGAAAAATACTGAACTTAATGATTTAAGAGCAGTACTCTGTCAACTATGCCAGCAGTCCGCACCAAAAAGAGTAGTGGTACAGTGGGTTCCATCCCACTGTAACATCTAAGGCAACCAGGAGGCAGACAGACTGGCAAAGGAAGGTGCAAGACTACCACAACCAGACTCTAGTGTGACCTACGAAGAGTCCAAAAGGCTTATTAGGGTCAAATACATGGCCAAATGGGAAACAGAACATACTGGCTACACACAAAAATGATGCCTATTACCAGTTGAACAGAAGAGAGCAAGTCGTGGTCTTCAGACTCCGAACAGGCCACAATAGACTGAGGTACCACCTATTCAATAAACTGAAGATAGGTGGCACTGACGAATGCACTTGTGGTATAGGGAAAATGACCGCTGCAAAACTGCCCGACATACGAGGACCAGAGAAAGCACATGTGGCCATCACCAGTGGCAACACTAGACAAGTTCTATGTCAGTGTCAACAGCCTCAGGATGACAGCTGCTTTCTTCGAACAAATACAGGTTGACGTCTGACAGCGTACGAAGAAGAAGAAGATTTTACCCCATGTCTTGTTTCTATTGTGGTTGATTTTTTGATTTTTTTTATTTGTTCCTGGTGAAGGACTAGGTGTTGTTTTGTTTTTTTTGTCCTGGTATGGTCACTGAACAATTACCCATATGTGTTTTGTATCGACATGAATGATATACTGACTGATTTAATAATGGCGTCTATGACATGGGGTGAAACTTAGTTTTGTTTCTCCAGGATCATAAACCAGTTGGGCATTGTGTTGTCCTCTTTCCTGGCTTCAGACCCACTGTGTGCTGATATCTGGTCAGAAGTTTGTAAACTTGCATCCCTGAAGGACAAACTTGAACAGAGATCAACAATACTGCAGGTTATATTTGTTTTTACTATTAAGGAAATCAAATTAGTGTAATGTTACTTTATTACTTGGAGCATCAAATTAGTGTGGTTGGTAGAGCACTCGCTTTTTACTGCAAATGTACAGAGTTCAACTCCTGTTACTGGCACGCACAAGTCAACCCAGCTGTAATAGGTTTTCTGGCTTACTGTTAGGGAAGGAAGAAGACAGTGAATGGAGCTGGCCCACCTCATAAACAAGCCCTGGTCTTGTTTAATGAAGTCTCTAACACTTGTTCCCTGGCAGCAGTGTCTGCTATGGGATTAACTTTACTTGTCAAAATGTGATGATTGTGTCAGATCGCACAATATCTGCAAATATTTAGTTCATTTTCTGTCCCACATTTGAGCTGAGATCATGCCAGGTTCTCATATGAGAAGAAATTTATTTGTAACATTAATAAAATATCACTTGTTTCACACTGCAAGAGAACAGGACCAATGCACTTTACCTAGCTGTAAATGGACACCTGATTTACCGTTAAGAAAGTAAAGGCAATAAGGAAGGGAACAGATCGCCCAGCCTAAAAAAGCTGAGACCATGTCCCAGTTCATAAATGTTAACGTATTCCATTTTGAAATCTTAATACCCATTCATACACGCTCTTCTGGCTCAAACATCTATCTCCATACTGAACCTTCATTCTTCTGTATATTTCAGAAGTTTTTCACACCCTCTGACTACAAAAAATGAATAATGCCTCGTTTTCCATTCAGTAATTTATATAACTAAACTGGCGTTAACACAATGAATACACTGGTGAGTATACAGAGGCAATGCCCCAAGCGAATTATTTTGCTATTAGTTCAGTAAAAGTTAACACTTTCGTCATCTATGTGAGACAGCACAACATGTGCTGCTTGCTTGCTCAGGACTCATCGCAGAGATGGGGAAAAGCTATTGCTGGGCACCTTAACAATCTCTTTACACTTTATACAGCTCCACTCATCAGCTACAAAACACCTATAATTTCTTCAATTTGGCATTGACTGCGAACAGTTCAGCAGACCAAGTTAACAACAACACTGGTATATCTCTTGACAGTAAAGATTGATGGTTAAAAATGTTATAGAAGCAAGATATATGATGGTAATTGTTACTGTTTCAGATCACAGTAGCAGAGAGCAAGGAAAGACCTGGCAACTACATCTGCTTGGCAAACACACATTTATACTTTCACCCAAGTGCTTGCAATGTCCGCCTGATACATGCAGCTGTAGCCCTGAGATACCTTCAAAATGTTTGTGATACCTACAAGCAAGAGGTCAGCACTTTACTTTCCATTCATGCTACTTACAACTTTGCCTTTTTGCTCAGTTGTTTACAGTTTATATGGTCATTCTAGTTTTCTTTCTTTAGCTACCTAGCACCAAAACACTTAATGCGTGCTTACATTTGCTGATTTGTAGTAGTTTATTTGACATGAAAATGCTAGTCCTATGCACAACTACCTTTTGTGACATGCTTTGAAGGATACATTGAACCTAATCTTCGTTCCTTGGTATCGAGATGAGTGCTTTTGGTTTTTATAAATTAATTGATGTATCCTTTAGAGTTATTGTCTCTTTGATCAATGGGACTCAGTTGCTACATGTCCAAGTTTTCCTTAATGTAAATACCTGGCTGTGCTCAAGCGTTATGAAAGACATGTTGGCGAGGAAAGCGACTGATCATTCTACCTAATAAAAAAGCAAAATCTTGCATAATGAAGTCTACAACACTTC
The DNA here is from genome assembly GCA_036924085.1 of Ariolimax columbianus. Classification (NCBI taxonomy): domain Eukaryota; kingdom Metazoa; phylum Mollusca; class Gastropoda; order Stylommatophora; family Arionidae; genus Ariolimax; species Ariolimax columbianus. Next base: position 28,493,435 of record JAVGWX010000004.1, on the reverse strand, counting down.
AACCCCTATGGCACTCTTTACCACTTGACTGCTTTAAAACTCTAAAAGAAAAAAAAATGCTTTACAATGATTTGGCTAATGAATATTTATATATAATTATTTTCCTTTGTGATGCATTTCAAGAAAATTATATTTTGTACCGAGATGGACATTTCTCACTTACTTTTCTAGGTATGGATTTTGTAGGGATTCAGATATTTTAAGTTTTATTTATAAGTTTCTGTTTTGATTGTGATGTACTTTGTTAGCTATAATAGTATTGCCATAATTATCCTGCCATCACAAAGATTTTGGTTAATTTGTTGTTATTTGTCAGCACTACAGTTTACTCATGTTATTGTCAGTTTCTAAATACAAGTTTATTTTGTAGCTTACATACCAGCGCTGCAAATTCAGTGAAATTTTTAAATTTCATTTGCCAATTCAAAATGCTTGTCAAGTTAGAGAATTCAGATTTCTAGTAGACATGTTCACAGATGATGACATAATGGACTTGTAGATTTAAATAATAACTCAGAAGGCAAATGCCATCTATTACCATTACTAAGACATCCATATATTTCAGTAGACAAAACAACAGATGAGCAACAGTATATTTCTCCAAATTATAGTACTTGTTGCTGGAAAATGGGCAAACAAAAATAAAAGGACTGGTGGAAAAAATGTTCATAATAAGAATATTAAAATATAAAATCTCCCATCTTTTGTGTCTTTTGTGTTGTGGTAGAGTAACTTGTGTGCCCCATGACCTAAAGAGCTATGCCTATAGGGGCAACTACATAAAGATTAAATTGATGAGGCGTGGCAGTAATGTATCTGGGAGACCCATCTCAATAGAAATGACAGACTTTTGGTCACAAAATACCAGACCTTCAGACTTGACCAGAGAGGACACAATGGAGGCCTGTTGATACTTATGCGAAACTCAATAGTAAGCAGTGAAGTAGCAGTGAGCACAAATAACCAGGTAGAAATAATAGTTTTTTTCATATTCTTTGCGTTCGCCTTATTTATCTATTCTCTAAGGCGGTGTGCGTTGCACTATGTTTTTATTTTGTACCTGTCGGCCCAGTACATCCGACTTTTGACATGCATTTTAAGAAAGGGTCTGCTTCCTCCAACATTGTCTAAGGGTTTACTTCCCCGGGGTAACGGCCAATGCTGTGATTTGGGAGCGAACCAAATAAAACCCAACATTCACATTTATACCCTGTATGGTCCACCAACAAAAGATCTTTCACTTTCTAGCAAGGAAATAAAAAGCTCCAGTTGCGTAATGGTTGACTTCAATAGCCACTCAGAAAGATGTGGATATTCAGGCAGATGGTAGAAAGTAGAGAACTGGGAAATTGATACAAATCTCTACTCAATAAATAGGCTGGATGATAAACCAATTTTCTCCTTCAAAAGGTGGTACACAAGCTGTACTTCAGATCTAGTCTTTTCTACAGGAAATATACAACATTCAATATCTAGAGCGACCTCAGGCCTGTATGGTTGACACTCTCAAAGAAATCATTGCAAAATATAGAACTTTAAATCTGACAGCAAAAGATAGCTGGAAAGGAAAAAAAAGACTCACTCAACCTAGATAGTGAGAAGAACTATCATTGGAAACTAGCTAGAGTATTAGAGCAATGAAAAATACTACACCAAGCAAATTACAATCAAGCAGGGTGACCTAACATGAACAAAGCTGCAACTTCACCTAAGGAGCACTATGCTAACACAAATTACATGGAAGCTACAACAGACCACCACAAAACCATCATTGATGAACAAAAGACTCACAGCAACACAAATATTGTGGCAGAAGAATATATGATGGCAAATTAACAATGCATGAAATGGTGGCAATGAAATCACTAGATAAAAAGAAATACCAAGAAAAGATAAAAAATAAATGAAATGTCAATATATCTGGCACAAAGGCAAAAGGAAGCTTCTGGCAGTTCTGCTTCTGTAGTTAGAAAAAGTGAATTGTACCACAGACATGGACAGAGGTTATATTAATATTGATTCCAAAGAAAGATAAAGACTTAACAAATCCAATTGACTACATGTTGATCAGTGTACTTAGCTGTGTGGGAACACTGATGGAATTCATGATTAGTACTAAACTCATGTGGTATTTGGAAAAAACACATCTTTTAATGCAGCAGCAAGCTGGATTCAGAAAACAAAGATCAACTGAAGATCAGATCACCCACATTGCTCAGAAAATTGAAGATCGTTTGTTGAGAAATAAAGATTCACTTGTGGTCTTGATCGATTTAGAAAAAGCTTTAGATAAGGTATGAAAAGACGAATTGAAAGTTAAGCCGTGTAGAAGTTAAGTCTGGGGAACAATATATAAATGGATGTCGCTATCCTGAAAACAGAATTGCTAGAATTCAAGGACATGCATTAGAGCCTGGAGTCCCCCAAGGGCGTATCCCATCACCCACATTGTTCCTCATATAAATAAATGTGCACACAGCTCTGTTTTTTCAGATCACTTGGCCTTTCGAATCTCTGAAGAAAACATCACAGCAGCAAGCATTTGGACACATCACTCTCTAACATCATTGGAGGAGTGGACCAAGGCATGGCTAATGAAACGAAATGAGAAAAAAAACCATTTATACTATCTTTTACTTCTCAAGCAAACCACAGGGTTCTAAACTTGGGGAAAATCTAAAACTTGATGAAAATCCTATTTAGGTATCATCTTTCATTGGAGTATGACATAGAAAACACATTTAGGGAGAAACTGCATCTTCAATGCAAAATATGTGAATCATTAAAAAAATTACTAGGACAACTTGGGGAGCAGATAAAAGTGTATTAAAGAAACTGCACACTGGATGCGTGAGACCAGTCCTAGTATATGGCATATCGGTATGGGCAACTGCAGCCAAATCAAACACCTCGGAGCTGGAAAATATAGACTTAAAGGTACTAAGAGTGATAATGTATAAACTATAGCACCGGTTCAAGAGAGTGTTGATACAGTGGATCACATATCACTGCAATATTCTTTGCAATGAAGAGGCTGACAGACTGTCAAGATAACATGGAAATCTGCCTCATCCTGATGTAGGTTGAACTTATGAACAGCCCAAGCGGTTTACCAAGTGTAGATACAGGAACAAGTGGGAAGCAGAGCACACAGGTCATCCATCAAATGATGCATATTGCGAGCTCAATAGAGATCACCCGTTAGTAATTGTTAGACTGCACAGGCTACAACAGACTGAGATAACATCTGCTCAACAAATAGAGTATAGGATATACAGATGAATGAGTCTGTGGCACTGGCAATAACTGCTGAGCATCTGCTATCAAGGTGTCCAACAAATGAGGAACAAAGAAAGCACATGTGGCCATCACCAATACCATTCCTGGACAGGCTCTAAGGAGATACCAATAACCTCAGACTAACCACTGCTTTCTTTAAATATATTCATATTGATGTCTGAAAGAGTGGGAAGAAGAAGAAATAAAAAATACATTCCTGGAAACCTTCCATGGTGTTCAGTTTTGTTGCTTTTCTTTCCAAGCAGGGCAAGAATATATCACTGGTTTTCTGTGGTGATTTCAACAGTCCACCCCACTTGGGAGTATACCAGTTAATGACAGCTCAGTTTGTCCCATCTGACCATGTTGATTGGAGCTCAGGTGAGTGAAGTAAAAAGTAGTTAGCAAATACATTTGCCGATGACATCCTAACGTAAAGGACTGTTTCAGACAGGTCAAAGACATCCAGGAAACCTTGCAAGCAATCTCACAGTGGTGTGGCGACTCAAGCTCCAAGATCAATCCGAATAAGACCTGCATGATGTGGTGCTCTTTGAATAATTCCACAGTAAAGGCTGAACTCCCGGACATCACTGTTGATGGTTACACCATTAACAAGTTGAAATATATCGGAGTGACATTTGATCGCAGTCTCTCCTATAATTGCCATGTTGACCATGTCATACAAAGATGTAAGAGAGGGTTAGGAGTACTCAAGACCATGGCTGCTGCCAACTTGTAACAACGCCTCCTGTTCATCCTATTTCGTCAAGTCGTGTTGTCTGTTATAGATTATAGACTAGGCATCCTCACACTATCAAGAACACAGTGTGAAAGATTGGAACGCATCCAGAATGAAGATATGCGACTGGTTCTGAGCTGCACTAGATATACTCCGACTGTGATGAAGCGGTACATGTTGGGATTATTATCGGTGACATAAACTGACACAAGTCAAAGCCTATATGTGTGTCACCACAGACACATGCCACCCTCTGTACAGTAGTATCTCAGACATCAAGGGATCAAAGAGAGGGGCATCATGGATGGTATAGGCAGAGACAACAATCGGACACGTTACTCCAGCTGAGACGATAGCCAAAGGGGAAGAATGGGTCCACACTGGTGATAGAATGATAGAGTACCAGAGAGTCATCACAACCATTAGTCAAGGAATGCAGAGAATGGAGCAATGGAAGAGCAGAGCACAAGGTGAATCAGCTGATAACTGAGAACACGCAGGAGAGTGATGCCATCATATACACCGACGGATCAGTCAATAGATGAAGCAGCAATCCACAGACTGCAAAGTTTCTACATTAAACGAGGTTCGAGCGGAATAGGGCACATGAGAGGACAGAACAGGAGAGTGTACAACCAGCGAGCTACAGAGACCATCAGCATCCATACCCTACGCCATCTGTTGAGAGAGAGAGACTGAACACCCATGGGTATGCCTGGAGTGCAGTGATGTCAATTCTTAGAAACAGAAACAGTTAGAAAATGAAACGTAGAGACTGGACATAGAATGAATAAGTCTGAGGAAAAGAGGTTTTTATTTGTGTGTGACTTTTTACTGTTTGTTTATTCAGCAATTTAAAATTTTTAACACTGAATTATTTGTATGTGAAAACCACATCTTGTGTGTAAGTAATTCAAAGATAGTCCCCATGACAGTGGAGATGGAGTGTTAGAAACTTCATTATATGAGGCCACAACTTTTTGTAATGTGAAGAGAATGGTATCCTTTCTAGGTCAGGTACCCATTTACAGCTGGATAGTTTGGTGCCTGTCATGTTCATGGGTGCACACTCTCCTTTTGATGTGGGAAACAATCAATAAAGCAGCAATGCTGTTTGAATATATGGTATGGTGGGAGTACATATCAGTAGACACACAGAGGGAGATGTCCTGTGGCATATTCTTTTCAGAATGTAGTCTCTTTACACATCGATTTCTGGCAAGATGACTTGCTTTATGCACAGACATCTACAAAATGTCCGTGATATCATCATCTTCTGTGAAGACCTCTTTCCCTTTTTCCAGACATCTTGCCGTACACTATCTGCCTCTCTAAACAATTGTGTCTTTTCATATGCCAGAAATAACTCAACTTCTTATGTTATTTATTAAGTCTGTTTCTTTCTATATCTAGCTTTTGCTAAATTTCTCTTAGATGATTTCTACTCTGTCCAAGCTATTTTCAATATTCTTCTATAACACTTCATTTTGAAAGATGATATATTTTTTGCAATGCTTTTATTTAATGTCTATGTCTCGCACCCACGTGTTGCCATAGGGAAAACACATGTCCAGATCTATTGATTAAAGGGAGACAATGTTGAATGCAGGTGTAAAATATTTGTAGCATTTATTTGTGAATATTAGTAGTCTTTCTTTGAGGCACAAAAGAGGCAAACACATACTGTACATCCTAATGTACCTAAGTGGACAGTCGGTAAGGTGTGTTAGCTTTCACATCTGAATTTGAAGACATTGTCAGCCATACATGTCTCATTAAATTTAATTTACAACTGAACGATCAACTTATTGTAAGATTGTGGTGTTATCTTCCACTTAACAGTTGTCCTTTCTTACATGTTTTATGTGGCTTCTTCCTATTCATCAATTTTCACATCTTCTGCGTATTTTTTGGCATTTTTTTGTGCTACTGATCAACCTTTATCAACCTATGTAAAAAATGAGCAGCTGCATTATTTGTCAGCTCGTCATGTTTTTCTAGGCTGTTGACCTTGAGAGCCTGTATCTTTTTTGTTTGTTGTTGCATAGATACGATTTAATTGTGTGTAGAGACACAAATGAATAAAGAACTTATTGATGTTATTGTTTTTGTTGTGGGTGTGTTAGTTTCTGAAATACATGAAGGGGATGGTGTTGAAAAACAATTCAAACATATAGACTCACTGGCTTTCGACGTCCCTTTCTTGACAAAAAAAAATTAAGTTCCACCGAAAATGGATTATCAATGTTTACAAAATGGCCATATCTGTCAGTTTCCACTATAAATGCAATTATTGTATCTAAACAGATCTACCCCCAAAAAATATGTTGCAAAAACAACTTCCCCATTCTCAATAATGGGAGAATCTTCAAATCCAAGGGAAAAACATAAGAAATTATTTCCTAAAGTCTGAAACAAATGTCATAATCGCCATTGTTTTTAAACCAGATGAGACTGAAGTTTAACTCTCTACAATCAAATGAGCAGAATATTCAGACGATTTTTACGTAGACGGTTTGATTATATATGATTAGAACAAACATCGCCCTGCGACGACTTTCGCAATGCAATTTAAGTTTTTAAGCTATTGCTACATCACACTCAAACATTTACCATAGTTTGTGTGCTATGGCTACATCACACTCAACATTCACCATAGTTTGTGTGTTATGGCTACATCACACTCAACATTCACCATAGCGTGTGTGCTATGGCTACATCACACTCAACATTCACCATAGTTTGTGTGTGCTATGGCTGCACTACACTCAACATTCACCCTTTCTTCCACATGTTTTCTGTGCTGACATAGTTTGTGTGATTTTGCAGCTGGAGATGGAGAACTCATCTCAGCCTTGGAATTGCACCAAACAATGAACATTGCAAGTGCTTGTGGAACTCCGCCATATACAAACTTTACTAAAGGATTTAAGGAAACACTGGACTACATTTTCATAGACTCTGACAGACTGCAAGTCACTAAGGTTGTCCCACTGCCCAGCCATGAAGATATCACAGCTAACATTGCTCTTCCAAGTATTGTTTTCCCTTCTGATCACTTGGCTTTGATATGTGATATCAAATTTAAATCATAATATTTTGCGTGATTGATTTATGTGGTTAAATGTTTATACTAATTTAGATGCTGCTCTTTTACCCTAGGGTGTAGAGATTAGTTAAATGTTTATAACAACATAAATAGGTATGAATCAGTTATTACAAGGGCAGAGACTAAAACAATCTGAATTACAGCTGAAAGACCTTCATAGACTAAAGGCAAAACACAAATAAAATATCTAACTAATCTAAACAGTGCAGACGGTGGCTGTGAAGAATGAAAAATATAGCTAAGTACAAACGAGATGAACATTAAATGTTGCTTTGATTTTAGCTATGAATCAAATAGGATACTTCTTGAGTAGTATCATAAAGGATAGTTTGAATATCTAATGTTGTACCATAGAGTTATTCATTTATCAGAATTCTGATGTGTGAAGTATTACTGCTGCTGAAGTGTTGAGCGGATGACTTAACACTAACTACAAGATTATTAAAGCCAGAGTAATTGGTGAACAATTTTCTTTACCTAATGTCTGAAATGCTCAGATTTAGTTCTCTGAACAAAGTTTATGTTCATGTATTTTATTTTTCAGTAATGAGTTATGCTTTTAAGTACAGTTGAAATATATTTGTGAACAATACCAATGTTGATATTTCTTCTCTTAATGCTTTACATGAATGCTGCAGAAAGAGACATGCGGATATTCAGGTTAGGTCAAGTCAGCTCATCACGTAACCGATGAGGTCATTGGGGCACACATGAAGACATCCTCACAATTCCACACCACCCTTCTCTGTCAGCGGCTGCTACCTGTGCCTCTTTTGGTTGGAGATTGGTCCATTCTTTTATGTTGTTCTCCCACCTCTTTTTGGGCCAGCCTCTTTGTTGTCTGGCTTGCACCTTTTGTGGAGGATCGTATTTGCAAGACCATTTGATCTCGATATCTCACCGTACCAAGCGAGTTTCCCTCTTTTGACAGTTGCCAAGAGGTCTTAAAAAGGCCCTATTGCTGTTGTAATTCTATCTCGTATTTCCTCATTTGTAACTTGATCTTTGTACATGATGTTTAAGAGTCTTCGGAAACATCTCATCTCCAAGGCCTGTATCCTTCGTTGAAGGTCAGCTGTAACTGTCCCTGTCTCACACGCATAGAGGAATATTGACAGGACCAGTGTATGCATTAATCTTATTTTTGTGCATAGTGCTAACCGTTTATCTTGCCAGATTTTGTTGAGCTGTGCAAGCGTCGCTATTGTCTGCTATTCTGGCCAACACGTCACATTTTGATCCTTCATCACTGACAATCAAACCCAGATATTTAAAATGGTCAACCACTTCGAGTTCCTGGCCATTAGCTTTTATCCTACTTTAAAACGAAGGTTGGTAATTGTTCGGCTCCCTATCTTGACAGTACCAACGTGACCTCCAAGTGCCTCACTCATAATTCCCTCAAGGAATATATTGAAAAATGTTGGAGAGAGTGTACAATCCTGTCTCACACCAACTGATGTCTAAAACCAGTCCCCTCACCTCCCATTCGCAAGAACGGCGCTGGACGCCTTGTCATACAGGTGTTCAAGGACCTTTATAATATTTCCGTTGATTTTATACATCCTCATGGTTGCCCATAGCGCTTTATGCCATACCCTATCATTCGCCTTCTTAAAACCAACAAACACATGAAACAGTTTTTGCTGCTGTTCTAGATATTTCTCGCTTAGCAGCCTTAAATTAAATATCTGTTCTGTAGTGCTTCTTCCCTGTTTGAACCCTGCTTGCCCCTCAGCAATGATGTTCTCTGCTTGGGGTTTCAATCGGTCGAGGATTAATCTAAGCATGATCGTGCTAGGGTGGCGGATGAGGCTTATTGTTCTGTAATTCTGGCACAGCTTTAGGTTTCCAGACCTATGTGACAGTATAAACATTGATTTTGTCCGTAAGTACGGCCAGTTTCCTGTCATCCATATTTTGTAACAGATGTGTGTCAGGCCTTCCACTACTACCTCCTCACCTGCATGTTAGAGCTCTGCTGGTATATTGTCCACGCCGGCCGCCTTCCCTCTTCTCAATGTCTTTACCGCTGCAGCTACCTCTTCCTTTCTTATCAGTTGGTTATCCTCTATAGTTGTTGGTGTTGGAGGGACTGTTTTCTCAGGTTCGTTTTATCCTTCACAGTTATATACTCGGAGCAGTACTCTGTCCATAGTGCCAGTACGTCATTGTCCTCAATAAGGCACTTGCCGCTTTCATCCTGGAATATAAAGTTCCTGCCTTGTCATGGTGTTACCAGTTCTTTGACCACCTTGTAGCGTAATTTCTGTCTAATTTCTCTTCGATGTTTGTACATTGCTCACATATCCACTCTTCTTTCACCGCTCTCATCTTTTGTTGTAGTTCCTCTCTGAGAGCCAACAGTGAAGTAAATCTCCCTACTACCCTTAACAGGAACACTTCGATGATTGTTGGGTCTTTCAGTTTGTCCAGGTCAAACTTTAGTCTAGTCACATCTTTCTTTGCGACTCCCTTCAATCGCAGACGCATTGTCATCATAACAAGATCATGGTCGCTTCCTATATCCGCTCTGGGGAAACTTCTCGTTTTGTCGGTGTTGATGCTAGATCTAAACCTTCTCTGGATCAGTATGTAATCAATTTGGCTGTGCACTTCATTGTTTGGGTTATGCCATGTCCAGCGTCTAGACGGCTTGTTAAACCCGAACGTGTTTGCTACCAATAGCTTATTGTATTGTGCAAATTCTAGGAGTCTGATGCCCCGGTCATTTGTTTCTTGTTTCCGTATGGGCCACATGTTCCCCTCCAGTCATGGACTGCATCTTCTAAATTTTTGCGTTCCAATCACCCTGGACTACCAATATGTCTTTTTTGGGCGTTTTATCAGATTCTGAAGTTGATCATAGAATGTTTCGATTTCACAATCTTCATAGTCTGCAGTGGGCGCATAGCACTGTATTATCGTAATATTAAATGGTGCTGCCTTTAACCGTAAGATGATACAACGGCTAGATATTGGGCGGCAACCCAATATGCATCTGGCTGTGTCTTTATGTATCAGTATCCCCACTCCATGTAAATCTTTGTCCTCCCTGCCGCTGAAGTAGAACTTGTGGCCCTCCTCCGTGGTAAACTGACCAAAGTTTTTCCATCTAGTCTCGCATGTACCAAGGATGTTCTACTGGTAGTTCTTCATCTCGTGTGTTAGCTCATTGAATTTACCACATGGGTTCAGTGTTCTGACATTATATGTTCCTATTGTGAGCTTGTCGTTCCTCAGCTTTATGGTTCCACCAGTGGCACACTTATCACCTCCGACCTGGTGTGGGATGTCAGGCGCGGTCATTGTTAACCCGGGCTGCGCCCGAGCCGGTATAGTTGATTGTGATTATGTCTTCATGAGTGAATCTTGGGCGGTTGTCTCTTGGCAGAGCCCTCTCCTCTCCAAGCTGGTGTGGGCCAACATCTGCATCTGACCTGGAGGAGCCCATCTTCCTAGGCGAGCCATTGCCATGTTTGCCTACAGCCTCATGGCTATAGTTTCCCAGTGTGCACCACTTGGAGGTGAGGTTGACTTGTGTGTTCACTTTTTGCCCCTCAAAAGAAGAGCTAGCTGACACCGTATATTAGTATAGTTAATTTCAAATTGAATATAGAATTGTGTCAGAAATGACAAATCCATTTATAAAAAAGCATGTAGTGCTCTAGCTTTATGATGTAGACTATCATACCTGTGAGTAGCGCTATAATGTTTTCTAGAAGGGATTTTGTATAGAAAAACTATACTCAGTGGATGGTTTCAGTGTATAACATTGAACAAATAGTGATTAAAAATGATACAACTGAAGAGACAAGTGAATAAGGCAGGTATGTTTCTGTGAAGGAAAATGCTAATGTTGGTTATAAATGAATTTGACTGGATTGATAAGACAACATTGGTACACTGATACAAGACAAGGATTAATAAATAACAATGAAACATGGAGTTAACATTTCATTATCTTTAGTTCTGTGAACTTTCTGGAGATACTGTTAATGAGTGCTGTGTTCTGTCCATTTGTGCAAGGTACAATAATTATGACATGTCATTTAAAGAAAAAGCCATTAAAATTTGATAAAATGTTTAAAAAAAATGCAACAAAAAACTATGCGAAGAAGACTTCACAAAGGTAATTATGTGTAAAGGCAATATTTAATGTTAATAGTTTATTAGAAATGAATTTCATGTTATCTTTTTCTGAAACTTTAGTGATTTTGCTATCTAATGTAATTTGTCATTTTTATTTTAAATTTCATTAATAAATTTTAATAAATAAAGTTTTAAAGTATGTGTCAGATATTGAACACTGGATATTTATCCTGTTAATGGCTTAATGTGTAAACTGTTGTAAATCTCCCTCCTATCGACTGCTGGCAAGATACTGGCACGAGTTTCCTCAACCGATTAATTGTTCACGTAGAACATGGCTTCTTCCAGAGAACCAATGTGGCTTCAGATCGAGTCATGGAACTGTGGATATCTTCTTCTTCCTCTTCATCGTACGCAGTCAGACAGTAACCATTATTTTTTCGAAAAAAGCGGCGGTCATCCTGAGGCTGTCGACACTGCCATAGAGCTTGTCTTGTGGTTCCACTGGTGATGGCCACGTCTGCTCTCTCTGATCCTCGTATGTCGGGCAGTTCTGCGGCAGATGCTCAGCGGTCATTTTCCCGGTACCACACGGGCATTTGTCGGTACCACCTATCTGCAATTTGTTGAATAGGTGGTACCTCAGTCTATTGTGGCCAGTGCGAAGTCTGAAGACAACGACCTGCTCTCTTCTGTTCAACTGGTAATAGGCATCGTTTTTGGTGTAGCCGGTATGTTCAGTTTCCCATTTGGTCATGTATCTGGCTTTAATAAGCCGTTTTGACTCTTCGTACGTCATACTAGTATCTGTTTGTGGTAGTCTTGCACCTTCTTTTGCCAGTCTGCCTGCCTCCTCGTTGCCTTGGATGTTGCAGTGTGATGGGACCCACTGTACCACTACCCTTTTTGGTGCGGACTGCTGGCATAGTTGACAGAGTACTGCTCTTAAGTCATTAAGCTCAGTGTTTTTCTGGCTTTTTAGCGCTGTGACTACGGCCAGAGCATCTGTAAGCAGGACTATATGGCTTTCATTTTCTTTATGTGTCACCATTTCTTCCACTGCCGCCCTCAGTGCCTCTGCCTCCACTCTGAAATTGCTTGTGTACTTACCAGTAGCGAATGACAGTGTTATTTTTCTGCCATTTGGTAGGTTCAGGAATGCTCCTGCCCCTCCGTTCTGTGTAGTGTTTGTTACAGAACCGTCGGTGTATGCATGGGTCCAGTCCATGCTTGGGTAGTTTTTCGATATAAAGCTTAGGGTAGTATCTCTCCTTTCTTTTTCAGTCTGGCAGTTTTTGTTTCCAATACCTGGTATATTTTCTACCACCTCTGGAAATATATCCTGCCTCCAGGTAGGTTTTCATACAGTAGTGATGGGCTTTGGTGTTGTTAGTGGGTTTATGGGATCTTCGTGCATCTTTGCTTTGGCTATTTCTGCAAAGTTTCTCCGCTTTAGTTTCCCATTTCCCAAATTGTTTAGTCTCTGGTGCATTGGGTGGTCAGTCAGTCTTCGGAGTTTCTCTGGCTGCAGCTGGGCTCTGCAGTCTCTTCTTTCGGTCATGGATTGCAGCTTTGTAATCTTTTCAAGTTCTACAATTGGCGTTGACTTCATGCCTCCTGTTATAACTCTCATGGCTTGGCTTTGAAGTTTGCTAACTTTATCGAAGTTCGCTTTTGCTGCTGTTGTCCATGCCGCAATGCCATACTCGAGAACTGGTCTCACTCTTCCAGTGTACAGTTTCTTTAGTATTCTTTCGTCTGCTTCCCAGCTTGTGCCAGCAAGTTTCCTCATGATTGCCATTCTTTCTCTGGCTCTCATTCGGTTTCTCTCGATCTGACTTTTCCATGTCATGCCCCGATCAAATGTGACTCCCAGATGAACTGTGGATATGATATTCGCAGCTCTGCAACATCAGGAGCTATGCCAAGAGCCGCAAAGTGGGCTATACATGACTTTTGTGGACCTAACAATGGCTTTTGATACCGTCAACAGAGATGGACTTTGGAAGGTCATGGGGAAATTCGGCTGTCCAAGCAGATTCACCAAGATTGTCAAACAATTCCACGAAGGTATGAATGCTCATGTGTTGAGTGATGTGGAAATGCCAAATGCCTTTGCTGTGTCAAATGGCATCAACCAGGGCTGTGTACTAGCCCCAGCACTCTTCAGGATAATGTTAGCTGCCATGCTCAGTGTTAGCTCTTGGGGCTGTATTCAAAATGGAGTGGAAATAAAATACAGAACTAACGGGAAAACTCTTCAATCACAGGCTAATCTCTTAAATAAATGAATGTCCATGTGGGGTAGGATTCCAGACCACTGAAATTGTACTTCAAGAATGCCCGACCAACGAAGAACTATGATGCCAAGAATCTGGCCAGATGGAGCAGAACTGAGGCAAAAGCTATGGGGCCACACTAATACCTGGAAAGGGCTATGGACTTCATCCTCGCGATAGAACTGGAGATTTAGCACAATAAAAAAAACCGAACGTAGAAGAGGAAAAAATAAAATAAATAATATTTAACACATTGAGCTAAAATTATGATCTAAACATTGTCAGACACATAATTAACTTATGACATAAAGTATTCATAATAAAGATTATATATTAGTATGAAGCAATAAATAACATTAATGCAGAGTTTGAAATTGGAGTGAAATTTGTTTTCCTACTTTTCCCCATCACATGTTTCGTCGAGATTTCCGTCAACTCCTATACACCAACCTTTCTTATTATCTGTCATAGTCAAAGTCTGAATCAGGCATGTGTTGAATATCCACAAGTAATTCAAATTCGTGATCATTGGACAAATAATACAATAAATCATTTCTGTAATCTTGAAGTCCAACTTTCGTAACAATATATGATGAGTAGATTTTCAAAGAACGTATAACAAGTACTGAAATTGACCTGAAATAATCGTAGAGTTTAACGTGAATTGCACATGCACTGACGCAACCATTGTGTAGATCCCCCCCCCAAAAAAGAAGGGTAATTCAGCAAACTAAATCATGAAACACTAATACATGGGGTTAATTTTGATCAAGACAGGCTGCCATGCGATACAAGCTGTAAAGAGTTGAGCAATATTAAATAAATTGAACTAAAATTATGGTCTAAACATCATAAGACACATAATTAAACTATCTATGACAATTAAGTATTCATAATACAGTTTACAAACTAGTATGGAGCATTTAAATGGTTTTAATAGGTAATTTTACCAGGAGACGGTAGGATCGACAGAGAAATTGAGACTAGGTGTCATAAAGCAGCTTTGGTGACTTATCAGCTGTCCCAACTGCTTAGTCACCCTAGGATTAGTTTGGCAACAAAGCAACAGCCAATAAACGGTATATTTATGCAGACTCTGCGCTACCAGTGCCAAACATGGCCTCTATTGGGGGGGGGGGGGGGGGGGGGGGGGTGAGAGCAGAATTTCAACTTGTGAAATGAAGTGTTTGAGGAAGGAGATCAGTGTTTCCAGGAGAGACAGAATGTAGATCGACGACATAGTATGGTCGGCACAAGGTCTTTTGTCGATTACATTTCCAGGCAGAAAATAAGTTGGTTTGGTCATCTCATGAGATTGCACCCTCATCAACTTCCACTGATGGCTTGCATCGCTGGTAGATCTGGCTACAGGGTAATGGGGCAGCCGCGAGGCAGGTGGACAGGAGACATTAGAGCCATTGTGCAGCGACAAGGGCTCGCATTGACTGACGCAACACACTTGGCACAGGATAAGGATAGACGACTTAAGCTCCCCACGACGCATAATGGCACAAGTGGAAAGAAAACTAACCAATAGGTAATATGAAGGTGAGAATCTGAAACAGGTTCTGTTTACTCACCACATAGTGTGTATTTGAGCACGATATATCTGGTAATACCATTACTACAGCCCTTTCTTCTGTGTCCAATGAAAGTCTGAGTTAGGCGTGTATTGAATATCTATAGGTACTCCATATGTGTAATCATTGGTTTGATCAAATAATCAATCATTTCTCTGGTCTTACTTTCCCAATTCTAAATATGTAGACTTTGAAACTTCACAACTTTCTCAAATCTCTACAGATCGACAATAATTACAGTTCAACACCAACTATGCAAATCTTGTAGGTGAAGTGAGAACTTGAAATTCTGCAAATTAAATGACACAATGTAACGCATGTGTTAGAAGATGGCGTTGAGCTTATGAGGCTAAAATAAATATTTTTACGGGCAGTTAGCCTCACCCTATGCAAGCTGGAAAGGGTTAAAGAGAGTGTCATTTTGAGCTGTACCTGTTTACAGTCTATAAGCTGAGGGAAAGTATTTATTCATGGAAATTCTTGAAATGCATACCCTTTGTCTTTTTTAGCTTAAAAATGCATTTTGACTATCAAAAAGCATACATAACTCTATGTGCCACTTGCAAATGCATATGGAAGACAAATAACATACTATGTATATGCAATAAAATGAACAAGTGCTTGTCTTTAAATATACAAAAGAACTGTACAGTAAAATTAACCAAAACTCAACTTCCTAAATATTTGTATACTCATATTCGTGGTCAAACGAATATCTATTTGAATGAAAAGGATTTATTTAAGAAAGTCAGATGGAGATAGTTGAGCCTGACCATTAGACACTTCAAACAATCTCGTTCTTTTTGTAGAAGGGAGCTTTGATGGAGATCTTGCCCAGGGGTTGATATTAATGTCTCTCAATCTGAAGGGTTAAGGGTGTCTGATGAATGTTGTGGTAGTGTCATCTTGAAAGAAAAGCTATGACGTCTGTTGCATTGATGTAGTATTTCACCTTTCTCTAAGAATGTCTCTGTAACAGGCTATTTGGTTTTATAGGCCACTATTACTTTTTAACTTCTTTTGAAATTGAGATTGGCCTTTTCTTAAAATGCAATTCCATCCTCTTATTTGGGGATTCCTTCTAATTTGTTAGTCATCAACATTGTAGGATGATCTGTATCAGCAGCCTGCTCTTCAATTAACAGCAGAACATCATCAATTATGACCTCATCATGCAACCAATCATTTCTTTCATTACTTCTGTAACAGCAGAACATCATCAATTAGGACCTCATCATGTAACCAATCATTTCTTTCATTACTTCTGTAACAGCAGAACATCATCAATTAGGACCTCATCATGTCAATCATTTCTTTCATTACTTCTGTAACAGCAGAACATCATCAATTATGACCTCATCATGCAACCAATCATTTCTTTCATAACTTCTGTAACAGCAGAACATCATCAATTAGGACCTCATCATGTCAATAATTTCTTTCATTACTTCTGTAACAGCACAACATCATCAATTATGACCTCATCATGCAACCAATCATTTCTTTCATAACTTCTGTAACAGCAGAACATCATCAATTAGGACCTCATCATGTAACCAATCATTTCTTTCATTACTTCTGTAACAGCAAAACATCAATTAGGACCTCATCATGCAACCAATCATTTCTTTCATTACTTCTGTAACAGCAAAACATCAATTAGGACCTCATCATGCAACCAATCATTTCTTTCATTACTTCTGCCATTTCTTGAAAATTCAGAATCTTATGGGTTCTTTTATCTTCATCACTACACTTAGATTCCATTAGGAATATTATTAACATAAATATGAGACACACTATGCATAATTTCTAAAAGATGCACTGGGAACAAGTTTTATACACAGACTGACCCAAAAAGATGGCACAGAATTGATTTGAGAGAAAAAAACGTGCAGTTGCAGACATGTATGGAAGATCGTGAAAACATGACAAAATGGGCCAAAAGAACTGATCATGGGTTGAATGTATATGTTCTGATTGCAACTGAAAAGAGTTGACAAGTGGAGGACACCTGTACTGGTTTAATAGTTGTTTTTCTGTGAATGGTACAAGGATGCAGTTGTGAAAGTAAAGTTACTCAATTTATTATATTCTGTAGAATTTCTTTGTGTCCATCCTTGCTCCTGACATGTTAGTCAGTGTCTGACTGACTGAACCATTGAAATTCATATTTTAATAGTGCCGTACTCTGAACTCATTTTATAGTTTCTGACAAAAGACTTGCTATTCAGGACAGCTGCCTGTAAGTGTATCTCTTCCCAAACAACAATAATTCTGCTCTGTTATGCAAGAGCGAGAACACTGAAAGCATTCAATAGTATACACATATTTTTTTTTAAATGTAGAGAAATACTAATAGGACAACAATTTCACAAATAATACAACAAGAGCACATAAAGAAACAGGAGACTGTTGAATAACTTATTAGAGGGCAATATCAAATCTAAGAGGTTGACACTGAATTCAGTATAAGAATAACTTTAGAAGCAAACAGTCAAGTGACTCTTAGATAATGTTGTTCAAAGCTACTTGTGCTGAATTAACTCTTAACAATGTCTCTTTGGTAGTTGGTTTCAGTGGCTTGTCTTACATCTCGAGTCATACTTGAGAAAGTGGGCCATGGTCATTCTGGTTATAGCACAATGCAAGCGTGCTCAGTAAGCAGGGTGGCCTGGGGGCAAAATGTCTGTTTCATAATCCCAATGCACAGAGTTCGAACATGTCTAGTTTGGCAGACATTTTCTCTGTGTGATCACCTCTCCACAAACAGAAAGTAATGACAACCTACTATACTGAATACATGCCAAGAAACTTATAACAGCCAAATATCTTGGCAGTTCTAAGAAATGATGTTCTCCACAGGACATGCTACTAACAAGTTAGGTTCTATGACCTTGATAGTGTCTACTATTGTTATAGTCCCTAGGACTTTTAGCCTTGATAATCAGGAGGACTTGATTTATTTGGTGCCACTGGATCTTGATAATTGTTGTTGTGTCCTTGATGGCTTGTATGTCCACAACCTTGATTTGTGTATCCTTAGACGGGTGATCTAAGTTCTGGATAGGGCTGTTCTAGTCTTTCTTGAATCATGTGATTGTTAGGTTTTAAACTCACGGCTAATAAAATAGGGGCGCTTGGCTGGCTGTTAGCCCATGTAAGGATTGTTGTTGTTGGATCTACTGCCCTGGTCATGCTGGAGTTCATGGCAATGAGTGAGCTCATATCGTCGCCTCAAAGGCATCCATTGTTGGGGGTTGAATTTGGATATGGGTGACATTCTGAGGTTTATCGATGACACTGAAATTGATGAACTGTTCATCCACAGACTGCATAATTTTGAAATCAGCCGTAGGACAAGCAAGGAAGGGTGCCAGAGTGGATGGAACAGGAGTATTTACAAATACTGAACAATTAGTATCCACACTCTTCTACCATTTGCTGAAGGAGTCTGGACAACAGATTTTGCCCATAGTGCAGCAGCGTAGATTCAGAACTGCACCACCCTGTTTATTCACTCAGTTCATAGGTCAACAAGTTTATCACTGAATACAAATCATATTTACATATTTCTACAGTTTTTAATTCTCCAGTCTACTCTTACAGTTTATTTCAGCTGATGTTCTACTCTTTCACTGAAAGACTACAGATATCTGAAAATTAGTTACTCTTTCACTTATGAATGACAAAATCTGTAAGCAAATTACCAACTTTTTCAGGTAATGAGTGAGTCACTGTTGCATCCAATCGTTGTTTTAGCCAGTGATACATTCAATGGCTTGTTGGGTGAGCACACCACCATCTCAACGACTGCAAAGTCACATGACAATACAGTTCCTTTTCCCCTTGACACATTGGTCATCATTGTGTTCTACAAAGTCAAACACAGTCTTGTCCTTCAGCTGAAATAGAAGAGACACTGTACAACAATATATGTCACAGCTGATACTTATACAGGTATTGATAAGAAGTTGTTACATGTTACCTGTGCCTGACATTCACCTTGTAACTGAGATTGGCTAACTAATTCCATTGCATTGTAACAAACTGCTCAGAATGTACATGTCTCCTGTAGGGCCATCTCCCACAACAAATGATCCTCAACTTAAAACTTCTAGTCACTGTCGTTGAAAGGTAACTGCTTTATCTCTCTCCCGAGAAAAGAATGACAATGCTAGGTATGTCCCAGGTATAAAATGTCACCATTTGTCCTGGTTTTTAAGTTAGGTTATTTTCATCACGTATTTCAAAAATTTTTTTTCTGCATCTAGTTAATAGTTTCCACATCAGTTCTGTATTGATTTATTCTGTCCTTATTTCTACATTTCAATTATTCTTGTCTATTCCTTTTCATTTATTATAATATATACATTTACCTTGGCAAATTGTCCCGGAGGCATTGGGCTGTCAAGAGCTGCCAGCTCACAGCTAAAGGGATTATATCACCATCATCACCTTGGCAACAATGATGCCTTGTCGGCTCAATACATTTGCTTGGAGCTTCCGGAACACAGAGCTCGCCTTAGCAATCCTGTTATTGACCTCTCATTCACTATTGGCCTATGTAATGAGAGTACCTGGAGATGTTGGTTCTGTATAGTAATGTTAGGTTTGATGTACGGATCCCGAGAGGCAAGCTGGAAGAGTACTTCTGTATTTCTAGTGTTGACCGTGAGACTAAAGTTACTGCATCCCACAGAAAACTCTGTCATGGTGGACTGCTTATATTTTAAAAAGATATAGGTGTTTCGTGCTGTGGAGTTGTCCACTTTTGCCTGTGAGACATGGACAGTGTATAGCAGACAGCTCAATCGTTTTCACTTGCGCTATCTACGTAGACTGCTCTGGATTAGGTGGCAGGACAAAGTGTCTAACTGTGAAATTTTTGATAAAACTAACATGTTGAGCATCCATACACTTCTGAACAAAGCTCTGGTAAGATGGACTGGACCCGTTTGCATGCCAGATGGGCGCATTCCCAAGCAGCTGTTATATGGTGACCTCACAACAGGCAGACGCTTCCCAGGATGGCAGAAAAAATGCTACAGAGACTCCTTGAAAGTGTCTCAGAAATGCTTAAATACTAATGTCACCTCCTGAAGATGCTGTCACAAAACCGTACCACCTGGTTCTCTAGTATCACCGATGGTTCTCAGATCACAGAGAGTATAGCCATCACGGATTTTCAGCGAAAGAGTGCTGCCCCCAAAAGCAGCACGCACGATGTTTCCACAGCTGGCTCCCCGCATGTGTGCCCTGAATGTGGCAGGGTATGCCATTCCAGTATTGGTCTTTACAGCCATTAGAAGACACATTTCATAGCAATAGTATAATGTTGTCACCATCTTCGCTTGCGATGGACACCTATTATTATTATTAAAATAGTTTAACTAACTGATGGGTTTATCCAAATCTAGACCAGAAGTATAATTTAATATGTAACGATGATCTACTTAAAATGTTCAGTGTGATACAGTGTGACTAGCAGTAGTTGAATTATTATTATAATGCATGTGCAGTACTACTCCCCTTATACAAATTAGTTGGTAACAAAGAGTGGCTTCGATAATTACGATTCGGATAATTGATGTTAGGAAAAAAACAACTTACTGTTATTTATATGCTTTCTTGTTGAATCCCGGATAAAATTTGTTGATAATGTACTTCCCTTACTGGACGTTGCAGATTATTTAACATCAAGTTGGAAATAACAAGTGACATGTTTTAAAAAAATGTTGACGCTCAGTTGATCATGACAATAACTTTGATGATGCTCTTTAGATGAGAAGATGTTATACTACACACAATACCTGTTCTATCCCTAGGTATTTCAGTGCAGACACCTCCACATACTGGCTGGCTTTAAGCTCGTTAGCAAGGCTGTGACCAACCACATGGGTGATAGGTTGAAGCCCTGGAGACTCCAACAGCAGCTGACTTGTGATGGATCTGTCATATTTTAGATCTGATTTTAAACCTGGAATGAATTACATATTCACAGTAAATAGGGATTCATCTTGTCCTTGCAGACATGTATGTATTTGTCTTACAACAGTAAACACTACCAGGAATATATTGTCACTACAATTGGCTCTACTGTTGCTTCTTCTTGTCCATTGTGAAGCGTAGTGCCACTACTGCAGGTGGCACCTTATGTATGCCTTTGTCAAAGTACTTTGTGCATTCATGCAGTAGTGGTTTGTGTAGCAATTGTTTTTACATGGTGAAGTTGTTAGTCTCATGCATAATTTTTGTAAAGTCACATTTGGCTTTGCTTCGTTCATTCTCAGTCTCCCACTACCAAACACTGAAAGGGCTTCAGTAGCAGAATGTAGTCCAGAGAACGGAATGCACCTTTCGGTCCAACACATCTGACTTCAGCAAGCATTTTTTGAGTACCGGGTTAGCATTCCCTCTTTGATCCCTTCTCCTTAGCCAGTCTGCCCTGCTGCAGCCTGTTATCCAGGATCACCGCGTGGAGGTGTAGAAGGGTCTTGGCAGCTCTGATTCGCTGGCCCTGACGCTAGCAGTCAGCTATGAGTCGCTGACCACTGCAGCTCATGTGCTTGCTCAGCATCTTGATCCCAAAGTCACATTTGATGACATGCACAGAAGGGCAATGGTCCAATTGTCTTCTCGGAGAGCTGATGCTTCACCTGCTACTATCATCACCATTGGACAAAGACAGTTGTTACGGATCCAGCAGCACTCAGGATCTCACTCTTCGGCCTGATACCATGTAATGACATCTACACGTGTTTGTTAGTTGTTGTTTAGGAGAATATACTTTGTTCAGTTCATCTTACCTCGGAGGAGGAAGGATATATCTAACATCATTGAACGCCAGGCACTCAAAGAGGCGATGATCAACCGTCTCCTACACAGCTGGCATTCTTGAGTGTGTTGTTGGATTTTGTCTGATCTGGAAAATGGTGTCTGATATCTCCTTGTGAGTTGGCTTGGCTTGGCTTGGCTTCATTCGTTCTCAATCTCCCGCAACCAAACCCTGAAAGGGCTTAAGTAGTAGAATGTAGTCCAGAGAACGGAATGCGTTGTGTCATAGTTTACAGCTTGACAGCGATATTTGCACCTTTCGGTCCAACACATCTGACTTCAGCAAGCATTTTTTGAGTACCGGGTTAGCATTCCCTCTTTGATCCCTTCTCCTTAGCAAGTCTGCCCTGCTGTAGCCTGTTATCTAGGATCACCGCGTGGAGGTGTAGAAGGGTCTTGGCAGCTCTGGTTCGCTGTCCCTGATGTTAGCAGTCAGCTATGGGTAGCTGACCACTGCAGCTCATGTGCTGCTCAGCATCTTGATCCCGTCTCCCTGTGAGTTGATTGTCATTTAGATTTGGACTTTCTATATGTCCGTAGACCTCCCTCCCTATATTTTCTAGGCTCATCTGTTCCACCAAGTTTCCATCTACACTGTTCTTATGTGTTTGACTGTATAGTTGTTGCTGGAGTCGGCTCTCTGACATCATTCCTGTGGGGGAAAAGGGGGGGGGGGAGTACTTGGGGCACACATCACAGGAAAGTGCTACAGTAATGGCCAATTGTTAAGAGACTTACATGGAGGGAACACATACAGGAGATAGAACAAAAAGCAACCAGAAAACTATCCCTCATGAAGAAACTGGCCGGAACAGGCTGCAGTGCAAATAGCAACATACTCAAAAATGTATACACTAGCACAGTCAGGCCAGTACTTGAATACGGCAGGACAGCCTGGACCACAGCATCAAAAACAAACACGGAACGCCTACCGACAATTAAAAATTCAGGCTTAAGGATAATAACAGGAGGAATGAAGACTACTCCAATCCAGAAAATGGAAACATATACAAATATAAGACCCCTAAATACTAGACGAGAGGAAAGAATGTTGACACATAGTGAAAAGATGCTACGCATTCCTGATCATCCCATACATATCAAACTAAAACAACCAGTTAAAAATAGGCTAAAGAGAACCAGCTTCATTCATATATCAAACCACATACACCAAAAATATGGAGAACTAATTCCCAACTAACCTACATAAATAGAAATGCTTATTAACTATGAAGAGCCAATCTGCAACATAAACAACATCGAAATAAGTAGAGAGATCCCAGGAATAAGAAGAAAAGACCAACACAGTGTCCACGAGCTGACAATTTTAGTTCAGACAATGATTGAGGAGAAATATAATACCAAGGAATGGACACAGGTGTACACAGATGGTTCAGCAGAGTGGGCAGGCCGAAACGGGGGAGGAGGCATATTCATAAGACACAAAAGAGGAAATATAACAGAAGAGGCCCTCCCAACAGGAAAGTTGTCCACAAACCTTAGAGCAGAATTGATGGCCCTCCTGCGAGCACTGAGAATACTTCAAACAGAAAGGCAACCTCCCCCCCCCCCCCCCCCCCCCCCCCAAAAAAAATAGCTGTATTCACGGACTGCAGAGAACTATTAGAGACAATACAAAAAACAAACAACGAATCACTGTTATCGGAGATCAGATCAGAACTGGGAAAACTCCAGAGATCCTCAACAATAGCGCTCCAGTGGCTACCCTCCCATTGCGGAATCACGGGAAACAAGAGAGCTGATGCTCTGGCAAAAGATGGCAGCAAAAAGGCACAATTTAATCATCGAGTACCATACAGAGAAATCAAGAACATTATCAGAAATCAATATATACACCAATGGAGAGAAGACAGAAACATAAGCAGTACGCCAGACCCAATTCACCAACTCAAAAGAAATCAACAAACTACCTTATTTCGCCTGAGAACTGGACACTGTAGACTACTAGAACATCTTTACCGACTGAAGATCTCACATACCGATGAGTGCCCATGTGGAACAGGATGCCAGAACCCTGAGTATATTCTACAAGAATGCCCAGTCTATAGGGAAATAATATGCCATACCTGGCCAGAGGGTGCGGAGCTAAGACAAAAGCTATGTGGCAGCCGCTCCGACCTGGTGAAGACTATAGACTTCATCATGGCGACTGGCCTGCAGATATAGCATGACCAAAAGATCCTGAACGCAAAGAAGAGACGAAGGCCAATTGTTTCTGGGTCTCTGTGGATGTGCATGTGACTAAGGCCACGTGTGGCACTGAGTGCTGGGAAGACCACAGGATCATTGTTCCAAGTTCACCATACAAATGGAGCCTATAAGTCATGTTCAGGGACGGGATCCTGTAAATTGGTTCTACATTTCCAAGCTACAATCCGCGGCACATACACAGACCTTCGCCAGTGATCCGAGATATCGTTAGTCTAGAGATCAGCCTCCTCTGAGTACTGTGGAAAATAGATAGGCCTTTCTAATGGATGAAATCGACCTCTCTGGACGGAGTATTTGGAACATGCAGCTTGTAAGAGTAATTAATGATTGCTTCGACGAAGATCTTGCTACATGAAATGCACTGTATGTTCAGAATGTTCCAAAGCGATCCTTCCTCGTAGCCTAGACGGACTGCATTCCACAACATATGTATGGTCGTGCAGCGCAGTCTCTGGTCCATCAAGATGCCTGGTTTCATGACAGAGGGGGGACGGCGTGGCCTAGTGGTTAAGTGACACGGCTCACAACCAGACGGTGCTGGGTTCGATCCCCATCACAGCACCGGCCGTTACCCTGGGGAAACAAACCCTTAGAAAATGCAGGAGGAAGCAGACCCTTACATAAAATGCATGCTGAAGTCGGATGCACTGGACCTACAGGCGCAAAATAAAAACCACAGTGCAACGCACACCGCCTTGGGGATTAGAGGAATAAGGTGAACGCAAAAAAAAAAAAAAAAAAAAAATGACCAAGAGGTAAATATTCAAGGGTATGCTAATCTCAATGACTTAAGACTGTTTTACTGTGCCTTGAAATCGATCTACGACCCTCTGTCCTATCGCTCATCTCCTGTCTTTAATGCGGACAGCACTATGCTATTGACTGACAAGGTTCCGATTTTGGAACGTTTGTTGTCGACTTTTGACACTATCCTCAACTGTCCGTCCATCATCAGCGAATAAACTATAGCTCGTATACCTTAAGTTGCTACTAACCAAGAACTTGACCTTGAGCCCAGCAAGGCTGAGGTCAGAATATCAGCTCCAGAGGTAAGGTTCCCAGGTCGGATTCCCTCCCTGCTGAGATTTAGGAAGCAGGCAGGCCTGTGCTTCTTCGGGAACTGATCGCACTCTTCTGATGTATACGGGAAGCCGAGAAAGTTCCACATGAGATGAAAGATGCCACCATTGTACATCTGCATAAGAAAAAGAGCAACCGTCAATCCTGCGGCGACAACCACAGGGGCAGCTTCGGGCTGTCAATCCCAGAGCGAGGACGGCGTGGGCTAGTGGTTTAGTGACACGGCTCATAAGCCGAATGTGCTGGGTTCTCTCTCCAATCACACCACCGGTCGTTGCACCGGGGAATTACACCCTTACAAAATGCAGGAGGAAGCAGACCCTTATATGAAATGAATGCCGAAGTCGGATGCACTGGGCCGACAGGCGCAAAATAATATGGTGCAACGCACATCGCCTTGGAGAAAAGAGAAAAAGGCAAAATTCTGGCCGTCCCACTCAACCGCCTAACTGGTCACCTTGAGCAGGGTCTACTTCCAGAGAGTACGTTTGGTTTTCGCGCGGCTCGTAGGACGGTCGACATGATAAAGCAGCACGCCAACACTAGGAGAAATGTCAAGAACAGTACCAGTATAGTGAGCTGTACACAGTTTTTAACGACCTGACCAAGGCCTTTGACACCGCCAATAAGGAAGATCTCTGACAAATCATGTCCAAGTTTGATTGTTCCTGCAGATTCATTGCGGTTTCATGATTGCTCGAGTACTGTTTGAAATGGAATTGCCTGTAACCTTCCCAGTCATCAACGGTGTCAAACAGGGTTGTCTGCTGGTACCGATACTTTTTAGCTTGGTCTTTACAGCAATGTTTTTTGATGCTGTACATGGCGATGCTACTGACATGCGTATAAGGTACAGGACGCAAGGTCGATTGTCCATCAACACTAGACAAACTGAAGTACTCTTTCAAGTTGGTCCTGAGAAGGAGTAAATTGAACCAAACATTACCATACATAACCAGTGTCTCCGGACAGTCAATAGCGTCACCTACCTCGGCAGTACCCACACTAGAGAAGCGAATATCGACTTTGAGGTGAACAGCAGGATTGCAAAGGAGAGCTCCGTGTTTGGGAGCCTCCAAGCAAACGTCTGGAGTCAACATGGTATCAGTGTTACCACCAAGGTTAAAGTTTATCGTGTTATAGTGTAATCTACTCCGCTACATGACTGTGAAACATGGACAGTATATAGCAGTCACGTCCGACAATTAAATCGTTTTCACTTGAGTTGCTTGCGTAGGCTGCCCAGTATCAGATGGCAGGACAAGGTGCCTAACTCTGCACTTCTTGGTATGTCTAACACGTTGAGCATCCACACGCTAGTGCTAAAAGACCAGTTCAGCTGATGTCAGCATTAGGAATCAAATATCATTATTGGTTTGTTCACAATTGTGATTATGGCCAAGTATCTACCTCAACTCTATACGTTACTGCTTCTTCTGTATTTCAAATTAAGATCCTTGATTATGCTTGGCGGACAGTCCCAGTCTGTAGCCAAACTGTTGTATATGCTCCTTTCGGTTCAACACTTCTGTTTTCAGTATATATTTTCTTTCGGTTTGCATCCCTAGCCTTTGGTTGTCCCCAACCAACCTGGCAGCGTAACTTGCAGGACAGCAGGCTATCAAAAACATAATATTCATGACTGATGACTTAGCAGCCAGCTCTAAAACAACGAAAAGAGAGAAACTGACGTATTGCCTGACACAGCTCTCTGCAGAGCACCATAAATTAGTTATTCAGTGGATCTCCTCACACTACAATGTTCAAGGCAACGAAACTGCAGACAACCTAGATAAATCATTCAGAGCATCTCCTCACACTACAATATTCAAGGCAATGCAACTGCAGACAACATAGATTAGTCATTCAGAGCATCTCCTCACACTACAATATTCAAGGCAATGCAACTGCAGACAACCTAGATTAGTCATTCAGTGGATCTCCTCACCTTAAAATATTCAAGGCAATGCAACTGCAGACAACCTAGATTAGTCATTCAGTGGATCTCCTCACACTACAATATTCAAGGCAATGCAACTGCAGACAACCTAGAAACGTGTGAATGAGCTTCCTTACAAACCGATCTGAACATCACGTATAATGAGGCAAAGACCGTAATTAAAGTCAACTTCAGGAGAACATGATTTAACTAGAGAAGAGCAAGTTCTCTTCTTCAGTCTCACATTTCTATTTTAGACTCTAGGGTCACCTTTGGAACAAACTGAGGATTGGGATATGTGTCATATGACAAGCATACCATGACCGTTGAACACACCCTACAATGTACGCGCTTACACAGGAGGTGAGAAAACAACATTGGCCTCACGATACAGATGAGCGACAAAAGCTGTAGAGATAAAACAGTCTTACAAACAATTTTGGCCTTGTGTAAGAGAAGTCAGGATCTTGATTTGAAGATGAACGAGGAAGATTTGATGTTACGATCTCTCAATATATACCTTTCATTCAGATGAAAACCTTTTGGTTGTTACTCAATGAAAACACAAAATTGTTGTCACTTTTTCACTCCAACCAGAGTGTGGAGATACCACTGCAGTTGATCCGCTTTAGGAAGTCTGCACCAAAACACTTTGTATATTATCAGTGCTGGTTTTTGTATTTTTTGTAAATGTGTCCATACCAAAAAAGCACATTTGTTGTTGTTGCTTAGATGTTTGCCTCACTAGTTTCTACTGGCGGAGGCGCGCCATTTTCCACCCCAGACCGTAGTCCATTGGGCGGTATCAGGACGCATAAACCAGTGCTTAGATGAATGTATGCGTCTGTATGTACCTATGCTAGATTTGTGCGCCCTCAGAAGCTAGCCCAACCAAAGTGCAATGGAAGGGCCTCACCATGAAGGCGCGTGTGAAAGTTGTGTAAGAGTGTGACTGTAGGACAGAGTCAAATGAAACAGAGTGAGGTAAGAGGAGAGAGAGAAGAGTTGCCCCCAGGGTGAAACCTCTTCAACCTTCGACGCTCAGCACATTTGTTAATGTTCCAATGGACATGAGATATTTAGCTTTACTGTAACCTCTCTTATTGTTGTCCTAACAATAGTTAACTGTTACCAAACTGCTAGCAGTATATTACTATTACTTGATTACATGATAACTCGTTCCTCAGCGTGGGTTGCACCACAAGGGTCCCAAATTCACACCAAGCGATCTCTATCCTGGACTATGGAGGCCCAGTGGATAATGTTTTCCCTGTAACGTATTTTGGATGTTGTAAAGGAGTGCAATTGAGTATGTCTGACCAACGCATTGGACGTGGGGGGAGGGGGACGGGGAAAGGGGTGGGGGGTGGCTACCTACATACGGTATTTCTCCGTCTTGAGAGTAGAAGACTGCTGTCAATGTGCTCGGAATGTATATCCTTTCTTCTGAGTTATGTGGCCTGCCCAAAAAGGCTTTTATGTTTTCACTTGTCAATGATAATATATTCTCTCTATTTCACTTAACATCTCTGCAGACTGGTACGTACCAACTAGTATCAATTTAGATTTTAGCTTCAGCAGCGATAACCATTTCTCCTTGATGCTGTGAAACGTTTTCGGGTTGATTATATCAAAGCATACGTAACAAATGTCAGCCTAGGAAAAAAATTATAATTATTACAGTAAGGAAACTTACAATTCTTCGTCAACAACAAAGGCGTTATTTCTAATTTATGCGGAAACGAACGACTCATGAAGAGCTAATGCAATATGCAATGCAATGGTTGTATACATAATCTGCAGAGTCTTCTAAACCAGGATAAAGCCGTTAAGTTAAATTAAGTTAATATAATACAAACAGGTGACGAAAAATATGACTGCAGCAAAAGAGACATAATGGTGAACAATAATAATTAGAAATATAACGGGATTTTGTTTTTAATAAAGCACAGTGACGTCCTTAAGGACAACAAAAAACTCATCCACTTCATCCAGTCTTATGCCATCTGTCATACATTGCCGCAGCTCTGCTTCTTGACTATCATTTCAGTTTCTATGATTCTTAGACAGACCTCTCTTTCTGTGAAAGTGTCAGGAGCTCTTCTTAGAACGTGGCCCATCAAATCCCAGCGTCAACATGTTTTGATAGAGTGTATGCTTGCTTGGTTGTTCTGCGCAGTCCTTGATTGGTGATATTGTTTGGATGGACAATGATATAAATCATTATCATATAAGTTGTGTGGGGAGATGATACATTAGTCATTTATTTGTCTATTTTGATAATCTCACCCCGCGCCTTTACAGAAGTACAAAGGTTACGCAGCGCAACTCGTGTATTCCTAGCTTCTTGTCACGCTGTACTGTAAAACTTCCAAACATTAAGCTGGCAAAAAGAGTTCATCTTTCGTTCATTCTACTTTTGATGTCTGTCTGTTCTGAAGTACATGTGTCTATCTTTGCTAGTTGATTATTTCCTAGTTAATTAGTGTAGTATTGATTACATTTAGTGTCATGTCTTCTGTTATTGTTCTGATATTAATGTTCAGTCTCACTTGTTGACTTCATGTGCACAGTGTTTCAGTTTTCTCTTGAATGTTGTGAGTGTGCAATGTCGTCCACATATTCTAGATCTTACAATGTTGTGAGTGTGTAATGTTCACATATTCTAGATCTTCCAATGTTGTGAGTATGCAATGTCGTCCACATATTCTAGATCTTCCAATACTGAAAGTAATGTCCTCCAAGTCTTGAGGTGTCCTCCAAATATGAGGTGTCCTCCAAATATGAGGTGTCCCCCAAGTATGAGGTGTCCTTTGAATCTTGAGGTGCCCTTCAAGTCTTCGGGTGTCCTCCAAGTCTTGAGGTGTTCTCCAAGTATGAGGTGTCCTCCATCTTGAAGTCACCTCCAAGTATGAGGTGTCCTCCAAATCGTGAGATGTCCTCCAAGTCTTGAGGTGTCCTCCAAGTCTTGAGGTGTCCTCCAAGTCTTGAGATATCCTCCACGTCTTGAGGTGTCCTCCAAGTTTTGAGGTGCCCTCCAAGTTTTAAGGTGCCCTCCAAGGTAATTGCGTATTATCCAGTCAATGACAGAAAGAGAATGGTTGCTAAGGTGTATTTCTGTTATACCTAACAAGTTTTAGTCGCTCTGCTGAATAGCGCTGGTAAAAATTGTGTAGAGACTTTTAATAATTGAAACAATACGAATAGTGATGCCACAAGACCATGATATTATCCTCAGACGGTCCACATGTAGGCTGTCAAAGGCTTTATCAGAATCAACAAAATGTACCGTATATATTGTATTTTCCGATCTGAACATTTTTCTGTTACTTTTCAGATGGAGAAGAAATGGTCAACACATCCTCTGTTCTTTAAGAATTCTGTTCCTTCCTAAGTTTAACAAAAAAATGTAATACAGTTGCCATTCTTTTTGACTATTGTCCTGCCTAATATTTTGCATCGTGAGGATAGTGATACCTCACCAGTTACCGCAGTCTGTAAGGTCGTTCTTTTTTATTTATACGGTAATGTCGCAATCGTTTCTTTTCTCCATTCTCATGGTGTAAGATTTGTCTGAATCATTACCATTATCATCATCAGTCCCGTAAACTGAAGGTCACTGGGGCACCAACATTGTAGATTGTTTGACTAGTTCCCGCCACTCCATTCAGTTTTGTGCCGGGATATTTGTTCTAGCTATGAACATTCCCGTCCCCTCTCTGATGTTGTCTGAATAGTAATTTGAATACTTCTGATGCTAGTCCAGGGTCTGTTTAAAAAAGTTCAGGTCAGGTCATCCCGTAACCGGTAAGGTCGTTGGGGCACACATGAAGACATCCTCACAACACCACGCCACATTTCTCTGTCAGCGGCCGCTGCCTGTGCCTCTTCTGGTTGGAGATTGGTCCATTCTTTTATGTTGTCCCCCCACCTATTTTTGTGACGGCCTCTTCGTCGACTGCCTTGTACATTTCCGTGGAGAATCGTATTTGCAAGACCAATTGATCTCGATATGTGACCGTACCAAGCGAGTTTCCATCTTTTGACAGTTGCCAAGAGGTCTTCAAAAGGCCCTATTGCTGTTCTAATTCTATCTCGTATTTCCTTATCTGTAACTCGATCTTTGTACGTGACGTTTAAAAGTCTTCGCAAACATCTCATCTCCAAGGCCTGTATTCTTCATTGAAGGTCAGCTGTAACTGTCCATGTCTCACACGCATAGAGGAATATTGACAGGATCAGTATACGCATTAGTCTGATTTTCGTGCATAGTGCTAACCGTTTATTTTACCAGATTTTGTTAGGCCGTGCAAGTGCCGTTATTGTCTGTGCTATTCTGGCCAACACCTCACATTTTGATCCTGCATCACTGACAATCGAACCCAGATATTTAAAACGGTCAACCACTACGAGTTCCTGACCGTTAGCTCTTATTCTGCTGTTGAAGCCCTCGGCGTTGTTGGACATTAATTTTGTCTTTCCAGCGTTTATCTCCATACCATAGTGAAGAGCTGTTTCATCGAGTCTTCTGATCCATTCCTGGAGTTCTGCTTCTGAGCCAGCCAACCCGTCGATATCATCTGCAAAACGAAGGTCGATAATCGTTCGTCCCCCTATCTTGACAGTACCAACGTGACCTCCAAGTTAGTTACCGTTATTCAAGTTGCCATGACCTAGCTCTGTTTGTTCTTCATATCTTTGTGAGCTGTAATCATTTCTTCTCTTCCATAAATGTTTATATCTAAGTCATTTTCGGCCTCTGGAATATCTAGATGCGTTTTGGGCGAGTTCTTACTGAGCTTCCCTCTTAATTGTTCTGCTGGTCTTTCTTCTTGCCTATACAAGGGTTAAGTCAATAAATAGGTCACACACTGATATGGAATATCTGAAAAATGTAGGCAGTTTCTAAAGGTGTCATTAGTTGGTAGCAACAGAGGGGACTCAGTGGTAAGGTTTCCGTCACGGGTGCTGGAGGTCGCGGGTTCAAATCACGGTGGAGACCAGGATTATTTTCCGGTAGATATTCTGGTAAAAGTTCCTGTGATCTCTGGGTATCGAGATCGGATTCTCGTGTTCAGTGTCGAGCACGTTAAAAATCCATTGGCAGTTAGAAATAAAAAAGCGCCGGCTTAACGGCCTCTGCCCAGACAAAATTAAAAATTCTTGCTAAAAATCTACCCACAAATTATTTGTAGATTTTCCCCCAGGTGATTTGTTAAAAGCACCATATTGATGGCGCCTAACTAGCTGTGGGTCTCCTTAGCTCTAGTGTTTGAGTCTATTAAGATGGACTCACACATTGGTTAAACCACCATACAAGAAACTGTTTTCTACACCAGTATAAAGACTCTAAGATTACTGTAGGTCGCAGGCGCAAGGTGTTGCATGCACATATGCAGCCCAGATACAAATTGACGTGTACAATCAAAGAGCAGCGTGCTGTTGTATGTATGGGAAGAAGTTAGGGGGCGGGGTGGATGGCCTTCTGCAAAGATATCCATAGGAAATGCTTCTTGTTTACAGTTAGAAGTGTTTGAGGCGTAAAGCGATATTTGTTCCCAAGGACGCTAACAAAATTTCTGATGAGGTCTGACCTGGTCGTCCTATCCAGATTGCAACAGAATCATTTGTACGGCTTGTGTGGGTGATGATTCGAGCTGACAGGCTAGTAACGATAGACAGTGTAACAACTGCAATGGGGTGTTCGTGGGGTTTAGCCTACAGCATAATACATGCTTTATTGATTTTCTGGAAAGTGCTCAGCGTGGGCATCAGACAACTGACTGGCAAACACAAAATGAACCAAATGGCCTTGTCCTTACATGATCTCTAACAGTATGCGTGTGAAGTAGAAGACATGCTGAGCACGATTGTTGCTGGGAACGAATCATGGGTGCATCACTACCAACCCGAATTAAAGTCTACTTCAATACAATGGCAGCATCCTTCTTCACGTTATGCCAGGAAATTGAAGGCTATGCCATCAGCGGGTATGATTATGCGTCCAATGTTTTGGGATTCTCACAGAGTCTTTTTAACCAATTTCCAGAATAAAGATGACAAATGTGAATGCTGTGAAGTTTATGTTGGTTCTTTGGGATACAATTAAAAGGAAAGACATAGGTCTGCTGACTAGAGAAGTACTGCTCCATCATGACAATGCAATACCAAATACGACTCGATTAACTCATGAGAAAATTTACTATGGTGACAACTTCTTGACCATCCACCTTACAGCTCCTACCGATTTCTGTTTGGTGCACTAAAAACCTACCTTGGTCTGAGACGTTTGGGTGAATAACGAAGAGAAAATGTGACTTGTATGGTGCATACACTTTCTATCAACTTTATCACCAATACATTTTTATCTAGCCACCCGCCCTTTTGGTTAGGAGCCAGTATTCCAACCACTCGATCAATAGCTGCTGTTATTGTTTAGTAACACTTAATACAAAAGTTACATTATTACCTGTGGTAGGTATTCCTGAATTGTGTTGTCGCTGTCAGGATCGAAGATGTGAATGACGTAACTGTTATCCCCAGCTGTAATGGTGGTGTCTTTGATGCACTTGTACTCCAGGCATTGGTTATCCCTGACACAATGACATACACACTTGTAGCACCAGGTGGGGTCAAATAATTAATATTGATGTTGCTGTTGAATGCCTACGATGAATAACGTTACTCCTTTGTGCGCGCTGAAAAGAACGATAGGTAGCGGGTCGCAGTAGCTTTCCTCACATCCCGACCGTGCTGTTGAGTGTGGACCGGGGCTCTACAGGCAGTTGGGCTATACTTCCTCTGCGTGTCGCTCACTACTATGGGGATCACGTCGATTCCCCACCTCGTTAGCCAGATTGCCATGAAA
The DNA here is from genome assembly GCA_036924085.1 of Ariolimax columbianus. Lineage (NCBI taxonomy): Eukaryota > Metazoa > Mollusca > Gastropoda > Stylommatophora > Arionidae > Ariolimax > Ariolimax columbianus. The sequence continues at coordinate 28,459,398 of JAVGWX010000004.1, read as the reverse complement.
CATCCTGTTTCCAAGGATAACTGCGTGGAAGTAAGGTGGGAGAGGGGGGGGGGGAGGAGGGTGTGTCTTGGTCAAGTATTAGTTGTGGTAAATATGGCCCATAAGTCACTTTCCCGTTTAAAATGGAATACATTTATTTGTTTGAGTCCTGGTTTTCAATCACGTAGAAAAAAAAAAAACAGAAAACAGTTTGTTCTGCAAATACTTCTGGTTGGTCTTTAGAAGGTGCTGTCCCTTGTCTTCCCTGGTTGGCTTTTCTGACTCGTATTTGACTTTTGGTAGTCAGCTTGTGGACTTGTGTCTATGAATCTATAAGGTGACTGCTCAGACCATCAAATTTAGAAACCATTAATGGTAGTGGTATTTACGTACATGAGAAGCATCTTCGCTGATAACTGCGGACTGGAAAGAAAGATAACAAATAGAATTGAAAAGGCAAACTAGGTGTACTACCAGCTAGCACCGATACTGAAACATCCAAGTGTCATTATGTCCACTAAATAAGCTCTGATAACACGTTGATCCTTCCTATATTATGTTATCAGTGTCAAACATAGATTCTATTAGATATGCACATAAGTAAGATCGAGACCTGTGAGATGCGCTGTGTACGAAGTGCAGCATGAAAGACAGTTTCGTGACAAATATTTGCAACAGCACGTTGTGAAAAATATGGAGAACTACATCAGTTAACTAACTACTATATTGAAATACAGAAGATGAAGTGGGTTGGTCATTTGATAAGGATGAAATATAATCAATCTACAGTGAAATAATACTACATGGAAGTTTCAGGACCAGGAGCAAGAGGTTGGCCACAGCGACGACGGATAGAGGGGATAAAAGAAACACTTCAAAAGTTCAAGATGTCGGTACACAAGCCTTTCACTTACCATCGCTCTGCGACCCTGCAAGACAAGACCAGTGAGAAAAAAGAAGAAAAAAGGTAGTGGAAGTACAGAGTGACCAATGTGCATTCTTTCATGTCTGTGTAAAAACCAACGGGATTCAAATAGGTAAAAAACCTGTCAAGTGTTAAGCAATCAACTGGGTTTCAATGAAAGTTCTATAATTCTTTCATGTCTGTGTAAAAACCAACGGGATTCAAATAGGTAAAAAACCTGTCAAGTGTTAAGCAATCAACTGGGTTTCAATGAAAGTTCTATAATTCTTTCATGTCTGTGTAAAAACCAACGGGATTCAAATAGGTAAAAAACCTGTCAAGTGTTAAGCAATCAACTGGGTTTCAATGAAAGTTCTATAATTCTTTCATGTCTGTGTAAAAACCAACGGGATTCAAATAGGTAAAAAACCTGTCAAGTGTTAAGCAATCAACTGGGTTTCAATGAAAGTTCTATAATTCTTTCATGTCTATGTAAAAACTAACGGGATTCAAATAGGTAAAAAACCTGTCAAGTGTTAAGCAATCAACTGGGTTTCAATGAAAGTTCTATAATTATTTCATGTCTGTGTAAAAACCAACGGGATTCAAATAGGTAAAAAACCTGTCAATTGTTAAGCAATCAACTGGATTTCAATGAAAGTTCTATAATTCTTTCATGTCTGTGTAAAAACCAACGGGATTCAAATAGGTAAAAAACCTGTCAAGTGTTAAACAATCAACTGGGTTTCAATGAAAGTTCTATAATCAGTTATGGTACAGAAACTATTATTCTGCGATCATTGCTCATTTAGACTGGGACTCATGATTCTTCAATAAAGGTACTTTTCAGGACCTCAATACTTCCATAACGTGCCTAAGTCACAAATGGCGTGAGCAGATGGTGTTCTCGTACCCACACTGTTTAGCATGGTGTATACAGCAATGCTCTCTGAGGCTGTGAAAAATACTGCGATGAGCATCCACATCAGCCAAAAGGTGGATGAATGCTCTTCACTCTAAGGCGCCTACGAGCTATCGCCAAGGTGTCAGACACTACCATCATAGACCTCCTGTTAGCCGGCGCCTACGATCTGAGCACTTAACTCAGAGCACGACATGCAGGTCACCATAGACGCGTCTTCAAATGCATGCACTCGTTTTTAGTCTCACAATAAATACAAATAACATAAGGGTTGTTCTAGCCTGCTCCATAGAAACGGTACCGTGAACCAACCATCACAGTACCGGTGTCTTTGGCTAAGAGACGGATTGAAATACACGGACAACATCCTAACCAGAGCATAAACTACAAAATCAACAATAGGATTGCCTGGGCCAGGGCTGCATTTGGCAGCATGCGAGAAAATGTTTGGAATCAATGAGCATCAGTGGTCCAAGTATAACATGCCATCGTTCTTGCCAGCCTTCTCTGGAAGGTATACAGCAGTCATGCCAGACGATTCAATCACGCCCACATGGGCTGTCTGTGCTGACTGGTCAAGATCAATTGAAATGAAAAGGTATCAAACTACGAAGTGCTCTAAATAGAAACACTATAGCATCTACACTCTGTTGCAGAACGCGCAGGTTCGGTGGGCTGGGTATGTTCGCATTCTTAACCTAAGCAACTGCATTAAGGTGCACTCAAGACAGACACGCGAAAATGAGGTGGACAGAACAAAAGAGATTCCCTTAAGGATTCCTTAAAGGACTCCTAATTGATCTTGCTTCTTGGGAGTAGCTTACGCCGGACTCCTCACATAAGCGTTCTGCAATCAGACAGGGTGATCGCCTGGCTGTGTAGAAACTCTGTGATGCAGCGAGGGCTAAACAAGCGCCATGAAAGGTCACAAGGCAGGACGGTCCGGCTACCAACGTCGTTCACATAACCCTCAAGCGTTAAGATGTTCATATCCAGGATATAACTGCATATCCACATAGAGACCTACAAGCAGCCATGTCTGCCAACACAAATCTGAGGATGTCAGCATCTTCGTTCGAGATGGTCAACAACCAGTTCTACATTGTCTACTCGAAAGGAATAGAGGTGGGCCACATCTATCTATTAAGACACGCGCGATGGGGACAGTCCTGAAGTACACGTAATATTGTCAGGTTTGCCAGGTCGCAGTAATATAGGCCTTGGGACCTATCTTGAATTTGGTTTACAGAAAGGATGGCACAAGGCAGGATAAAAGTAGTGTATTTGTTGAAATTCTTTGCGCCACAGGATGCTGAAAGCTTATTGAATGATATGAATGAATTAGGGGCAGTGTGTAAGAACCATGTTTATCACTACAGCGTACTTACGTCTCAGATAATATGCCCACACTTGGAAAGGCCCCATGTGTTATGGTTCTTGCTAGACTTGTTTTACCAATACGCCCATCTCCAATTAAAATAACCTTAATTACGTAGACCTTTGATGTCATCTTAAATTCTGGCCACCTGTTGTTTGTCTGTAGCCCTAGCAAGAAGAATAAAAGAGATGTTAACAACAACCATGGTTTAATGTCAGAACATGACAGTTATTATTTTGTTCTCTACCACCGGCACATCTCTCTCTCTCTCTCTCTCTCTCTCTCTCTCTCTCTCTCGGCAAGCCACGATTAAATGATCTAGACTCCCCGGCACGACCCAAATTCTGCGGGTAAGACAACATATGACTGAATCTAAGAGACCAGGAACTACAGTGGAATAAGGTCATAATGAAGACATCAGATAGTACAGTCTGTTGTTCTCTCTGACAAATACCAAAACTATAATGAAGAACAGGGTGAGTATAGTAAAACTTTAACGCACATCACTACACCTGCAGATACATCTTTATAACAATCTTACACCAAAGAACTCTGTGTTCTTGCAATGCGCGTCACTGCAGCTGTTTTGTGAGCATGATATGAGGTCACTAGCCATAATCGCGAGTATCTTTATTCCCCTTTGGCTATATGCAGAGAGATGTATTGGTCTAATTGTGTCCTCCCCAGTAAATGGTCCCGGATTTCATATCAGCTGCTGTTAGAATAAATTTCAAGGACTATCCTTATAATGCCAGTTTGTGACAGAACGACAAATGAAGGAAGCTAGAATATGATAGGAACAGCACAATTAATTCATGAACTCATTAATACAGAAGAGGTTGTGACGTCAGACTGCTACTTATTAACTGCCATTACAAATATTCTCAAACAGAATATAAATAATGGCACAGATGACAAAAACAAAACGATTATCATGTTAGGACCGCAAGGCCTTCGGCAGGAACAAAGACAAACGAAAACAACTGACACATCACAACAAAAACACAATAACATGTGTATCTTGATTTATACATGCATGTGGTGATGTATATTGGCGCCTATACTCATTGGTTAACGTATTTCCATTTGTTGTTAGCCTATTTTCTTGTGGCTGACATGCCGTGTGTAATGCGTTCTCAGCCACTCTTTGGCTTATGTGACTGATTTCTTGTGTATTGTGTACACTGTGTCTGTAAGACAATGGAGAAAATGTACAACAGATGACTGAAATGGTGCCTAGAAACAGTGAAATAACTAATCTCAGAATAATCAGGGTTTAGAGCGTGCATCAGCACAGAAGATCAAATCATATACTTGTCTACATTTAGGAAGACGCTTTCCGCGAAAAGAAAAAAATCTTTACCGTACGGATATTTTTCAGAAATGCTTCAACAAGGTATGGAAGACGGACTATTAGTTTAGCTGCAAAGAAATGGCACGAAGAGTAGCATGAGAAAACTGATCGATGTGATCCCCGAAGTAGTGAGCGCCATGCAAAGGCAGCTAAGCATAGCACAACTGTCTGGAGCACAGTGGTTCACCTTCATCAGTATGCTCGAGATGTAAGGACAGCTATTACAACCCGCCCCTTAGCGTTCTTTTCATGGCGCACAAAAGGTTAAACTTACTCATTGTGGGCATTAAACAACTATTGCCGGTTATAACAGCAACAGAAACCCTCCTGAAACACTGAGATCCTGATGGTGTTGTATTCTCTGCCGTCTTGTTCCTTGTGTTTATCAGCGACCTCACCCACGATCTGCCACAGTCAGCTCTATAAGCCAATGACATCGTTGTGTGGTGTATATAGAAGAGACGAATATAAAGAGCAGTACACAGCTTATTCTAGCGATATTCCGCGATTCTAGGTTAGATTTTGAACAAGTTGTAAGGGGCGTACTATTATATTCTATTGCTGAGCGCACATAACCAAGGTATAAGCATCTCAAAGTATCCTTGTCTGATTCCCATTATCTACTAGCAATCCTATTTAAGAGCTGCAGACGTCTCACGGGTTTATTCTTCATATTCTGGATGGGATATTGGAAGCTGAGTTGTCGGTCAAGCGTGACTCCAAGATACGTGCGTTGTTCTTCTCTGATCAATTGGTGCTCCTCTAATCTCAAAGCTATATTGTGTTTGGCAACCTTGATGCTCATGGTGAAGATGGTATACGCAGTCTTTTCACAGTTGATTTTTAGTTTCCGGGTTTGGCAGTAGTCATGCAGTCTTCTCAGGTCTCCATTTAGCCTTTGTGCTAAATCGTGACTATCAATCTCATCGTGACCCAGCCATATTGCCAGGTCATCAGCATACACAGCGTTTTTGGATTTGATCTGGTCAGTCAAGTAATTGATATAGATCAGGAAAAGAGTACAACTTACAGATGACATTTGTGGTAATCCTTTTTCTAAAACTTCTTTAGACAAGATCTCATCCTTCGCCTTCGTCTGGATCGTTCGCTGGCAGGAAGTACGTTATCAAATTGTAGAGTTTGCCATGCATTCCCATATTAAGCATCTTTATCAGAAAACCTTTCCTCCAAACACCATCGTAAGCCTATTGTATTAAAAAAAAAAAAAGTGGCCACTGTATGCTTGTTGTTCTGGAAGCCATCATTTATTCTTTGTGCTAACCTAAAAAGCTGATCTTCTGTGCAGCTTCCAACTCTGAACCCTACTTGTTCCTGGCAGGCATAAGGTGTTGAATTTCTCCAGGAACCAATAGAGACCTGTGTTTATCATTCTCTGTTCTAATTTGCCCAGGCACGATGTTAAGAAGATGGGCCGATGGTTCATTCTGAGGTTTTTTGTTTTTCAATATTGACACTATTTGTGCATTCCTCCATGCTTTGTGAAGCTTGTAATTTCTCAAATTCATTTTGATCAATCTGAGGACAGTTTCTTTGCCTTGAAACCCCAGATGAAGCATCCTTTGATTGTGGATCTTGTTTGGTCCTGGAGCCTTTATAGGTTTGAGTTTCTTCAGGGCCTGTTGGAAATCTTGCATGTTGAAATCTCCTTCCAATATGAAGTCATTGGCTTGTGGAGCTTTCTCTTGACACTTCCGGTAGCGCAAATGCGTTTTATCCTGTTCTGTACATTTTCTTGCTTATTCGCAGCAGTTAAAAGTTCTCCGCTTTTTTGGGTTTTCAGTGATTGTTCTCTCTCCATCTATCATTGGCTTTGGGTTCTCTCTCCTGTTTCTCCCGGCCAGACTGTCAACCAATGACCAGACTCTATTTCCATTATGCCTAAGATCTAATTTGGAACATGTCTCTTCCCATTTTTCACTTTTCGCTGTCTTGACTGTCAGCTTTACTTTCTCGCAAGCTTTGTTGTACTACATCCTTGCTTCTTGTGATGACATTGTTTCAGGGGTTGTTCTTGCATTATTTCTGTCATGTGTAACACTCTGTGTTTCTCTATTCCAGAATTATCTATTTGACTTTTGACAGTCCCTTGGGATGCACTGGATGCTGCTTCCAAGATTGCCTTTGTAATCTCTTCGCTGATGATTTCAACACTGTTGGTTGTGTTTGCAAGGATATGGTCTGTTTCTTGAAATAACTGCCAGTTCGCTTTTCGGAAGTTCCAGCGCGTTTTCTGTTTTAAATATGTTGTTGAGGGCGTTCTTATGGTTGTAAGGAGTGGTTTGTGATCACTTAGAATATCATTAAGAACTTGCAGGTGGCAAGAGTCTATAAAATCAGAGGAAAAAAACGTCGTCAGGTCGACTGAGAGACAGAGGTGGGTCTTGTGCATCAGCGCCGAGTTAGAGTCTTGATTCTGCAATACAGACAAGTTGGTTGCATTGCAGAGCGCTTTGATGAATTTTCATGTATTGTTACAGTCAGTGTAGCCCCAACAAGGCGAGTATCCATTACAGTCAGTGTAGCCCCAACAAGGCGAGTATCCATTACAGTCAGTGTAGCCCCAACAAGGCGAGTATCCATTACAGTCAGTGTAGCCCAAACAAGGCGAGTATCCATTACAGTCAGTGTAGCCCCAACAAGGCAAGTATCCATTACAGTCAGTGTAGCCCCAACAAGGCGAGTATCCATTATAGTCAGTGTAGCCCCCACAAGGCGAGTATCCATTACAGTCAGTGTAGCCCCAACAAGGCGAGTATCCATTACAGTCAGTGTAGCCCCAACAAGGCGAGTATCCATTACAGTCAGTGTAGCCCCAACAAGGCGAGTATCCATTGCAGTCACCTGCAAGGATTGTTGTATGATATTTAGCTTCATGCGATCAGGCAGGATGCAGGTCGTCTGTGTGTGGGGACTGTATATATAATATATAGTGTATTTTGATCAAGTGTGCCAGATAGGGATGTTCTGTTTCTCTGGGGAATGGGCTGTTATATGTATGACATATCCCTGAATGTAATTTCGGATGTAGGTAGCTATGCCACGGCAGTTAGTGCAGTCACAAGCATAGCTAGTGTATCCTGTCAAGTTCAGGTAAATGTTCTTGTGCAGAGTTTTTTGGAGGAAATCTACATGCACCCTGTGGCTGTCCAAAACCTTGGCAAATTCAAGCTTCTTATTTCTCAAGCCACAAATATTTAACTGTAGTACATTAAATGAAGGATTGTTATCTTGTTTCCGCACGTGCTTTCTCCTAAGTTTTCTCGTGTTAGTATGTTTATGTTTGTTTCCAGTGGTCCATTTTCACTCATTGCAGCCTCGTCACCCACTGCGAGTCGTGGACCTTGATGACCGAGGCGTCGTCCTTTAAATATTGTACTTCCCATATTTTGGCAGTGTCGGGCTGGTGAGTCTGTGGATTTTCTTCCGACCCTAGGGAGAATCTAGAAATATACTGTATTAACATTAAATAATTGAGGGGGTGCATTAGCAACGTTCCAAGTTACCGAAGCTACTGTAGGGTTCATTGAGCCCATTCCCCGTCACAAATTGTCTACAGGTTAGGCCGAGTTCTCCTAGTCTCTTGACCTGTAACCAAAAGTTCGAGAAAATTGGATAGTCACGTCCTGGTCCACTGTGCCTTTGTACAGGTGGGTTACTGGCAAGGTTTAAGAATAAAATACTTATTATTTAGTACCTCATCCCCTAAGTTATACTGTAGCATAGTGTTAGTTCTGATAAGTCATGGGATAGGCCACCAGAGTAGTCTCTTGCTGGTACTACATGTATAATCGGATACCATCACTGTGGAATACCAAAAGACGATAGAACAGCCAAGTTAACAAACAGAGGGAGCAACACAAGAATAAAAAGAACAACAAAAAGCAACTATCAGGAAAAGGAGCGCCTTGTCTGAGCCATAAGAAAAGTCAACCAATCGAGAGACAGCATCGTTGACGCCCGGACCTAATGATTATGTTCCGGATGAGAACAGGACATAACTGGTTGAAGAGCCACGTACACAGACATGTGTACACAGACATGTGTACGTGCGAACTTGAAGCACATACAGTACATCATATCCTACAAATGTCATATATGCTTAGGGGTCTGCATAATTAGCACTGGTCCAAGGAGGCAAACCTCCACAAAAAGCTATTTGGGAGCCTCGAAGATCTTTCCATTTCATCAAACTTTATCCAGAGAAAAGCTCTATACGTGTCTCCGAGCAACCGTGTTCCCTCTCATAGTCAGAATCAAAACACACTTCCCAACTAGACTCTTCTGGCTAAACCTTCCTTCCTTCTCAGAATCAGTTCGTGCTCAACCGCTAGAATCTTCATTCTTTTGTTCCTTCTAAGAAACACGATGAAGTTCACCTCTAGACTTCTGTTTTTCCCTCTCAAACTGAATTCACCCTTTTTAAAAAGGCTGATCTGATTGAGTTTTTCTATATCCAATAATAATAATAAAAATAATAATAATAATAATAATAATATTGGCTTGGCTTGGCTTGGCTTCGTTCATTCTAAATTTCCAGCTCCCAAACCCTGAAAGGGCTTAAGTAGCAGAATGCGTTGTGTCGTAGTTTACAGCTTGACTGCGATATTTGCACCTGTTGGTCTAACACATCCGACTTCAGCAAGCATTGTTTGAGTACCGGATTAGCATTCCCTCTTTGATCCCTTCTACTTAGCCAGTCTGCCCTGTTGCAACCTGTTATCCAGGATCACCGCGTGGAGGTGTAGAAGGGTCTTGGCAGCTTTGGTTCGCTGGTCCTGACACTAGCAGTCAGCTATGAGTCCAATTGTAGAACTTGAAAAGATTACAAATCTGCAATCCATGACCGACAGAAGAGATTGCAGAGCTCAGCAGCAAGCAGAGAAACTAAGAAGACTGACAGACCATCCAATGCATCAGAGACTAAATAGATTTGAAAAAGGGAAACTAAAGCGGAGAAACTTTGCAGAAATATCCAAAGCAAAGATGAACGAAGACTCTATGAACACCATAACACCAAAGCCGATCCCTACTGTACGCAAACCCACATGGAAGCAGCATATCATTCCGGAGGTGGTAGAAAATATACCAGGTATTGGAAACAAGAACAGCCATGACTGAAAAAGAAAGAAGAGACATAACCCTGAGGTACATAGCGAAAAACTACCCAAGCATGGACTGGATCCATGCATACAGCGACGGTTCTGTAACAAACACAACACAGAATGGAGGGGCAGGGGTATTCCAGAGCCTAACAAATGGTAGAAAAATAACACTGTCAGTGGCAACTGGAAAATTCTCAAGCAATTTCAGAGCGGAGACAGAGGCACTGAAGGCTGCAGTAAAAGCAATGCTGACATGCGAAAGCAATGAAAGCCAGATAGTCCTGTTTACAGATACCCTGGCCGTGGCTACAGCACTAAAAAGCCAGAAAAATACTGAACTTAATGGTTTAAGAGAAGTACTCTGTCAATTGTGCCAGCAGTCTGCACCAAAAAGAGTAGTGGTACAGTGGGTTCCATCCCACTTCAACATCTAAGGCAACGAGGAGGCAGACAGACTGGCAAAAGAAGGTGCAAGACTACCATAACCAGATTCTAGTGTGACCTACGAAGAGTCCAAAAGGTTTATTAGGGACAGATACTTGGCCAAATGGAAAACAGAACATACTGGCTACACAAAAAATGATGCCTACTACTAGTTGAACAGAAGAGAGCAGGTCATGGTCTTCAGACTCCGCACAGGCCACAACAGACTGAGGTACCATCTATTCAATAAACTGAAGATAGGTGGCACTGACGAATGCACCTGTGGTACAGGGAAAATCTTCTTCTTCTTCTTCTTCTTCTTCTGCGTACGCAGTCAGACAGTAACCATTATTTTTTCGAAAAAAGCGGCGGTCATCCTGAGGCTCTCGCCACTGCCATAGAGCTTGTCTTGCAGTTCCACTGGTAATGGCCACATCTGCTCTCTCTGATCCTCGTATGTCGGGCAGTTCTGCAGCAGATGTTCAGCGGTCATTTTACCAGTACCGCACGGGCATTCGTCGGTACACCCTATCTTCAATTTGTTGAATAGGTGGTACCTCAGTCTGTTGTGGCCAGTGCGAAGTCTGAAGACAACGACCTGCTCTCTTCGGTTCAACTGGTAATAGGCATCGTTTTTGGTGTAACCAGTATGTTCAGTTTCCCATTTGTTTCTGTATCTGGCTTTGATAAGCCGTTTTGACTCTTCGTACGTCATACTGGTATCTGTTTATGGTAGTCTTGCACCTTCTTTTGCCAGTCTGTCTGCCTCCTCGTTGCCTTGGATGTTGCAGTGTGACGGAACCCACTGTACCACTACCCTTTTTGGTGCGGACTGCTGGCACAGTTTGCAGAGTGCTGCTCTTAAGTCATTAAGCTCAGTGTTTTTCTGGCTTTTTAGCGCTGTGACTACGGCGAGAGCATCTGTCAGCAGGACTATATGGCTCTCATTTTCACTGTGTGTCACCATTTCTTCCACTGCCGCCCTCAGTGCCTCTGCCTCCGCTCTGAAATTGCTTGTGTACTTACCAGTAGCGAGTGACAGTGTTATTTGTCTGCCATTTGGTAGGTTCAGGAATGCTCCTGCCCCTCCGTTCTGTGTAGTGTTTGGTCCAGTCCATGCTTGGGTAGCTTTTCGTTATGAAGCTTAGGGTAGTATCTCTCCTTTCTTTTTCAGTCTGGCAGTTTTTGTTTGCAATACCTGGTATATTTTCTACCACCTCTGGAAATATATCCTGCCTCCAGGTAGGTTTTCGTACAGTAGTGATGGGTTTTGGTGTTGTTAGTGCGTTTATGGGAAAATGACCGCTGAACATCTGCTGCAAAATTGCCCGACATACGAGGATCAGAGAAATCACATGTGGCCATCATCAGTGCCAACACTAGACAAGCTCTATGGCAGTGTCGACAGCTTCAGGATGGACAGCTGCTTTCTTCGAACAAATTCAAGTTGACGTCTGACAGCGTACGACGAAGAAGAAGAAGAAGCTATGAGTCGCTGACCAATGTAGCTCATGCGCTACTCAGCATCTTGATCCCATAATAATAATAATAGCCGTCCATCGCAAGCGATGCTGACAACAGCAGTCAGACATGTCATGTTGTACCTCACCAGTGAGTTCGGAGGTGGCTGTATAGCCAATTCTGGCATGGAATATTCTTTCACATACGTAGACAGAATGGGACATGTGAGTGTCAGCTGTTTTATCTTTTCGCAAAGTGCGTTTTGTTCTGTGCTTGGAGGCCCGGCGTTCCTCAGCTATGGAGGTGACTCTGGTAGTGGTCTACGCAATTCCTTGCTGTTTTGTACAAGGAATTCACATGCGTTTGCATCGATGATGAAGCATGTCAAAGATACTTTGAGGAAGTCTTTGAAACGCTTCTTTTGGCCTCCGACCCTATGCAGGCGCTTCTTTTGGCCTCCGACCCTATGCAGGCCATCTTTCAGCTCACCATACATTAGTTGTTTTGGGATGCAGTTGTCTGGCATGTGCACAACGTGGCCGGCCCACCTTCTGTTACTGACCTCACTGTCAATAATAGTTTCCTAGAAATGAGTGCTAACAAGGTACGTGAAGCTGTCTACTGATTGGAAGTGCTCGTTCTTGACTCTGATATCTGGGTCGCGATATGCATCACTCGGGACAGGCTGAAACAGGACTTCGGTTTTCTTTGGTATTAATTGTAAAAGCGAACATGTCGCAGGCTGTTTAGAACTTGTCCACATATTTCTGCATGTCTCTTTCGGTGCTGGCAGCGAGGGCACATTCCTCAGTAAAAAGGAAGTTTAAGATGGTTGTGTCCTTTACTTTGCTGTGAGCTTGAAGTGGCTGTGATTGAGGCGTTTTTCGTCAGTCCTGTATTTAATTTCCACTCCGTTTTGGTTACAACACTGATAGCTGACGCTCAGCATGGCAGCAAACATTATGATGAAGAGTGTTGGAGCTAGTACACAGTCCTGCTTGACGCCATTTGTTAGGGATAGTACACAGCCCTGCTTGACGCCATTTGTTGGGACCAGTACCCAGCCCTGCTAGGCGCCATTTGTTGGTGCTAGTACACAGCCCTGCTTGACACCATTTGACACAGGAAAAGCATTTGGCGTTTCCCCATCACTTAGCGCATGAGCATTCATAACTTTGTGGAATTGTTTGACGATCTTGGTGAATCTGCTTGGACAGCCGAATTTCCCCATGACCTTCCAAAGTCAATCTCTGTTGACGGCATCGAAAGTCTTGGTCAGGTCCACGAAAGTCATGTACAGCCCACATTGCTGCTCTTGGCATTTTTCCTGAAGTTGCCGATCCGCGAATATCATATCCACAGTTCCGCGAGCCAATCTCAAGCTACACTGACTTTCTGGAATAAGACCATTTTCTAGGGGAACGAACAATCGATTGAGGAGACCTTGTGCCAGCAGTCGATAGTAGGAGATTTCTCTGTGGTTGTTGCAGGATTGACGCTTTCCATTTCGATTGTATAAGTAGTATATCTACTAGCTTCCTAGGCACGTTACGTGTTTACTCTTTAATGTCACCGATTCGTGAGCACCTTTCAACAATCCCTCGACTGTGGTGCAATGAAAGGCTTCTGAGTATGCTTAATGTGTCAGTCTATGGTAAATCCCACTTTTTTGAACAGGCTGCTGTAAAGGAGATTGCAGGTACTCCCATAGCAGGCAATCCTACATGAGACGGAGTGATCAGTTCCATGCCTCGTTTATTCCTTAGTATTAAATTAGGCACAAAATTACACCTTGGTCAACTGGGGCGTGTCGACAGCAGGGATATAACTCAATACCTATGCCAAAAAAGGCGACTCGGCCATTCTCATATGAAATATAAAAAAACAATACAAACACTGTTTGATTTCTTTTGGACGTCACTTCTCTTGTGAATAGGTTGGGCGTGGTATAAGTGACGATATGCTACTTGGCTTCACTGTTAGCGTATAAAAAACCACACCAACACCCACACCCTCCCCCACACACACATACACACACACTTACGCACGCACGCACACACACATACGCACACACACAAACACACACAGACACACACACATACAAACACACACACGTAAACTTCTGGTGGAACGCATTTACAAATGAAAAGCACGTTGTCATAAACATAGCGTGTATTGGTGAGCGAATAGTTCAACTCATGTCTTTCTTGTAGCGTGAAGCATTTTTGTCCCATCACTTTATAATTTCTCTAGTTTGAGGTAAATTTTTGGCAAGTGCTTGCCTCTGTTATCGTTGCCGATACTTTGTTTACAGATTGATCACTCAGCACGTGCAAGCCTGCATTACCGAGATTATAAAGCCTCCGCTCTCTAGTGATTACGGGAGATATGTCGCACAGACGCACGCATGCATCCAAGCACTAGTTTATGCGTCCTGATATCGCCCAATGGACTACGGTCTGGGGTGGAAAACGGCGCGCCTCCGCCAGTAGAAACTAGTGAGGCAAACATATAAGCAACAACAACAACAACAAGAGAGTAATATTCCTGGTAGAGCCACCCAAGCGAGACAGGTCCTTAGAGAAGGGCTAGACTGAGGAGCTGGGAGGCACGTGGATCCTATTAGGGTGCAACTACCGAACCAACCGGCGAATGGTAAATGCTATGGGCTGCTCGAACCCATTTCCACTTCATGGGTACATTCTTGTATTGTTCTTTGCTGTTTGTCATCTATTAATAGTTCCCATGGATGAAGAAGAGATGCAGGCCAGTGGACACTGGACTTCTGTCCATTTATAAAATCGGTTGTCTTAACGGCAACATGATATGAAGGTGAGGGTATGGAAATCATCTTTCGAGCTACCGTGAGGATCGTCACGTCCTGCCACACATCTGAACCGACCACACTTCCTCATTCTTCACTCAGTCAAGCCAGCGTATCCGTAATGGCAGCACATCTTTGCATCCCCATCTCCATTACGGATACGCTAGCTTGACTGAGTGAAGAATGAGGAAATGTGGTTGACTCAGATGTCTGGCAAGACGTGACGATCCTCATGGTAGCTCGAAAGATGATTTCCATACCCTCACCTTCATATCATGTTGCCGTTAAGACAACCGATTTTATACAAACTCTAACTAAGGAGGTATGTGTTTTTGTCTGGGAGGCATTGGACTGTCAAGAGCTACCAGCTCACAGCTAACATAATGATATCATCATCACCATCACCAATACCATCATCATCCCCATCATTATCACCATCACCATCATCATCACCAATACCATCATCATCACCATCACCCTCATCATCATCATCATCACCATCATCATCATCACCATCATCACCAGCAGCATCATCATCATCACATTTACTAGCCTATTATATGTTCCTGTAAAGTTGAAAGCTTGCACATCCCCAAATATCTTGACAATACAAATCTGCAACTTTTGTGAGCTTCAAGGAGATTCACGAAAAGTATTCTTTAACGACAGTTGGTCACCTACTTGTCACGCTTCTTCTATTCCTGGCCGACCTTCAGATTGTAAGCTTTGATGTGTTGTAGGAACGTGGCTTTTAGAGGTCAGAGCTCTATTCGGCCACTGATCTGCTTATCTGTATTGCCATGATGCTGCCGATCTTAAACATTTTGTCCTCATAAAATTATTGAAATGGGTTAACGTTCATACTTCGTAAATTTAATTAATCTGTGAATTTTGAGACACACTAACTTATCGCGCACTTTTAGTTTAAGACTACGTATAGATATAATTGTTCGATTTGTCTTTTAACTTCAGATATATTCTGCTTCCTTTGACAACTAAATTGCCATAGTTGGGCTGTCCTATCTGGCACATCGGCGTTAAGAAAGTTGTGTTTTCAGGTTAGCTCTCTCTAGCCTTTGGCTTTCAAAGGACACGACAGTTGGTTGTTAAAATTCAGCTGCTACTTTTTCTAGACAAATTACCACAAAGCTTTTGGACTGCATCTACGCAGAGCATTATCGTTTTAAGGTGACATAGAATTGCACGCTGCCCCTTATCATGTTGGTATATATCTCGAGAAAGCGAGAGTTTTGAATTTTTGGAATGGAGGTTACTTATTGCAAGTTCATTGCCTGAATTTAATTAGAATTTGCAGACGACGATAAGAAACAGTAAGGTCCGGATTTTAGGCGTCCATCGGAAACGAAGATGGATGCTTTTTAAGTGAAAGATTATGTGTACGTGTCTTTGCAAAACTGCCATTTGAATTATTTTTATTGAATATTATTCTAAATATCTTAAACATTTCTTGTCTGATTACTTGATGAGGCTTTCCTCAGCAGGATTTGTAGCGATGCGGGCTCCAAATTCGTCTCCAGCGATCTCTATCTTGGGCTATGGAGATCCAGTGGGTAATAAAGTTTCCTTTTGACGTATCGTTAATGTTGTAGTGGAGTAGAAGGAAGTCTGACCAATACATTGGAGGTTTACGCCGCGGTCTTTACCCGCCTTGAGGGCATCAGACTGATGTCAACGTGCTTGGACATTAAACTTTTCTTCTGAGCATGTGGCCTGATCGCCGATGTTTTTCCTTGTTTGTGTGAACATCTACATCGCTCGCCAATGATGATTGTCTAATGTCTTAGTTGTGGAGTTCTGCTTGCGCTGGTTATCCTGGTAAGGCCGACCGTACGTCCCTCAAGTGAAGCCTAGGTCACTCGCAGAGTGTTCTCCATTGCTTTTGTAAGTGTCAATGTTTTAGCAGGATAGTACATTGCAGGGATAATTGTCAAGTTAAAAAAAGAGAAGCGAGTTGGGTCTGACACCGGTAACATACCAAGACTATCTGGATGGACATAAAGACCGCTCAGCCCGCACGGCCACGGCTTGTTAGTTCTGGCTCTAAATTTGTCTGCATGACCAGGCGGCATCCAAGACAGCACTATTCCTTGACGTCTTCCAAGGTTTCGTCCCATCGGGAATGACTGGGTCACAATATGCGAACAAGTTTTGTATAATTGGTCTTGGAGACATTCATTTCTAGCCCTGCTCTCTTTCCCTCTTTGATGTACATCTCTAATACTCAGTTGACTATGTGGTCAGCATTACGTCGTCGAGGAATCGAATCTGATTGAGGCGTCTGCCATCAATATTGATTTCAAAGTCATACCAATCTAAGCAACTGATGAATGATTCCAAGCACAAGTAAATGAGGTTCGGTAAGGTTTTTTGTGTCAAAGCGCTTTTTTGTATTGAAACCACAACTAGGCACTGCGTACTTTCCTTGTTGAAAAGCTGAATCGGAGCTACATGATAACACACTTTCCTTTGATCCTCAATAACCTCCAGCTGCCACTCCCCATGTTAGCGGCTACGACAACTTATTCAAGTGCTCTGTCACTTAATTTCTATGACGAATTATAAAAGGGAAAGTCCATATTAGTATTTCCGTACGTTCATGATTCTTTCTATCATTGTGTATTTTATTATTTGCTTTCTACTTTATTTTTCACATCTGTTCGTTCTCTACTTCTTTCTTCATTATGTTCTTTCTATCGTTATTTATTTCCCCTTTAAAACTTTCTGATATATATATTTTTTAAAAGTTATATATATATATAACTCCTCTTCGTTACTCACTTTATTTAAAAAAATATATTTTGTATTAATTCCGCGCATCTTTCACTCATCCCTCCCACTCGCCCCTCTCTCTCCCTCCCCAACCCCCGTTTCTTTCCTGTCTGGCGATCAGCATATTATTTGTCATCAATATTCGCATACAAACACAAATACATAAATGTATGTAGATACACATATAGACACATTGAGAGAAAGAGAGAGAGAGAGAGAGAGCCGGAAGATGGTGTAAAGATAGGGAAGGGGAGATGTGGAATAGCCTCAACATATGTATGAAACATGTTCAAACCGTAAAGTTTAAACCCCACCATTAAGAAGTTTAATCGATTTTCAGGCTCAAACCAGTACTAGTCATCAGCGAAGCAATAGACAATGCCAGTGACCCTTTACCTGGTGCTCAGAACAGTTAAAGCTGGGGCCGTTGCCGATATAGTTGAAATGTTGGCGGCAGTGCACATTGAGTTCAAGATGCACCGGCATACCATATTATCAAGCCGTTTGCCTCGTGTTCAGGCGGTCGGGGTTCGAATTCGAGCTGCGACGGTCGATTCATGATGGCAATGTTTTCCGGAGATCTCTGGGTTCATCGCTGGAGCTACGTGGATCCCTGGGTTCATCGCTGGAGCTACGTGGATCCCTGGGTTCATCGCTGAAGCTACAGAGTTCGTGCTTTGTGCGATGCTCTCGGCAAGTGGGATCCCGTTTTACGGAGATAGACCAAGTCATATGGGGAGACCCACGGCCATGAAGTCGAGCCCTCACCTTTAATCTTAATCTATAATCTTAGATTACATTTAAAGACTAAAAGGTGAATTCTTCTTAATCGGGAACACCTTATCGGGAATGCCATCAACCGTGTTTGGATAACCGTGACACGTAACATAACTAGGCTTGTTGTTACGTGGCGCGATGGGCATGTGGTCCTTGGGTGGAGTGTTCGATCGTACTCCAAATAAACAGTCCTGGATGGTCCTATCCCGTCTGTAGGCGACTAGCGGGAGGATCAGGAGATACCTCCCCATTTTGAAAGATCGGTATACACGGTTTGGAGATGGTGGAATAACATTTCACAGACAGAAGAGATGAAAAGTAAGAATCAGTTTCAATCAGTCAAAACGAAGCTGGTGAAAAGAGATAACCCGGCGTCAGTGCAGCGAGAAATAGAGAAGACGGATGTATGGATATTTCCAGGGTGAAGACGCTTGTGCACGAAGTCAATCATGACATGGGCCCTTTGTTGACTTGATCTTTGTCAACTAAAAATAGTAATATCGCTTTATCTTCTCATCTTGCGACCTTTATGTGAAAGTGGAACAGTGCGTAGAATGATTATGAGTCAACTTCTAGCTAGCGACAAATACAAAATGGTATCCATTGTTTCACTAACTTTTTTATTGAATGACATGCACAATCAGCAAGAATATGACGTGTTTGGTTTAAGTAGAAAACTTTCCACGAAGGCAGATCCGGGAAAACCGACATTTTAGTCAAGTCTACATTCATTATTAATATGTAAAAAAAACACGATTAGAACAACGGAAATGCTTATAGTTTTTTAGATTGGAGGTAAAATAAAAACAGCCTAGCACACTGGTCGACAACTACCTTAGAACGCAACCTTTATACCTCCGCCAAACAAACCACCCCAAGTCCCTCCCTGAGGTATATCAGAAGTTCTCACTAACGAGACATTAATGAGTAAAATATGAAATTGGTAATTCGAGTAGAAGAGAAGTCAGAGCAGTCTTACAAAGGGACATCAAATTTTACCCAGCTGAAATATAGGAAACCTGACTGTTCCATTTTATAGTCCTACCTAGCACAACAAAATCAACAACACAATATCCCAGTATTTCAGGGGCGACAAATATGTTTAGGTTTTTGGAGCCAGATAGAAAATGTATTTGCCATGAGTAGTGCTGGGCGGAGAGTTTCTTGAGAGGTTGTGTAACGTTACAAAGGGTATGAATGAATTGTTTGTGAACATCTGAGTCTTTGTCTTAGCCGGCCTGTACTTCTGCATGGGCCGATGCTAAGGTGCAGGTTTCAGCTCTGGCGTGAGCTGGATGTAGTCGGGATGAGGATTTCCTGCTTAGCGGGTTAGGCTCGAGGAACGTATTACTCCGCTGCGTTGGGGCAAGTGCGGAGGGTGGTTAACTGATGTGTGCGTCCGTCTTAATATACTCAAATACTAGAGTAAAATAGACCCACATCCTGTTACGCGCTCTATGCTGCACTTAACAAACCACCTAACCATTGCCAGTATTATGTCATGTCACACAGCTTGTCGCGTCTTACGACATGCCCTCTGTGGAGCAGTGGTGCTATTCCTGTCCTTGTCATACATAACGTCCCCGTGATGAAGAAGAATAAGATTTGCTATGGTTCACAATTTAATCTTGCTTAAGTCCTGGTGTACGCTCATTGCACGTGCCACGCTATTTCTGTGCCTTAGGCAAGGCTAGGTATTTGACCCTGATCCCACAAAAGACGATTGCCTACATGACGTAGCCTATTCAACAGTAAAGGACACGTATCAACATCTAAATGTTAAAACATATTTGATCTTGACCAAACATTTTTAATTTTAAAAAAATGAGCAAACACACGCTGTTGGTCTAAGCTACTCGAGCTGGGCTGGGTTAACTCTTGTTGACTACTAACTCTGTTGTTGGTCTAATCTACTCGAGCTGGGCTGGGTTAACTCTTGTTGACTACTAACTCTGTTGTTGGTCTAATCTACTCGAGCTGGGCTGAGTTTACCCTTGACTACACACGCTGTTGGTCTAAGCTACTCGAGCTGGGCTGAGCTAACTCTTGACTACACACGCTGTTGGTCTAAGCTACTCTAGCTGGGCTGGGTTAACTCTTGACTACACACGCTGTTGGTCTAAGCTACTCGAGCTGGGCTGAGTTAACTCTTGACTACACACGCTGTTGGTCTAAGCTACTCGAGCTGGGCTGGGTTAACTCTTGACTACACACGCTGTTGGTCTAAGCTACTCGAGATGGGCTGAGTTACCTCTTGACGACTTTTCTGTGCTAGCGGATTACAGTGGTTCTTCTCACATTCTGAGGCACACTTGTTAAGATGCACGGGCTTTCTCCAGACTGTAGTGCAATACATGACTAATCAGCAAACTCATCAATATGGAAATTACAGTGTCTATCCCCATCTCGTTTTCCACACTGATACTATACAGCCTGTATAAAGGTTTTCGAAAGAGATTATGAGGTGGGATGTTGATTGGTATGCTTCACCTGGAACGAATTATTTTTAACTGCCAAACAGTTAGATATAAAAAAAAGGATAATAAAATACCAAGTGTAAAAATGTTTTATAAGACTTTGTAACTAATTATATTCCATAGCGCCTTTGTGTGCTTATATTTCATAATATTTTGGAGTTGGATGAATATTGGGTCCACAACTAAACTTCGTACTTTCAACTCAAATGTGCGGTCTGTGTTATTGGGTGACGTCGAAGCTTGACGTAAGACGTAACCTGGTTCTAGAAAAGTGCAGTCTTTCATTAGTAAGTGTTTGCGCAGCATACTCGAACTGCACTGGTACGGCAGTGTTACTAATGTTGAACTTCTTGGACTGACAGGACAATCCCCGGTGTCGTCAGGACATAATGTGAAGGAGGTACAGATGGGGGGGGATATACATTAAGGAGAACATCAAACAGTGTTACCCGTCAGTCTCTTTTCTTGACTCTAAAGAAAACAATTAGCGGGCGGTCCAGGCACACTTGGAGAAGGGAAATAGACGTAAACATGGCGGAAACTGATCAGATGTGGGATCAACAGCAGAATTTGGCGAAAGACAGAAAGGCTTGGTGTCTGTTTTTTTTGTTTCGATGGAAGTAAAAAAGGCGATTGAAGATGCAGAATGCATAATTAAAAAACGCAAATGGTAAATTTGCATCATTTAAAGATTAAATCGGTGTATAAAACTGCGCTCTCCGGTAAATATTGTACACCTTCGAGGCATGTGCTCTTTGAACTACTGTCTAGTTACCATGTTGATAGAGACAACCATGTTTAAGCTTCAGACGGCACTTGACATGATCAGTGAATTGACAACTGAACAGGACACAGCTGGGACGAGAGAAACGGAACAATATACAAACCCAGAGTGTGCACCCACTTCTGAAACTTGAACTGTGTAGTTCGCCACGAAATCAGATCCACAAAGGTCGCCTGGTTTACATACTTTCTTTTCCTCTTAATCATCTTATTCTTGTTCTTTCTTTCTCTTCCTCCTCTTTTCCTGCTTCTTCTTCTCCTTTTTCTTGCTATCCTTATTGTTTCCCATTGCTCCGTTTATATTATTGTTCTAATTTAAAATCATTTACACTGAATAAAATACATGTACTTTATGGTTGTCCGTTTTCTGTTTGTTCTGTAAGGATTACAGAGTCACCATTACTGGCGATGCCATGTCAGGCAGTGGCGTACATAATTTTGTGGCCCAGGTGAGCAATAAATAAAAAATGCACCCAGTCCAAGCCAGATAGAATGCATGAGTACGTAAAACACAAGAAACTGTCGAGTTTGGCAACAAAGCAACATTCGATAAACAGTTTATTTATGCCGATTTTGTGCTACCAGTGCCAAACATGGCCTATGTCAAGGGCGTGCGAGAGCAGAATTTCGACTTGTGAAATGAAGTGTTTGAGGAAAGTCATCGGTGTTACCAGGAGACACAGAATGACGACATTCGAATTATGGTCGGCACTAGGGCTTGTGTCGAATACATTTCTAGGCAGAAAATAAGTTGGTTTGGTCATCTCATGAGAATGCACCCTCATCATCTTCCACTGATGGCTTACAATGCTGGTTGATCTGACTACAGGGCAAGGGGGCGGCCGCGAGGTAGGTGGATAGATGACATTAGAGTAATTGTGCAACGACAAGGGCTCACATTGACCGACGCAACGCACTTGGCGCAGGATAGACGACTCAAGCTCCCCACAACGCTAAACGGCACAAGTGGAAAGAAAATTAACTAACTTAACTAACTGTTGAGAATTTCTAAACTTATTCAGAGCTGCATTATGAATTATAATTAAAAAAACATTACATTTTGAAATTACGTAAACACACACAAGAAGAAAAATAAACAGCCCCTGCTAAAAAGTTTACTATTAACAGCTGTGATGAATTCAAACAAGAAGGTTCAAGGGCAAGCGTCAAGATCTACCACGTACTATGCTAGAAGATCAGGCCCAGCAGATCATGGCCAACAGCAAAGACAATATATGTATAGATCCTACTCTTAAAAGCTGGTGATCTGCAGCGATGCACTAACTACCAAACCATCGCTCTAGTTAGTCATCCTGGCAAAATTCTTCTCTAGGATCTTCATGGTGAGGTTGTGAAACAAATGCAACGAGTAAGTACGTATGGTGCAAGCAGGTTTTCGACAGGACAGAGGCATGAGTGGTCACATCCTTAACATGTGAAATATTATTGAAATGTTACGAATTCAATGTCAACTTACACACCTGCATCATAGACTATACCAAGGCTTTCGACTGTGTGACACAAAAAGCTGTGGAAAATTATGATAGAAATGATGTTCATGACACACCTGATTCAACTGATTGAAATACTGTGTCAGAGACAAAAGGCAACAGTCAGAATAGCTGGAGAGACATTAGGCTGGTTCAAGGTGCACTAGAGAGTAAGACAAGGATGCATGCTCTCCCCTTATTTGTTCACCATCTATATCCATGCAGAAAATGTAATGAGAAATGACAAGAATGACAAAGAGTTCACAGTAAGTGGAAATGAAATACCAGAACTAAGATATGTAGATGATACAGATGTCCTTTCGAAAAGCTTGAACAGGGGCAGAAACAGGGGCTGCAACAGGGGCTGGAACAGGAGCTGGAACATGGGCTGTAACAGGGGCTGTAACAGGAGTTGGAACATGGGCTGGAACATGGGCTGTAACAGGGGCTGGAACATGGGCTGTAACAGGGGCTGGAACATGGGCTGTAACAGGGGCTGGAACATGGGCTGGAACAGGGGATGTAACAGGGGCTGTAACAGGGGCTGGAACAGGGGCTGGAACATGGGCTGTAACAGGGGATGTAACAGGAGTTGGAACATGGGCTGGAACAGAGGCTGGAACATGGGCTGTAACAGGGGCTGGAACAGGGGCTGCAACAGGGGCTGGAACAGGGGATGTAACAGGAGTTGGAACATGGGCTGGAACAGAGGCTGGAACATGGGCTGTAACAGGGGCTGGAACAGGGGCTGCAACAGGGGCTGGAACAGGGGCTGGAACATGGGCTGTAACAGGGGCTGTAACAGGGGCTGGAACAGAGGCTGGAACATGGGCTGGAACAGGGGCTGGAACAGGGGCTGGAACATGGGCTGTAACAGGGGCTGTAACAGAGGCTTGAACAGAGGCTGGAACATGGGCTGGAACAGGGGCTGGAACAGGGGCTGGAACAGGGGCTGGAACATGGGCTGGAACAGGGGCTGGAACAGGGGCTGGAACAGGGGCTGGAACAGGGGCTGTAAAAGGGGCTGGAACAGAGACTGCAACAAAGCGTGGAACATGGGCTGTAACAGGAGCTGGAACATGGACTGTAACAGGTGATGTAACGGGCTGGAACAGGGGCTGGAACAGGGGCTGGAACAGGGGCTGGAACAGGGGCTGGAACATGGGCTGGAACAGGGGCTGGAGCAGATGATCCTGTCTGCTAAACAGCACAGTGAGGAACACAATATATGAATAAACACCGGCAAGACTAAGACAATGGGCCTTGACAAGGTGAAAACCATACAGTTATCCCAGAGAAGCGGGGACGTCGTGAGCTAGCGGTCACATGACACGGCTCACAATCCAACGGTGCTGGGTTCGCTCCCCAATCACAGCACCGGCCGTTACCCCGTGGAAACAAAATCCTTAGAAAATGCAGGAGGAAGCAGACTCTTACGTAAATGTATACTGATGACAGAACTGAGAAAAAGCCCACCGCTACACTGAGATTGTAGGGTAGCTTTCGGAGCCTGTAAAGAAACTATAGCCGATAACCCTTTATGGAGCAAGGAACTAATGCTGTTCACTGTATACCGATAAAAGACATATCATTTGGCAACAGCCAGTGTCTTTCCACGACAAGCTGTACGTGAGTACACGTAGCCTCAAGTCGACTGCTGCCTTCTTTAGAGTCATGGAAATCGTAGTCTGCAGACGAATGTAACAGTTCCAGACCGAGCATGAGCGTTTAGGACAGGGGTGATTTGGTCTGCGACTCTGAGAACAAAGGAACCTGAATGTGCGTTCCGATTTGGGTAGTGTGGGATGAGTGACAAACAGAGGCCATCGCCCAGAGATCCATTGGGCAGCTCTGATACTGCTTGAGACTATATAATACTAAACAAAGTTTAACTCAAGCAGACTGGCCATGGAGAAAGAGAGAGAGAGAGAGAGAGAGAGAGAGAGAGATAATTTAGCTAGGGGTCTGTTTAGCTCACCGACTTAATAGAAGAGTGATTGATAGGCTGTTTTACGAATGTGTGTGATAGAACAGGATGGCTCAATAGGCATACGCCTTTGATTCTTGGCCAGTCGCTCTATAAGGGGTGTGTTGGGTGCCCTGTGTCTAAGAGAGATCTGGATGTATGTGTGGTGTGTGTAGACACCGAGGGAACGATGCATGTTCTGAAGAGTTACGCGAGTGTACAGATCGACTAGGAGAGATCTGGATGTGTGTGTGGTATGTAGACACCGCGGGAACGATGTATGTTCCAGAGAGTGTCATACGCAGATCGATTGAGTGTGTGATCATCTGTGAGTATACATTGAATATATTGAATGTATTATGTCAAGATCACCCGCCTGAGGGGATCTGAGTGTCACAAAATACAAACATGAGGACGAGTTTTTGAGAGTGTGTTAAGGGGGCAGATAAGGGGAGGGCAGTGTGCGGCTAGAACTGGGTTGGATTAGTCTGGAGTAACATCAATAGCTAATGCTTATAAACTCATAGTATCTATTTAGATAAGAAGTATTTCTTGTGTTGTTTTTAATATCATTGCACTCACTTTAATAGTTGTATGAGTATGATATAATAAATATGCCACCTGCCGCGTGCTATGTTATTTGCTGTGTGTGGTCGCGAATGATGTGGATGAGTGTGGTAATAACCCCAGTGAAAACCTGGACTCTGCTTCACGAACGAGGATGAAGAAAAAGAGGAAGATCTTCACAGGCATCAGGGGAATTAACAAAGACGAAGAATTCAACATTCAACGATTATGTTACTACTGTACAATAAACTGTTATAATTGTGCTTCTGACCACACTAAGATTATTGATGGACGGAAAGGATCCTTTATATCATAGGCTGGATTCTTCTTGTTATTTCAGGGCGTACTGTCCGTTATAAATATTAATGGTGGGCATTCGTGAGATCTTGAACATGGCTGAAAATCACTTAGTCGCCCAGAGAAGGGCATAACCTAACTTGGTAATGGTGAATCATTGCATGTGTATGACCTACTTTCTGAAGGATGGGGTCAATGCTAAAACTAGCCACATCTGATTTTCGACTCAGAGTCTCGTGACAAGAATGAATAACATCCATTGTACTAGTGAATAGGGGGGTGGGCGATATACATATAGTGCAAGCATATGCCCTCGTCAATTAAGTATAGTGTTATGTCTTTGTTAGAGTTTTGAAACATGCACTTTGCTAAAGTCGTGTCTAGGTCACTAGGTTATGAGGTCACTAGGTTATGAAAATGGAAATTCAGTAGTTTGCTTCTGAACGAAACGGTTGGCAAAATAATCACAAATCGCCAGTGAACACTTCTCAGGTCAATTTTGTGATCGACACGTGAATTGTGAGAAATGTCCGGATGAAATCAGATTTTGATGGTCAGTAAAAGGTCATTTCGCACTCAGATTGTACTAAAATAATTATATCACTTCCGGTAATGGATGCATCGACATGGAATTACATTTCAATTTTCAAACATAAAAACATACACAAAAATTCGTAAGTCTTTTTTCTTCGTTGAGTATACGTTTGTCCCGTAAAAGATATTTTTTTTATTAGCTTAAGAAATCATTGTGTGAAGTGACATATTTTTTCGGGCGATTTGACACACTGACCCAGAGACGTTAGCCAATCAACAAGGATTGAATCATTTTTCGGGAAAACCGGCTTGCGGCCAGAATTACAACTGGCGGATGTCCTTCTGCACTTGTTAATTCGTATCTGTACATTTCAAAATAATACCGTAACCTTCTAAAAATGGCTAGTAATGATGGCACGCTAAACCTCACACACTGTTCGAGTCACCACATATGCAACTACTAGTTACATTGACATGGTACAAACTGTTAGGAATTTTTAAAAGCCACAGACATTGCAATTTAATTTAAAAGTCACCCGACCACCTAAACGTTTTTATGGAGAAAAGATGGACAGCTGATAATTATTATTATTTGTGTTAAACATTTGTGAGGAAATCACAAAACGTTGCAAAAGATTTGAACATGTTCAATCTCACGTACTCACCCCAATATGATTTGCAGCAAAAATCAACTATCAGTGCAAGCCCTCATTAGCCAAATTGAATGATTAAAAGCCCGAAACAATTGTGAAGTGACAGTGTTAATGAAATCCAGAAAATGGACGACAAAGCACACACAACGGTGTCTTTTAACACAGTACGCGTAGAATAAACAAGATAACTGGACATCTTGACCCCATTTCGTGTTCTGAGGAGAACAATAAAGTAAGCCACAGTTTATAATTATCCGCTGCAATGAAAAATTATTTTCAGCTTTAAATTTGGCACCTTGTCATTGGTTCTATGAAATGTGGAAGAAAACTAGTAAAACAAACTGTATGAAAGTTTAATCTAACATCGCAAAACACGAATGTGTACTTTGTTAGAATTCGAATCGACTATGTAAACTACACATTATAAATGTGTACACACACTGGCAACACTATATGATCGTAACAATACCTACTTTGACGTGACTGGTAAACACCAAGGACAGTTTCCATAGTAATGAGATCCATGATTTTATTTCTGCTAATAATAACTACTGCCGGCTTGTTTACTATCCTTTATCATTACATATCCCCATTTTTGTTTATATCCTTTTTCTGTATATACCATTGTTACAGAGCTGTCTTCAGAAATTAACCTCACTTTATTTTTGTCAATTTTAGCATTTGTGAATGCTTTTGATGATTTGATTCAACAATATGGGGAACTGAGATGATAGTCCTGTCAAGTCTAACACACTGACCAGGACGTCGTGTTAGGGTCAGGCACAGCACACTGACCAGGACGTCGCGTCAGGGTCAGACCCAACATACTGATCAGGACGTTGCGTCAGGGGTCAGGCCCAACATACTGACCAGGACGTCGCGTAAGGGTCAGTCACAACATACTGACCAGGAGGTCGCGTCAGGGTCAGGCACAACATACTGACCAGGACGTCACGTCAGGGTGAGGCACAATATACTGACCAGGACGTCGCATCAGGGTCAGGCACAACATACTGACCAGAACGTCGAGTCAGGGTCAGGCACAGCATACTGACCAGAACGTCGCGTCAGGTGAGATACGCCATACTGACCAGAACGTCACGTCAGGGTCAGGTCCAATATACTGACCAGTACGTCGCATCAGGGTCAGGCACAACATACTGACCAGGATGTCGCATCAGGGTTAGGCACAACATACTGACCAAGACGTCGGATCAGTGTCAGGCCCAATCTACCGACCAAGACGTCACATCAGGGTCAGGCCCAACCTACTGACCAGGACGTCACATTAAGGTCAGGCCCAACCTACTGACCAGGACGTCACATCAGGGTCAGGCACAATATACTGACCAAGATCATAATCACTCATCCATGTAGCGTTCCCTGGAAACATGCTGTTTCAAGGATGTCTGGCTGACGAGATGTGGATCGACGTGATCCCCTTAGTAGTGAGTGTCACGCAGATGAAGACAAGAATAGCAGAACCACCTGGAAGACCGCAGTCCACTTTCATCAGCACGCTCGTAATGTGAGGACAGCTACTACATCCTACAAATTAGCGCCCATTTCAGGGTACACAAAAGCGTCAACATACTCATTGTGGGCATTCGACAACAACATTAAACAATATCGTTGCAAACGTTCACTGGTTATTAATGTTTTAATTATTTTTTTTCTATCGCTGTTCTCTATGTATGTCATGTTAGGCTTGACTTCGTTCGTTCTCAATCTGCCACTACCAAACCCTGAAAGGGCTTAAGTAGCAGAATGTAGTCCAGAGAACGGAATGCGTTGTGTCGTAGTTTACAGCTTGACTGCGATATTTACACCTTTCGGTCCAACACATCCGACTTCAGCAATGTCATGTTAGAATATGGTATTTGTCAATTCCGTAACACATGATCTTCATATAACGTCTTCATGTCTTCTATAGACACATATCAATAATGTTATTCTTTATTTAAATGAGTGTGTTTTGATGGTGGTTGCTGCTGTTGTTTGAAGCTGCTCATGTAAAGTTAATCTTACAATTGAATAAATTTCTTTGCTAAGATGTTACAGGGGTCCTTTTGATATCCAGAAGCGTACTAACTGGGTCCTCCTAGCTGAAGGAATTGGTGATTGCAGTGTCGATCCCCACCAAGTTGGTAACACTGCTATACCACATCCTGTTTTCATGCGAACTGCGAAAACATGATGAGAAGACTTGATCCTGTATTTAACCTGACCTTGACCTTAGTGTTCTCTTCCTGTCCCTCCGTGGTGTTAGTTATGCGTTACTGTAATACAATTGCACCGCCACACTTTCATACCCACTTTATTTACTACAGCTTAAATGTTTCTTCACGTTATTGCTTTCATATTCCGACTAGTGAACAGCGGATCTCTCGCAAAATTATAAAATTTAACATGAATACTTCCGGTTTAAATGATGTATGTAGTTTTTCCATTCAATAGCTGCAATTGCTATTAAAACCAAATATATAGCACACTGCAATCAATGTATACAATGATATCCCATTCAACTTATGTAAAAGGCAACACTGGAAATGATAATGAAATAACAATTAAATGATATAGAAAGTACATATTCCTATTTGAAACATTTAACATTTTTCTGACAATGCCCTAGATACTACAGAAACTGTTTAATGTCTACTCTCTGACCTTATAAATTAATACCCTTAATATTGCAACCCAGTAAAACCAAGAATATCGCACATATAAAACCTCTTAATATGGTATAACTGTGTAAAGAAGAAAGTACATAATACATGGCCTTGTATACAAAATAACAATAATAAGTCAATGATAGGGCAACTGTAAAAAGTATCCGAAAGTATGGATCCATGGTACGCCAATATCTCGATAAGATCATTCTAAGTTTTTTGCGTTTTGCTTTTTATACTCCTCCATGAGATGACAGGTACAGGCAGCCATCTCCACTCAAACCTCTTAAAGTCATCATTCCACCCTCCTCCTCCGATGTCCACTAAACACACCCACACCCTCCTCCTCCGATGTCTACTAAACCCACCCACACCCTCCTCCTCCGATGTCCACTAAATCCACCCACACCCTCCTCCTCCGATGTCTACTAAACCCACCCACACCCTCCTCCTCCGATGTCTACTAAACCCACCCACACCCTCCTCCTCCGATGTCTACTAAACCCACCCAAACCCTCCTCCTCCGATGTCCACTAAACCCACCCAAACCATCCTCCTCCGATGTCCACTAAACCCACTCACACCATCCTCCTCTGATGTCCACTAAACCCACCCACACCATCCTCCTCCGATGTCCACTAAATCCACCCACACCTTCCTCCTCCGATGTTCACTAAACCCACCCACACCCTCCTCCTCCGATGTCCACTAAACCCACCCACACCCTCCTCCTCCGATGTCCACTAAACCCACCCACACCCTCCTCCTCCGATGTCCACTAAACCCACCCACACCCTCCTCCTCCGATGTCCACTGAACCCACCCACACCCTCCTCCTCCGATGTCCACTAAACCCACCCACACCCTCCTCCTCCGATGTCCACTAAACCCACCCACACCCTCCTCCTCCGATGTCCACTGAACCCACCCACACCCTCCTCCTCCGATGTCCACTAAATCCACCCACACCATCCTCCTCCGATGTCCACTAAATCCACCAACACCCTCCTACAAATACAAATGATGAATATCCACCATTCATCCAAACCACAATTCAGCTCCGAAGACCCAATTTGCAGTGCAGCAATTTAAAAGTTTCCTTCAAAAGTCAAAGGATCTCTTACATCTGGAGCAATTTTCGACACATTACTGAGCTGAAAACACCCCAGCGAGCGTTTGACCTGAACTACCAAAGCTAGATGATCAAGAGAAGTCATTACCGAACTAAGCAGAAGAATCATTTATTTTACTTATACAATGATTAATTTTAATTGATTTAAAGGTTATATACATTTTTGCATCTTCATAATCATTCCATTTCATAGATCAACTTTATACATATCATTTCATTGCATACTCACTATCTTTTGCAAATATGCGATGATGATTAAACGAAAAAAAACAACAACAGAAAAACGGAAAAAAAACAACAAACAAAACAAACAATTGGAAACCACCTATCAATGACAGGAACTTTCAACGAGAGGATCAACAAATGACATGAAACACTTTTGCATCACTGAAACACTAGGTTAAGGACATACAGATACACACATGCATCCAATCACTGGTTTATGCGTCCTGATATCGCCCAATGGACTACGGTCTGGGGTGGAAAATGGCACGCCTCCGCCAGTAGAAACTAGTGAGGCAAACATCTAAGCAACAACAACATTACCTCACTCTGTTTGATTTTACTCTCTCCTACAACCACACTCTTGCACAACTATCAACGCGCCCTCAGCGTGAGACCCTTCCATTGCACTTTGGTTGGGCTAGCTTCTGAGAGCGCACAAACCTAGCATAGGTACATACAGATGCACACATACATTAATATCGTAAAATTGACTACGGTCTAGGATGGAATAGGCACGCCTCTGCCAGTATAAACTAGTGAGGCAAATACGTAAAATAAAAAAAAACAATAAAACAACAAACAAAGATAATGAAGCGATATAGACACGAGTAAGTTAACTGTTGTTGTTGTTGCTGCTGTTGCTGAATGCTCACAATAATTAACTTTATTAGTCTGTGCGCACTGAAAACGCCCTTAAGTGATGGGTTGCAGTAGCTTTGCTGGTGAAGGTGGAACATGGTCCTCCAAGCGGTTGTGCTATTCTTGTTATCATCTGTGTGTCGCTCACTACTGCGGAGATCACGTCGATTCCCCCACCTCGTTAGTCAGACTGTGATGAAACAGCCTGTTTCCAGGGAAAATAGAATATAAGTGATATGAGGCTCTTGACCAGTACATTTTACCTGACCCTGACTTACATGACTGATCAGTTTATTTTGCCTGACCCTGACTTACATGACTGATCAGTTTATTTTGCCTGACCCTGACTTACATGACTGATCAGTTTATTTTGCCTGACCCTGACTTACATGACCGATCAGTTTATTTTGCCTGACCCTGACTTACATGACTGATCAGTTTATTTTGCCTGACCCTGACTTACATGACTGATCAGTTTATTTTGCCTGACTCTGACTTACATGACTGATCAGTTTATTTTACCTGACCCTGACTTACATGACTGATCAGTTTATTTTGCCTGACCCTGACTTACATGACTGATCAGTTTATTTTGCCTGACCCTGACTTATACGACTGATCAGTTTATTTTGCCTGACCCTGACTAACATGACTGATCAGTTTATTTTGCCTGACTGACTTACATGACTGATCAATTTATTTTGCCTGACCCTGACTTACATAACTGATCAGTTTATTTTACCTGACCCTGACTTACATGACTGATCAGTTTATTTTACTTGACCCTGATTTACATGACTGATCAGTTTATTTTGCCTGACCCTGACTTACATGACTGATCAGTTTATTTTGCCTGACCCTGACTTACATGACTGATCAGTTTATTTTGCCTGACCCTGACTAACATGACTGATCAGTTTATTTTGCCTGACCCTGACTAACATGACTGATCAGTTTATTTTGCCTGACCCTGACTAACATGACTGATCAGTACATTTTACCTGACCCTGACTTACATGACTGATCAGTAAATTTTGTCTGATCCTGACTAACATGTCTGATCAGTATATTTTGCCTGACCAGACGTTACTCTCCTCTCCACGATTATTGGTAAAGCCAATCATATCATATAACTCTTTACGACGTTTCTTTGGTGGAGGTTTGCAATGGCTCTTTTTTCCTTTTCGCGCTGTACTTCAGAAGGTGGATTTGGTTCGTCATGGATGTAGTGTAATGCGGGGCTCGCCATTTAGCTCTCCACTATGGGGAATATTATTACATTATCGATTCTCACGATATCGGCAAGATGTGCCGTGACAAGGTCTGTTGCCATGAACCATAAAGTGAGGTGGTGATCTTGATCAGTACATGTCATCTGACCATGATGTTATTTTTCTCTCACACCTTGATCAGTATGTTTAACCTGGTTATAATGTTGCTCTTCACTCTCACCTTGATCAGTATGTTTTACCTGGTTATAATATTGCTCTTCACTCTCACCTTGATCAGCATGTTTCATCTGGTTATAATGCTGCTCTTCACTCTCACCTTGATCAGCATGTTCCATCTAACTCGGATGCTGCTCTTCACTCCCACCTTGATCAGCATGTTTCACCTGGTTATAATGTTGCTCTTCACTCCCACCTTGATCAGCATGTTCCATCTAACTCGGATGTTGCTCTTCACTCTCACCTTGATCAGCATGTTGAATCTAACCATTTTCGCTCCCAGGATGTTAGCAGTAAGAACACGTTTAATGAATGCATTAACTATCGTGCATATCCTATGTTTTACAAAAACACACACACAAATCTACACACACATACATACACACGCACACACACACAAATTTATGTATATATACATGAGTTCAGCTGAGAGTTATCGGGGTCTGAAAGAGAAGCACTAAAAAGTAATGTTGTAACCTGACAAGTATATTATAATAAGCGACTATAGAGGGTGGTACATGTGACTTGCTACTCCATCCTGTAGAAAAATGTTGCCACAGAAAAGTCAACATGTATTAACAGGTCAATGTTTGATGGCTTGGCAATGTATTTTATGAAAACCAGTGCTCCACTTGGCGGTTTTGATTGTTTGTTGATTGATAAATGCTATTTACATCTTGATATAAAGCATTAAGCCATATGATAAATGGGAAATGAGAATTGGAAAATAAAAAATAAAAATGATCAAGCAAAAGTAAAAAACTGGAGAAATAATAAATTACAAAACTAAAATGTTTTTATGCAAATGTGACAAGCATAGTAAATAAAAGAGAAGAATAAGTCTGTATGTAGAATACAAACCAGATATAATAATCATGAACATATGAGGACATTGCATAAAGTGAACTTGAAATAAAAGTATATACAATGTTAAGAAAAAATAGCGTAGTTGGAGACAAGGTAAAGGGAAGTGACGTTTTTTTAATTATGTCCAAATTCAGTTAATATAACTATCAAAGATGATCTATTACCTGACATCAAAAATGAAAGTGTATGGGGAGAAATAGAAAGTGGGGGTGAAAAAACAGTGGTTGGAGTATCCTACAGATTGCCATCAAGTCCAGAAGAGGAAGAGCTGACTAGTAGTATAGAAAAGGCAAGTGCAGGAAATTATTATTAATTGGAGATTTCAACTTTCCCAAGAATGGGATATGGCAGAAGCACTTGTCGAGTCAAAACAGTTTGTTAAATGCATAACTGACAATTATTTGAATCAACATGTAGAAGCAGCTACCAGAGGCAAAAACACCTAGAACGTAGTATTTACTACAGGGGAAAATGTGATTGAAAACGTGACACTAGGGGAACTGTCTCGCCCAAGTGACCATTAGATAATCCGTTTGGAGCTTATACGCAACGGACGAATTAAACATAAACTCATGAAGATACGACGACTCTAAGGTCGATGTTAAGAAGATGAAAGAGCCAGCGAGTCATGTAATATTGAAAGATATTGTCGGAGGAACAGATGTTGAACAAAACTAGAAAAGCTAAAAAAAAACAAGAATGTGTTTCATGTAGGGAGGTAAGCCCCAAGTGTAAAAAGGGGGTAACTAGATTTATAATTAAATGGAGAAGAGCTAAACTATAGCATGGACAAATATATAGCGGCAGGTAAATCAAAAGGAAAATTAAAAATATGTGGACAAGCAAAACAAAGCTCAGAAAGTGAATATAGTAGCAAAAATAGACGTCGATTAAAGCTTACTCATAGTATCAAGACTGATTGTAAAAGCTTCTTTTATTATATTAGAAATAAACAGTAAACTAACGACAAAGTAGGTCCTAGGTTCTATCTTAAATAGCAC
Organism: Ariolimax columbianus; assembly: GCA_036924085.1. Classification (NCBI taxonomy): domain Eukaryota; kingdom Metazoa; phylum Mollusca; class Gastropoda; order Stylommatophora; family Arionidae; genus Ariolimax; species Ariolimax columbianus. Next base: position 28,424,715 of record JAVGWX010000004.1, on the reverse strand, counting down.
CGGACAAATAATAAGTGAAAATAGGGAGACAGAAAATGTGCTCAATCAATACTTTGGCACAGTTTATACAAAAGAAGATTGCCCCAAGATCCCAGACTTTATATATTTTCAAAAGAAACATGAATGCCGTGGGATTAAGATAAGTCTGTTACCGTTTTTTGTTTTTTTTTAAATGGAGGGGTTGAAAGTGGATAAATGTCCAGATCAATATGGTATTTATCCAAAATTTCTACTTTAGGTAAGTATTCAACTAGCAATTCCATTGGCTCTATTATGCTCGGAATCACTTGCAAAAGGTATTGTTCCAGGGTATTGGAAAGATGCAGGAATGATCCTCTTGTTAAAAACGGGCACAAAATCAGATCCAGCTAATTTTAGACCGGTGAGTTTAACGAGCATATTCTGTAAATTGTTAGAGTAAATAATCAAAGTCAATTTTGTAATGCATTTAGACAAGTTTAATTTAATCAGAAATAATCAGCATGGGTTTATAAGAGGGAGATCCTGCTTAAAAAGTGCATTAGAATTCATGAATGGTGTTACTACATTGATAGATCAAGGGGAACCAGTGGATGCTATTTATCCAGATTTTACTAAAGCTTTAGATAGAGTACCTCACAAAAGATTATTTAAGAAGTTAAAATAACATGGAATATTTGGGGAAATTGCCAAATGGATTGAAAATTGGTTAACCGGAAGAAAGCAGAGAGTGTGCATAAGTAAGGAGTAATCTGACTGGTGTGAAATAAAAAGTATAGTGCCACAGAGCACACCACATTTATTCTTTATATATATAAACGATTTGAATGTCGGATCCATGATTGCAAAATTCTCGGATGACACACAATTATGCAGTAGTGCCTCATCTAAAGCAAAATGTGGATATCCATTGAGGTCAGATTGAGATAAAATTCGAGAATGGTCTGTGAGCTGGCAAATGGAGTTTAATGTGGACAAATGTACAGTCATCCTTGTGGTATATATAATATGAACCATAATTTCAGAATGGGCGAGAACAATATTAGAAAGATAGAAAATGAAAGGGTCCTAGGGGTTATAATGGATCATACAGGGAAGTTAGTGAGCAAGTCCAGGTAGCAGTGAAAAAAGTAAATGCAATGTTAGGTATGATACAAAGAAATATTAAACATAGGGCCAAGAAAACGATTGTCAAACTGTACCAATCATTAGTAAGATCTAGATTTGAGTACTGTGTACAGGTGTGTAGTTCCTATCGTAGAGGGGATATAAACATGGTCGAAATAAAACAAAAAAGAGTGACAAAGCTGAAAGTGGAATTCCAGAAATAAAGTTATTAGCAAAGAAAACCGGCCTAAAGTGTCTAGAAAAGAGAAGAAATTCGAGGTGACTAAATAGTTTTATACGATAATCAACGGTAACGATAGATTAGAATATAGCAAGGTTTTCAAAATAGAACCACCAAAAAGAAGAACAAGAGCGCATAGCTACAAATTAACTTAAGATAGGTCTAGATTAGATATTAGGAAATATTGTTTTAGTTAGAGAGTGGTGAATGCTTGAAATGCATTGCCACAGGAAATAATGGAGGCATAGAAATATTAATGAATTTAAGAACAGATTAGATACGCAAGTTTTTAAAGCAAAGGCAATGTAAATGAAACTGGTTTTATACAGACTGCAGAAACTTCTAAACCAGTATAAAGATGCTTAGTTAAGTTAAGATATTGTTATAATAAGAAGTGGTATGTTCGCCAGATACCTTGTCGTTCTTTCATCTGTATTTTGTTCTAGGAAGAGGCACGCAAAGCGTTATTCGGGTTGGAGCAGACTTATCGCCAGTCTCCCAGAAAGTACAAGAGGTATTGTGAAAGTAATGTTGAAGTTGTAATGATGTTGTAATGATTGACCTCCAGTTCTATGAGGCTGGATGGCTATTTCCTTTAATCGGTGTCTTGTTTTCTCTAGCTTATATCAGAAATGGATACACATTTTAAAGATAGATGAACTGGAGCGTTACACGACATTGTCACAAACTCGATTCATTTCCTTTGATAGACTAGCGATCAAACTGCTTCGCCAGTTGTACGCTGGTACGTAAATATGTCGACAAAATGTTACACTAGCCCTAAGGAGATAAAAGAATAGCATTACTGCAACTTGTCGGACATGAATTAAGGAGGGCAGTAAGGAAGATTGGGCATGGGGCTCGATACCCCATCCTGTAAGAACATTATTGGATTCAAACTTCTATACATATATGCAGGCCAACATTTGATTACTTATCATGTAGTTTTCGACATCTATACTTTACAGGAAGCTGGCAAGGTTCTTATTGATTGATTGATTGATTAATTGATTGAAGTAATTAAGTATTTATAATGATGAACATGGGTTTTCTGCTTGCTTGTGACCATGTCATGTATGTTCAAGATGTCAGCTCACACTACCAATTGTTCAAAGAAGACCAAGTTATCACACTACGTCTTCGAACTGGCCCCAACAGAATGAGGCATCACCAAGCTCAAGATAGGTACCACCAGCATTTGTTACTACAGCTTTGAAAACATGACAGCATCACATGTACTTCAGGACTGACCCCAGGAAGGACACAGACCAGAGGAGAAGGATGTGGCCAACGCTCGCCGACCTTCTAGGAGGATAAACTGTACGCCGGTATTGAGACAACAAAAAAGAAATCATAATTTATTGAAGAATCCTATTGTATCATATCATATTGAAGACTCAGTCTAAATGAGCAATGGGCGTAGAATAAAGTCGCATAGTAATCTACTCTGTCAATATGTGAGTATAATCGAATCCTGTCAAATACGACAAACGTCAATGATTGCTAATTTGCATACATGTCACTGAGCATCCTTGAGTATGTCCCATTTCATATTTGAGATTGATAATTCAATAGCAGCCTGTTAACTGGTAATACATTTAACTAACGTGATGTGCGCTTCGTGTTTCTCCGTGTTAAGCACATATACAGAGCACCATGCCTTGTAGTTCATTGTCCTTTTCGCTCTTGGTGTAGTGCTTTTTGAAGCAGCCTATCTCTTTATTTTAAAATAATCCTTCACTTGCTACGATTATTCTAACTGTGCATCATCTTCTAAGTATTCTTCTGTTTAAACACATCTCTACGGTTTCAATTGCCTTAGTCTATTTATTAATTGTCAGTGGTGTATTTCCACATCGAAGATTCCGTGGCAAAGTCGTTATGGTGGTGTGGGTTCAACTCCGGCATACGCTGCCTTTTTCCCGGGTGCTTGATGCGGAGCCCTGCATCTCGTAGTCGTCTTGTCTTTGACTTGCAATTGGGGTCGGGCAGCTCGAGACGAGAGAGTGAGGATAAAAAGTCGCGCAGTTAATTCTTACTAACAATTAAATTATGCCATCATCGTCTACGACGGAAAGCGGCCCTAGATTTTGCCTTTTTTATTTCCACAACACATAATTGGCTCTATGAAACATCCGACAACATTCAGCCTCTAATTCTTTAACAAATACCATTGCTATAGCTGCACATTAAAACATACGGAGCGGCAAAACACCTTCAGACGATTGTAAACTTTGTGTTGAACTTTGTATCTATCGTCTTTGCGTCACTCGCATGTCACTCGGACGAGAGACATAAAAGGCAACATATTTCTACTCAGGATTTGTGTGCTTTTTAAGTGTATCAGTGTATGACTAATCACGAGCATTGAGAGGGCACTCATGAATTCTGAAGTGTCATTCAAATGTCCGAATCATAATAGTGAAGAGGAAAAAAAGAATTTTTAACGTTGTTTAATGCATAATTAGGAACATGCCAACCCCCCTCCCCTCAAGAAACTCACCCCCTCCCTTTCACTTAGTCACTACGTTATGTCATAGTCTCAGAAACAACAGCTCACGAACAATCCCAAACTAAATATACATTTTGTTTGTCACATCCGACATCAAGCACGACTATAAAGTCAGCTAAGTCTTCCAGCTGGAGTACACAATTTTTAGTAGATAAAATTGAATGTAGTTTTTAACAACCATCTGTTTAGTGCCAAACATTTACTTAATTATACCAGAAACAACTTCAAAGAAAAGATAACACCGCAGACGATAATAAGAAGATACACATCAATTAAACAAAGTAACAAATATTAAGTTATATAAACCATTAGATCTATATAATTGAAACAATTGCTGAGACAGTGAGTATAGAAATATGGCAATACTATCATCAAGACTGCTTCGTGCATTTTTCGCTGCCTTTATGGTAAGTTCATTTGAAAAATATAGCTTGTCGTTAACTATAACACTCAGATAATTGGAACGCTTTTTTTTTAGTTCCAGACAAAGTAATATCACCACTTACAATTCGTGTAATATTTTATGTGTATTTGTGCGTGCGTGTGTGCATGTGTGTATTTGTGTGCTAGCGTGTGTGCATGGGTCTGTGTGTGTGTGTGTTTGTGTGTGTGTGTGTATGTGTCTGTCCTTTTATCTGACTCGGTAGCCAGTTGCCTTTGTTATACATATCTTCCTATATACAATATGTGGTCTACATTAATTGACACACGCACATTGCTCTGTATTGCATTTATATGTTGAATGACAAAGCCGTCGCGAATCTAGTTAAAAAGAAGCACGCACACACGCACAGGCACCAATTGTTATGCTGTTTATGATATACAACAATAATAGATTCAGTATATTTAGAAGAACTTTGTCAACACTATGTTTTACCGTTACGGTAGTATTTATATAAAGAGGGACAACCATCACACACTCACATTACAACTTTATTATCGGTGTCAGTCTGGCAAATACCCGTATGTGAGGAAGCCATCAATATTCTGTTTCGATATTTCGCAGTGCTTTACCTATGCGGGCCTAGGTCTTTGGTCAGTCCATCTCGCCATTTCATAGATGGGCAGACCCGTGGACGTGTACTGGCGTATGGCCATCTGACTGTTGTTGTATATGTCATCTGCTGTCAGACATGCGTACTATATATCCAGTCTAGCAATGTTTGCTTAACATCCCTTTCTCCACAACGTCCCAAAAGAAAGTTTTATGTCGAATATATCTGTTTCTTATCAAATCCTGTATCTTAATTTTTAGTACGCGATATTAAATTTCTCACTGAGTGACTAAGAGGATCTCAGCATCTGTTTTTCGGCAATTTTGACATTTTTCATCAGTAAATCATTGCTGGACTCAGAGTGATCTGCCAGGGTCTTTGTGTATGGCAAGGACAAGAATAGCACCACTGCCCCACAGAGAGTATATCGTAAGGCGATTACATGTGGGACCTTGCTTAACACCGGCAAGGGGAGGTAGTTTGTTTAGAGCAGTATAGATGGGACATAACAGGCACTTTGCTCTAGTGTTTGAGTCTAAAGATGCACATCGGTTAATCCCCCTCCGTAAGCGCTTGTTCCAACGCAGCGGAGTATTAAGCTTCTCGAGATTAAACGGGAACCCTTCTCTTGGCTACATTCAGCACAAACGACAGCTGAGACCTGCACAGGGCATCTGCCCCTGTAGAACTAAGAAATCATTGCTGGAAGGACCACGCAATTAAAAGTGACTTTTACTGTGGCATTTCGTCTCATTTAGGATTGACTTAATCGTATTTTAACAATTATAAGATGTTTTTCGTTATTTAGAGATTTAGTGGTAATTGTGTTTGTGACATTTATCTCTTGACATAGGGAAATATAGGAGTTGACATCCTCAGTGGTTTCCTCTGCCAGTTTGATGTTCTGCTTCAGGCAGTATGGGATTTTGTGGCATCGTGTTTTGCTTTCACTTATTTCCAGGCCAGCAGCTCTGCCGAACTTATTTAGATCGCTCAATGATTGTTGGGCTTCATCATTGGTGTGACTGATGAGCACGATGCCATCTGCAAATCGTAAGTGGGTCAGCCACTCGCCATCTGTATTTTCGCCTCTGTCGATCCAATTTATTTTTTTGAAAATCTCTTGGAGAGCCGCTGTACATATCTTTGGAAAGATGCTGTCGGCATGTCGGACTCCTCTCGCTATCAAAACATCAAACTGGACGGTTGCGTGGCGGGATGGCTATATTATAGTCTTAGTTGGTCCCGATATTCAGTGTGATATAAGTGTAAAGATGCCACGGTCTCTGAGAGCATTAACCACATCAATTGTCTGCCTACTGTCAAAGACTTTATCAGTTCAGTTCAGTTCATCCCGTAACCCATCAGATCGTTGGGGCACACATAAAGACATGAAAATCCCACGCCAGCTCTCTCTGTCTGTCGCCGCCTGACGTATCTCACCGTGACGAAGGCCTGACCACTCAGTGATGTTGTCCACCAATCTCTTTCTTAGACGTCCTCGCTCTCTCTGTCCCGGTACGGATCCAAAGAGTATCGAGTTGGGAATTCCGTTGGACCACGCGACGTGCCCGCACCAAGCCATCTTTCGTCTATTGATAGTTGGGAACAGATCTTCAAAAGGACCAATAGCGTCTTCAACTCTCTGACGGATGTCTATGCTCGTGACACGATCCTTATATGTAACATTTAGGAATTTTCTTTAGCACCGCATTTCCATTGCACGTATTCTGCCCTGGATATCTGCTGTAATGGTCCAGGTCTCGCAGGCATACAGAAATATTGACAGCACCAAAGAGCGCAGTGGTCTGACTTTTATGCAGAGGGCGAGGCGCTTGTTTCGCCAAATAGGTTGCAGCCTGGTCAGCGTCGCTGTTGTTTGTGCTATTCTGGCAATTACCTCTGACTTTATGGTAATCGATAAAAACAAGACATAAAGGTATGCGCAGTTCACGTGCCCTCTCCTTCAGCTGACTGATCTCGTGAAAGTGGTGAATGGTGGAGAAACCTTTCCTGATTCCAGCTCGTTATCGAGTTTCCTGTCGATTCTGGTCACCTATCAACAATCATTGATTTCTAAATGACGACAGTTTAACGGAAATTTAACGGATTTCATTTAGTAACACAAATGCAATAACACAACATTGGCAGCAAGAAGTAACGATAGTCATTTCCTCCGCCTCAACGGAGCATGTTGCCTGGGGGAAAAAGGGATTGGGGTGGGGTTTTATGATCTTGGTTTGCAAGCCGAGAATACATAGAAGGCCACGATCTGTATGATAGACTAGACAGGTTAGGTTTTTTAATGTTATGACCGCTTCTCACAGTGGCTTAGCTGTCAATGGTTACCTGACAAAGTTATGGGGAAACACGTTGAGCCGTGGAAGCTACGGAGTTCGAGATCTGTCGTCGGCCATTTCAGTAATTGATGAGACTGGGTACATATGACAAATGGCGACGCAGGTGCAGTAAAGTTAGTTCAATAAGCTATTTTACATTTCATTTACCATTTTTGCTACAACATAAACAGAGAGACATTATGATCTACAAGCGAACCATTACAACTACAAACACTTCCTCCACATAGTCACTGATTGATACCGTCATTATTTCAAAAGACACCATTGTTTCTATTTAATGAACAGCTTTACCACTGCATGGTCCTGGCCTCTGGAAGAACCATCGACGAAATTATAGCGAGTTCTTCGACCTCTGTGGCTAGCTACGATTTTATTGGTGATATAGCTGGAAGCGTTATACGCATGGAGCTGGACATGATGTTGACATTGGACCAGTATTTCACTCTTTATGTAAGTAACACTATTCAGTTGTTTACTTTTATTGGATTAAATTTCATACCATTAAAGATTTCACCATTTCAAATCAACGTATGCTAGTCATAGTATTCATCTATTTGCTACTGAAAAACTGAAATAGCAGATTACAAGTTTCATCTGTTTTACTTTCAGGGCAAACAGAACATTTCCGACTCAAAAAATGGTAAACAAACTCCACGGAAGAAAAGAAAAGCTATCAGTAATCTGACCAAGCGCTGGACTAACAAGGAAATTCCATACATCATCGATAGATCCACCTTCAACACAAAAGACATCATCCAAATACAAAAGGCTTTTCAGGAATGGGAGGACAACACGTGCATCACATTCAGGCGAGCTTCTAGTTCTGATTCTAACTTCGTACATTTCGAAGACGGATCAGGCTGCTCATCAAACATTGGAATGATTGGAAGAAAGCAAACGATTTCTCTGGCTGTTGGTTGTCGATCTATGGGAGTTATTGCTCATGAAATTGGTCACGCAGTAGGATTCTATCATGAACAGAATCGCCCAGACAGAGACGATTACATTATTATTAAAAAGGAAAACATAATTCATCCAGATCTATATAATAATTTCGTGAAATATTCATCATCAGCCGTATCTACCTATGATGTCCCGTACGATTACAAGAGCATCATGCATTATGGGGGTACATCGTTTTCTAAGAACGGACAGTACACCATTCTGACAATAGACCCCGACTTTCAAGAGATCATAGGAAACCGAGAAGGGTTGAGCTTTAACGATATCAAACTTGCCAATCTGATGTACAAATGCAGTGAAAGATGTGTGTCAACTATCAGCTGCCCTAAGGAAGGCTTCATGGATAAAAACTGTCAGTGTTGGTGTCCTGGTGACCCGCTTACAAAATGCACAGAGCCAAAAACTCGTTTGAGCACACAACGACCTGAGTTAAAAACTTTGAAACCCACTCTCAGACCCACTGTTAGACCTACACTTCGACCAACTGTCAGACCCACACTTCGACCTACTAGCAGACCTACCACTTGTATGAACATGAACTCGATGTGTCCATCGTGGGCCACAGCTGGTTACTGTCAAACAAGCTATTACGTGAAAACGTACTGTAAATCGTCATGTTCTACATGTAGAGAAAGTACCGTACCAGTAAGATCATGCAAGGACGTCAGATTGAGCTGCAAGTTGTGGGGAAATCGAGGTTACTGCACTGGCGTCTTCGCCAATTTCATGAGCAGGAATTGTCCTGTGACATGTAACCTTTGTGAATCCACGGACACAAGTAAAGCCACGAGCAGAACCTTCGTAGTCGAAAGAGATGTTAGTGAGAGAGATGGTAGAGATGGTAGTGAGAGAGATGGTAGTGTACATTTGATGTCATCAAGTTTGTTAACAATAATAACTGGAATCTTAAGCGCTTTTGTAAAGAAAATGTAATTTACTTTTGTTTACTATGTTTGTTGATTTTATTGTTGTATACTTTTTTATAACGTGTAATAGAAAGTAAGTTCTTCAGCAGACTTAACTGCTGGTCAGGAATGAAGTGTTAGAGACTTGAGTATACTAAGCCTCAGCTTGTGAGGTGTGGTGACCAGTTCGCTTTCTGGCTGGCTTTTCCCTCCCCAACCGTAATTAAAATACCCATTTACAGTTGGGTTGACTGGAACTGCCGGTAATGTGAGTTGAACCTCGTACCTTTGCCACGAAAAGCGAGTGCTCTACCACTGAATTAATCAGTGTAATATCGTTTTTAAAAGAAGATAATATGAGCTAACACATATTCAAACCCTTGAACCTCTCCTGTACATGAAAATGCAAGCGCAGACGATCTCCACAGAGTTACATATTAGCTTGACCTGTTGTTAATCGACTCACTGTCCCCTGTTTGTATTAGTCGATTGCATGTATTTACGCATAGTTGTAAATATTTGTTTCGTGTCTGTATGTTTGTGTTGAGGGATCCTGCATCTGTGATTCTATAAGTGTGTCTGTCTGTCTAATTAGACCAATTATAATGCAATTATGTTAGTTTGTCTGTCTGTTTAATGATGAGTATGTTGTTCTAATTATGTTAGCTTATTTGCAAGCTCAACAAGTCCATTCGTTTATGAGCTGCTGGTAGCACTAGTGTATACACTGATCGTCATTTACCGAGAGGGTCTGAAAATCTATTTATAGTTTGCCCAGAATACAATGACGTCGGTTTTTGACAGAACAGAACATAACTGTATGTTTAAGAAACCCACTGAGATTCTAATTCTATTATTGTGTCTGTACATTTAATAAGCTGACAAAGGTTGTAGTTTGGTATGTCTGTTCTAAGTTTAACACGGCCACCGAAGATGTCATTCTGTTAGTTTGTCTGTCTATTGTACAATGCCACTGCGGATGGACTTCTAGTTAGTTTGTCTGTCTATTGAACAAGGCCACTGAGGATGGACTTCTGTTAGTTCGTCTGTCTATTGAACAAGGCCACTAAGGATGGACTTCTGTTAGTTTGTCTGTCTATTGAACATGGACAATGAGGATGGACTTCTGTTAGTTTTTCTGTCTACTGAACAAGGCCACTGATGATTGATTTTTGTTAGTTTGTTTGTCTAACAAGCCCAATGAGGTCGCAATTATGTTATTTTTCCAACCGTCTAACAAGTCCACTGTGGAAGTAATGCTGTTAGTTTTCCTATCCGTCTAACAAATCCACTGTGGAAGTAATGCTGTTAGTTTTCCTATCCATCTAACAAGTCCACTGTGGAAGTAATGCTGTTAGTTTTCCTATCCGTCTAACAAGTCCACTGTGGAAGTAATGCTGTTAGTTTGCCTATCCGTCTAACAAGTCCACTGTGGAAGTAATGCTGTTAGTTTTCCTATCCGTCTAACAAATCCACTGTGGGAGTAATGCTGTTAGTTTTCCTATCCATCTAACAAGTCCACTGTGGAAGTAATGCTGTTAGTTTTCCTATCCGTCTAACAAGTCCACTGTGGAAGTAATGCTGTTAGTTTTCCTATCCGTCTAACAAGTCCACTGTGGAAGTAATGCTGTTAGTTTTCCTATCCATCTAACAAGTCCACTGTGGAAGTAATGCTGTTAGTTTTCATATCCGGCTTACAAGCCCACTGAGGATGGACTTCTGTTAGTTTGTCTATTTAAAAAGTGACGCTGAGATGTATCCCTATCCTAATAATAAACAACTGCCTATACTGATGTCAGTTCTCACGTGTTCACACTGAACACTATTTTGTATACTGATATTATGTACATAAATATTTGTGTTTTCAAGTAGTACCTTGTTAGTATCAGACATTCTGAACCACAGCGTATTACATAAAGTAAAATGCAAAAAGATACACCTTTGCTGAAGTTAATGAAATAAATATTTTACCATGCACATCTGATTACGGTGGATCTATTTTGATACATTTGTTTACAAAAAATGTTGTCTGTTTCTCTTCTCTTTGTTTTTATTCACATTCTGTCAAGTTATGTTCTCTGTGCTCCAATTGTTGCTATAATGTGAATATTTATGTTACATTGGTATATGTACAGTTATTAAAACAAATTTGAAGTTATACAAGTGTTATATTTAAAAATAATTTAAACAACTGTAACTATTTATTTGTATTTTCCCGTCTAGATTTACTGATAAGCCCTCAAGGAGCTGAAGTGGTCCTTCTTGGGCCAAGTTTGTTTTGTCGGCCGTTTAAGGCCGTACTGTTCTTAGTTTTCTTTCATTTTACCTATCCTTTTGCAGCACCGCAAATAAGGTTAATATGTGCAGATAATATTGATCTCTCTCTTGTGCTTGGTGTCTTGAATATGTTTATTTCGTGATCCTTTTGTCATCTTTCAGTAACATGATCAGTAAACTACAACCGAAAGCTGATTTGCTCTCTCTCTCTCTCTCTCTCTCTCTCTCTCTCTCTCTCGCTCTCTCTCTCTCTCTGTCTCTCTTAGTAAGCCTTAATAAATCTTGTAAAATAGGAAAAAAGCCACCTGACCTCCCACAGCAATAGAAAATAAGAGTAAGCCACATAAACTCGCAATATCAAATAGGAGGAAGCATCCTGACCTCACACAATAGTATACAATAGAAGATGACATCCGGATTTCACACAACGGTTTAGAATGGGGGAGGCATCCTGACCAAGCACACGAGTAGACAATTAGAGGAGACATCCCGACCTCATACAGTACTACAATAGAAGGAGACATGCTTACCTCACCCACTAGTATACAATATGAGGAGGCATCCTGACCTCACACAACACAATTAAAAATCAGTTAGAATTACAATTTTTGGTTATGTTACATTCCGCTTGACCAGACGTGGTCGTTAGCAATGGTAACTATCAGAAACTATTAACTACAAATAAAAGAGAACATGTTCTAATGTCGACTAGGTAAACGAAAAGAATGAGATAAAATGCAACGCCATCAATTCTTTTAAAGTGTTAGCTTTGAAGTCCAAAAGGGAGCGGTGGGAGGATTTTACTACCAGTGTTGGTAATGGTAATACTCTCCAGAGGTTCTGGCACATGGATCGAAAGATGAATAGAAAGATCACAACCAAGCTTATTCTCACCATCCAACCTCACTTTCTTAGACAAATACCATTGCCATAGCTGCCATTAAAACTGACGGAGCGGCTAACACGTCCAGATGATTGTTAACTTTGTGTTGAACTTTGTGTCTATCGTCTTTGTGTCACTCCCACGTCACTTCCACGTCACTCGGAAGAAAGACATAAAACGCAATACCTTTCTTACTCAAGACTTTGTGCGTCATCAGTGTATGACTAACCATGAGCATTGCGAGTGTATTGAGTAAGTCTGACGTGGCATTCAAATGTCAGACTCATATTAGTCAAGAAGAAAAAATAATTTGTAAATGTTGTTTAATGCATAATTACAACACCCACTCACCTCCCACTTCCAAATATTACGATATATTAACCATTACATCCACATAATTGAAACAATTGCTGAGACACGGAGCATAGAAATATGGCACGACTATCGTCAAGACTGCTTCGTGCATTTTTCGCTTCCTTTACGGTAAGTTCATTTGAAAAATATAGGTTGTCGTTAACTATAACACTCAGTTAATTGCAACGCTTTTTTTTTTAGTTCTAGACAAAGTAATATCACCACTTACAATTCGTGTAATATTATATGTGTATTTGTGTGCTTGCGTGTGTGTGTGTGTTTGTGTGTGTGTGCGTGTTTGCGTGCGTGTGTGCATATATGTGTATGTGTGTGCTTGCGTGTGTGCATGTTTGTATTTGTGTGCTTGCGTGTGTGCATGCGTGTTTGTGTGTTTGTATGTGTGTGTGTGTGTGTATCCTCCTATCTGGCTCGGTAGCCGATTGTCTTTGTTATACCTGACTTTAAATATAGAATATATGCGGGGACGGCGTGGGCTAGTGGTTAAGTGACACGGCTCACAAACAGAAGGTGCTGGGTTCGACCCCCATCACAGCACCAGCCGTTACCCCGGGGAAGCAAACCCTTAGAAAATGCAGGAGGAAGCAGACCCTTAGATAAAATGTATGCTGAAGTCAGACGCACTGGGCCGACAGGAGCAAAATAAAAACCACAGTGCAACGCACACCGCCTTGGGGAATTGATAAATAAGGCAAACGCAAAAAAAACCAAAACAAAAAACAAACAAACATATATAGAATATGTGGTCTACTTTAACTGACATAAGCACATTGCTCTATATTGCCTTTCTTTGTTAAATGACAAAGCCCTCGCGAATCTAGTTTACAAGAAGCAAGCACACAAGCACAGGCACCATTTGTTATGCTGTTTATGATATACAACAATAATAGATTCAGGATATTTAGAAGAACTTTGTCAACACTATGTAATACCGTTACGGTAGTATTTATATAAAGAGGGACAACCATCACACACTCACATTACAACTTTATTATCGGTGTCAGTCTGGCAAATACACCGTATGAGAGGAAGCCATTAATGTTTTGTTTCGATATTTTGCAGTGCTGTACCAATGCGGGCCTATGTTATTGGTCAGTCCATCTCGCCATTGGGCAGATCCATGGACGTGTACTGGCTTTGGCCACCAGACTGTTGTTGTGCGTATCATGTGCTGTCGGACATGCGTACTTTATATCCAGTCCAGAAATGTTTGCGTAACATCCCTGTCTCCACAACGTCCGGAAAGAAAGTTTTATGTCGAATTTATTTGTTTCTGATCTTATGCTGTATCTTAAATTTTATTTCGCCACGTTACATTTCTTCCTGAGTGACTTGAAACTTCTCTGCGTGCTCTTGCTGTGGCCTTGCGTCTCATAGAATACTACTGGCTTAATGATGCTGAAGCAATACCTAGCTGATATTCGTTGTTTATAGATTTCATGGAGGGCGTGGTCGAAGGGTTCGAATCCCGGATATGGCATATGTTCTTTTTCTGTAGGGGGTGAAATAATCAGTCAAAGCTAGCGCACACGACGTGGTGACAGCAGTGGCGAAGCGGCCTGTAGTTCTCAGCCTAAAAAACGTTGGACTACCCCAGCAATGGAAACAAGTCATATTGACAGTGTATATGTTTCGTGGTAATTGTGTGTGTGGTATTTGTCTCCTGACATAGGTAGATATAGGAGTTGACATCCTCCATGGTGTCATCTTCCAGGTTAATGTTCTGCTTTAGGCAATTTAAGCTTTTGATGCATCGTGTTTTACTTTCACTTATTTCCAGGCCAGCAGCTCTGCCGAACTCATTTAGATCGTTCAATGATTGTTGGGCTTCATCATTGGTGTGACTGGTGAGCATGATGCCATATGCAAATCGTATAAGGGGGGAGCCACTCGCCATCTGTATTTTCGCCTCCGTTATTCAAATTTACTTGTAGGAAAATCTCTTCGAGAGAAGTTGTAAATATCTTTGGAAAGATGATGTAGCCATGTAATATTCCTTTTGCTTTCCAAACATATGCTGGAAGGTTGTGTGGCGAAAAGGCTATATTGCAGTCTTTGTTAATTTCTCCGATCAGTTTAATATAGGTTTAGAGATGCCCGGTCTCTGCGAGCATTTACCACATCAATTGTCTCCATACTGTCAAACCTTTATCGTAATCGATAAATACAAAACATAAAGGTATGCTTAGTTCACGTGCCCTCTCCCTCAGCTGACTGATCTCGTCGAAGTGGTGAATGGTGGAGAAGACTTTCCTGATTCCAGCTCGTTTTCGACGGTGTTGTGAACTTGGTTTTGCAAACCCAGCATACCTGGTACGTCACGATCGGTATAATTGGTCGGTAAGTTAGTTTTTTTCATGCTTTGACTCCTTCTCAGGTGGGTTTAGCTGTCAATGGGTACCTGACAAGTCAGGGGGAAATAACGTTGAGCTGCGGAATTTACGGAGTTCAAGTTCTGTTGTCGACACTTTCAGTAATGGAAGGGACTGGGTACATATGACAAATGGCGACGCAGGTGCAATGAAGTTGGTTCTATAAGCCATTTTCCATTATATTTACCATTTTTGCTGCAACATAAACATATATATATATTATGAGCTACGAACTATTGCAACTACAAACACTTCCTCCACATAATCACTGATTGATACTTTCATTATTTCAAAATACACCATTGTTCCTATTTAATGAACAGCTTTACCACTGCATGGTCCTGGCTTCTGGTAGAACCATCGACGAAATTATAGCGAGTTCTGAGACGTCTGTGGCTAGCTGCGACTTGATTGATGACACACATGGAAGCGTTATACGCATGGAGCTGGACATGATGTTGACATTGGAACAGTATTCCCCTCTTTATGTAAGTAACACTATTCACTTGTTTACTTTTATAGAATTAAATTTAACACAATTAAAGATTTCACCATTTCAAATCAACGGATGTTAGTTATAGTATTCATCTATTTGTTACTGAAAAATTCAAATAGCAGATTACAAGTTACATCTGTTTTACTTTCAGGGCAAACAGAACATCTCCAACTCAAAAAATGGTAAACAAACTCCACGGAAGAAAAGAAAAGCTATCAGCAATCTAATCAAGCGCTGGACTGACAATGAAATTCCATACAACATCGAGAGATCCACCTTCAACACAGAGGACATCATCCAAATACAGAAGGCTATAAACGAATGGGAGGACAACACGTGGATCACATTCAGGAACGCGACTAGTTCTGATTCTAACTTCGTAGATTTCAATAACGGATCAGGCTGCTCATCCTACGTTGGAATGAAAGGACGAAATCAAACTATTTCTCTGGCAAATGGCTGTCGATCCATGGGAATTATTGTTCATGAAATTGGACACGCAGTAGGATTCATACATGAGCACTGTCGCCCAGACAGAGACGATTACGTTATTATTAACGAGACAAACATAAATGCGAAATATTCAAACGAATTCAAAATATATTCACCATCAGTAATATCTACATATGATGTCCCGTACGATTACAAGAGCGTCATGCATTATGGGGGCAACGTATTTTCTAAGAACGGTCAGTACACTATTCTGACAAAAAAAACCCGAATTTCAAAAGATCATAGGAAACAGGAAACGGTTGAGCTTTAAAGATATCAAACTTGCCAATCTGATGTACAAATGCAGTGAAAGATGTGGGTCAACAATCAGCTGCCCCAAGGAAGGATTCATGGATAAAAACTGTCAGTGTTGGTGTCCTGGTAGCCCGCTTTCAAAATGCACAGACCCAGAAATTCCTTTGAGCACACAACGACCTGAGTTAAAAACTTTGAAACCCACTCTCAGACCTACTGTTAGACCTACACTTCGACCTACTGTCAGACCTACACTTCGACCAACTTTCAGACCTACACTTCGACCAACTGTCAGACCTACACTTCGACCAACTGTCAGACCTACACTTCGACCAACTGTCAGACCTACAATTCGACCAACTGTCAGACCTACACTTCGACCAACTTTCAGACCTACACTTCAACCTACTAGCAGCCCCCCACTGAAGCCTATATCCACCACTTGTATAGACACGCACAGCAACTGTCCGGCGTGGGCTAAACTCGGTTTCTGTCAAACCAACGATTTCACGAAGACGTATTGTAAGTCTTCATGTTTTATGTGCATAGATAGTACCGTAACAGTAAGATCATGAAAGGACGACAGATTTAGCTGTAAGTTGTGGGACATCGAGATTACTGCACTGGCGTCTTCGTCAATTTCATGAGCAAGAATTGTCCTGTGACATGTAACCTTTGTGAATCCACGGAAACCAGTGAAACCATGAGCAGAGCCTTCGTAGGCGAGAGATGTAAGCGAGGGAGATGGTAGCGAGAGAAATGGAAGCGAGACAGATGATAGTGAGAGAGAAGAAAATATAACGAGACAGATAGTAGCGAGACAGATGGTAGCTAGAGAGATGGTAGGTACAGACGACAACGAGAGAGTTGTTGCGAGAGAGATGGTAACGAGGCAGATGGTAACGAGACAAATGGTAGTGAGACAAATGGTAGTCAGTGAAATGGTAGCGAGAGAGACGATAACGAGACAGGTGGTAACGAGACAGATGGTAGTGAGAGAGATGGTAGGTACAGACGACAACGAGAGAGTTGTTGCGAGAGAGATGGTGACGAGACAGATGGTAACGAGACAGATGGTAGTGAGAGAGATGGTATCGAGACAAATGGTATCGAGGGAGAAGGTAGTTTCCTTTTGGTGTCATCAAGTATGTTAAAAATAACAACTGGAATCTTAAGCGGCATTGTAAATAAAATATAATTGACATTTGTTTACTGTGTTTGTTGGTTGTATTGTTGTATACATTTTTATAACGTGTAATAGAAAGGAAGTTCTCCAGCAGACTTAACGGCTGGTCAGGAATGAAGTGTTAGAGACTTGAGTATACTAATCCTCAGCTTGTGAGGTGTGGTGACCAGTTCGCTTTCTGGCTGTTTTTCCTTCCCTTAGCGTAATTCAGA
Organism: Ariolimax columbianus; assembly: GCA_036924085.1. Lineage (NCBI taxonomy): Eukaryota > Metazoa > Mollusca > Gastropoda > Stylommatophora > Arionidae > Ariolimax > Ariolimax columbianus. The sequence continues at coordinate 28,407,108 of JAVGWX010000004.1, read as the reverse complement.
TACCCATTTACAGTTGAGTTGACTGGAACTGCTGGTAAAGGAAGTTGATCCTCGTACCTTTGCCATGAAAAGCGTGAGCTCTACCACTGAGCTAATAGCCTTTTTAAAAGCATGCAATATGAGCTAATACATATTCAAACACTTGAACCGTTTTTGTACATGTAGATGCTAGCGAAGACGATATCCGCAGATGAGTTACATACTGACGTGCTGTTAATAGATACACTGTCCCCTGTTTGTGTTAGACGACTGTATATATTTAAGCATAGTTGTAAATATTTGTCTCGGGTCTGTAAGTTTGTTGAGGGGTCCTGCATCTATGATTCTATAAGTGTGTGTGTCTGTCTAATTAGGCCAATTATAATGTTATTATGTTCGTTTATCTGTCTGTTTAATGAGGATTATGCGGTTATAATTATGTTAGCTTGTCTGCAACTTGAACAAGTCCATTCGGTTATGAGCTGCGGGCAGTAACAGTGTGTACACTCGTTGTCATTTACCGACAGGGTCTGAATATCTATTTATAGATTATACAAGTGTAATATTTTTTCAATTGAAACAATTGTACTTACTTATTGCTATTTTCCCGTCTAGTTTTGCTTATAAACCCCGCAAGGAGCTGAAGTGGTCCTTCTTGGGCCAAGTTTGTTTTGTCGGTCGTTTAAGACCGTGTTGTTCTTGTACTTCTATTATTTCACCTATCCATCTGAAGAGCTGTAAGTTATGTGCTGATAAAAATGATCTCTATCTTGTGCTTGGTGTCTTGAATATATTTATTTTGTCATCCTTATGCCATCTTGCAGTAACATATTCAGCAAACCACAGACGAACGCTTTCTCTCTCTCTCTCTCTCTCTCTCTATCTGTCTTTCTCTCTTTCTCTCTCTTTCTCTCTTTCTCTCTCTGTCTCTCTCTTTATCTCTCTTTCTCTCTTAACAAGTATTTGTGAAATCGGAAAAAAACCACCAGACCTAATCCAGCAATTAAAAAAAAATAAGTCACATGAACTCACAATACCAACTTGGAATCTGTTGGGATGATCCTGTTTCATTTTGCTACTCCGTTCATAAACTTCCGTAACTGCTTTATATCTACGCATCTAAAGGGGTTCCACTTGTGTGTGGATTTCGAAACTGCAGTAGCTGTTGTCCTCATTGCTCCACTAATGAAGCGTAGAACACTGTTTTCTATCCTGTCCAGATATTCTAAAGAGGCATCTCGACCTTACATAATTGTATACAATATAAGGAGGCATCCCGACCTCACAGAACAGTATACAATAGGAGCAGGCATCCCGACCTCACACAACAGTATACAAGAAAAGGACGCATTCTGACACTATCGAGATCACAGTGTGAAAGATTGGAACGCATGAAAAATGAATATATGCGATTGGTTCTTAGTTGCGCTAGAGATATCCCGATCGTGAAGATGTGACACATGCTGGGATTGTAATCAGTGACATCCAGAAATAAACTGGCACAAGCCAAAGCCTGCGTTTCACCACAGACGATCGGCACTCTCTGTACACCAGGATCTCAGACATTAAGAGATCAAGAGAGGGGCGTCATGTATGTCACAGGAAGAGAAAACAATCGGACACCTCCAATCCAGCTGAGGCGTTAGCCTGGGGGGAAGAATGTCAGAGCACCAGAGTGTCATCATAACCTTAAGCAAGGAATGCAGAGAATATGGCAACGGGAGATCAGAACTCTAGATGATCCAGCTGATAACTGCGAACACTAAGGATAGTAATGCCGTCATATACACCGACGATTTGGTGCTGCGCGACATACACCAGGATGGGATTTCTCAGCTAGAGTGAGAGGGGTGGGCAAAGTTGCTGAGCAAAGATGGGCATATATGACTGCAAAGTGTTGACATCAAACGAGATTCGATAGGAGTAGGGCGCATGAGAGGACGAAGCAGAAGAGTGTACAACCAGCGAGCTACAGGGACCATCGGCATTGAAACCTTGTGGCATTGTTTGAAATAGAATGAGTACCTATGGTATTTCCGGAGTGCAATGGCGTCGATTCTTAGAAACAGAAACAACAACATTGTCATTGTTTTCGTGTTGTTGTTGTTGTTATGGATCCAGCAGCATACGGGCTCTCGCCCTTCGACCTAATGCCATGTAATGGTATCTGCACGTGTTTATCAGCTGTTGTCTAGTGCCATACACAGTGTTCCATGTATCTGGCCTAAGAGGAAGAATCATTTTAAAAAAATCACTGAGCTGTGAGCTATCACAGAGATGATGACCAACGGTTTCGTACGGTTGTGTACACAGCTGGCACTCAGGAGTATTTTGTTGTTGGATTCTGTGTAGGTATTTGTTTAGTGGGATGTGTTGAATTCTCAGTCGGAAAATAGTGCTCTGATCCTTCCTTGTGAGTTGATTTACACTGTCATTTGGAATGGGGCTTGTCATATTTCTGTATACCTACCTTCCCGTGTGTCCCATGCTCTTCTGTTCAGTCACATTTCTTTGTTCCCTGATCATACTAGCTGTTTGGCTGTTTGTAAAGTTGTTGCGGTGTGTGGCTGTTCTAGTCTTGATACCTCCTTTGCTAGTCTGTCTGCCTTGTCATCGCCAGATGTCCTTGAGTGTTCAATGATCCTCTGCAGGACTTTTTGGACAGCAATGGAAGTGATAATGTGGTCTAGAGTTATTTGGATACGGTTAGGTCTACAATGACCAGAAATTTCTAATGCATTTACAGCTGCCATTGAATCTGTGAAAATAACAGTGTTTTGGGCCTTTGACGAAAACGGACCTCAGATGGTACAAAGCGGCTTCAAGTGCAGCGATCTCAGCTCATTGTTGGAGCAAACGTCCCCGCAAGCATTAGACAGTTTATCAGAGGATCCGTCCGGGTATTTTATATAAACGTCATAACCTGCTTTGTTAGTGGCTTTAAACGCAGATCTATCAGTAAATCCATGTATCCATTCATTTCATCGGGATAGGCATCAATGGTTCATTGAGTTGCCGGAATGAGAGTACTTGCTGGTTGTATCATCTATTAATTGTGCCTGTATTTCTGGTTTTTTAAGGAAAGCTGCTATAGGTATGTTTTTCACTACTCTCTGTAACTCTTGTCTTCTTTCTGGTAGATAGTATCTGTCTTTGTTGTCACTAACATGGTGAAGTACAGACTTTTGTTTAATTCTGCGTTTTGGCTGCCAGTTTTCCAGAAGGAGCCACCAGACCTCATCCAGCAATACAAAAATTAAGGAAAGTCACATGAACTCACAATACCAAATTGGAGTCTGTTGGGATGATCCCGTTTCATTCTGCTACTTCGTGCATGCAACTCCATAACTGCTTTATCCATACGCATCACAGGGTTCCCGTTGTGTGGGGTTTCGCAACTGCAGTTGCTGTTGTCATTATTGCTCCACTAATGAAGCATAGAACACTGTTTTGCACCCTGTCCAGGTATTCCAAGTTAGATTTTGAACAAGTTGTAAGGAGCGGACTATTATATTCTAAAGCTGAGCGCACATAACCAAGGTATAAGCCTCTCAAAGTATCCTTGTCTGATCCCCATGATGTACTAGCAAGCCTCTTTAAAAACTGTAGACGTCTCACAGCTTTATTCTTCACATTCTATAACTGATTAGTATATTTTGCCTGATCCCGAGTAACATAACTGATCAGTATATTTTGCCTGATCCCGAGTAACATGACTGATCAGTATGTTTTGATTTACTAAGACGTTACTCTCCTCCTGTTGGTGGAAGCCAATCGTACCATATAATTCTTTGGTGGAGGGTTGCTTTGGCTCTTCTTACATTCCGCGGCGTACTTGAGAAGGTGGCTTTGGTTCGTCATGGATGTAATACAATGCAGGGCTCCTCAGCTAGCTCTTCACTATGGAGAATATTATCCTATTATCGATTCTCAGAAGATTGGCAAGACGTGCCATGACTTTTGTTGTTGTTGCTTAGATGTTTGCCTCACTAGTTTCTACTGGCGGAGGCGCGCCATTTTCCACCCCAGACCGTAGTCCATTGGGCGATATCAGGACGCATAAACCAGTGCTTGGATGCATGTGTGTGTCTGTATGTACCTATGCTAGGTTTGTGCGCCCTCAGAAGCTAGCCCAACCAAAGTGCAATGGAAGGGCTTTACCACGAGGGCGCGTGTGAAAGTTGTGCAAGGGTGTGACTGTAGGATAGAGTCAAATGAAACAGAGTGAGGTAAGAGGAGAGATAAGGGGAAGAGTTGCCCCCAGGGTGAGTTCTGATGTGCCATGACAAGGTCTGTTGCCAAAAACCTTAAAGTGAGGTGATGATCTTGATCAGTATATTTCACCTGGTTATAATGTTGCTCTTCACTTTCACCTTGATCAGTATATTTCACCTGGTTATAATGTTGCTCTTCACTTTCACCTTGATCAGTATATTTCACCTGGTTATAATGTTGCTCTTCACTCTCACCTTGATCAGTGTATTTCACCTGGTTATAATGCTGCTCTTCACTCCCACCTTGATCAGTATGTTTGACCTGGTTATAATGTTGCTCTTCACTCCCACCTTGATTAGTATGTTTCATCTGACCCTGACCATGATGTTAGCTTTAAGAACACGTTTAATGAATGCTTTAATTCTCGTGTATACCCTATTTTGTACACACAAACACACACACACACACACACACACACAAACGCACGCACGCACACACACACACACATACACAAACACACATATCATTAGTTCAGCTGAGTGTTATCGGGGTCTGAAAGATAAGCAAAGATAGTAATGTCGGAACCTGTCAAGTATATTACAATAAGCGACTATAGAGGGTAGTGCATGAGACTAGTTACTCCATACAGTAGAAAGATTTAGCCACAGAAACGTTAACATGTATACACAGGTCAACGTTTGATGGCTTGGCATGTATTTGCTGAAAACCTGTACTCCAATGGACGTTTTAATTGATTGCTGATTCATAAATGCTATTTGCATTTTGATATAAAGCATTAAGGCATAAGATACATGTGAAATGAAAAGTGGAAAAACAAAAATAAAAATGATCAAGCAAAAGTAAAGACTGGAAAAATTACAAATTAAGTAACTAAAATGTTTTTATGCAAATGTGAAAACCATAGTAAATAAAAGAGAAGAATTAGTCTGTATGTAGTAGAAAAACCAGATATAAGAATCATGAACATATGAGGACATTGCAGAAAGTGAACTTGAAATAGAAGGACATACAATGTTAAGGAAAGATAGGGTAGTTAGAGACAAAGCTAAGGGAAGCGGCGTTTTTTTATACTGTACAAATTCATTAAATATAACTTTCAAAGATGCTCTATTATCTGATAAGAAAAATGAAAGTGTATGGAAAGAAATAGAAAGTGAGAGTGAAAATACAGTGGTTGGAGTATCCTATCAAAAAGAGAAAAACGAGGAGTTGATTAGTAGCATACAAAAAGAAAATGTAGGAAATAATTATTAATTGAGGATTTCAACTTTCCCAAAATAAAATCGGATAGGACAGAAGCATTTGTCGAGTCAAAACAGTTTGTTAAATGCAGAACTGAAAATGATTTAATTCAACATGCAGAAGAAGCTACCAGAAGTAAAAACACACTGGACAGTATTTACGACATAAGAAAATATGATTGAAAGCGTGACCTTTGGGGAACAATTTGACTTAAGTGGCCATCGGATGATCCGTTGGGATCTTATAGCAAAGAAAGAAGCAAACATAAACTGGTGAGCATACAACTACTCTAAGGCAGATGTTAAGAAGATGAAAGAGACAGCTAGCCACATAATGTTATAAATATATTGTGGGAGGAACAGATTTAAAACAAATGTGGGAGAGTTTGAAAACTATTCTGGAAAATCTTCTATATAGGGATGTAAACCCCAAGCGTTAAAAGTGGATAACTAGATGTGTAATTAAATGTAGAAGCGCTAAGAATAAAACGTGGAAAAAATTTTTAAAGTCCCGTAAATCAAAAGAAACATTTAAAATATTTGGGCAAGCAAAACAAAGCTCAGAAAGTGGATAAAGAGGCAAAAATAGACTTCGAGAATAAACTTGATCAGATGATCTTCTTCTTCATCGTCCGCTGTTTACAGCGATATTTACGTTGCACTGTTTTATTTTGTTAAGCCTGTGGCTCAGTGCATCCGATTTCAACAGGCGTTTCTGTAGGGATGCCCTCCTTAACCTTTGGCTGTCCCAAGCCTATCTGAAAGGCAGCAGTTGTTTTTGTTCAGAGTTGTCTCTCTTAGGGAAGTTGTCTTGCAGGACTAACGAGTCTTCCCCACTCGTGTCTATAGGGTTTTGGAAATGATATGATATGATGGACTATGTACTAGTTTGTACTATCCCGGAAGAGAGGCAGTCCAGTGTGACTGTGTCTCACGATCGTCACGTCCTGCCAGAAACGTAGCATATGCATGTGAGTGAGGTATCTCTTTGCTCCATTTATTTTCTCGGATCATCTGCAGTGATGGCATGCCTATCATTTCCGCCACATGGGACGTTGTCACAATAGGGCTGGACTGCATCTCTTCTGCGTCCATTGGGATGACTGATAGCAGACAGAGGTAAAGAGCGAGGCAGGAGTGCATTTGGCCAGATGCATTTCTCGATCGGGCCTGGCTGAGATGCGAGCCCCAGGTCCCAACCATATCGTGGCCTCCCATCACAGCGGTGCTGAGATTTAGGGCGGGATTCTGGCTTAGATTCGTTCGGCCGTAGTCCCTCAGGTGGTAGCTTCGCACCATTGGCTTATCAGCCAAGCACGTGGACCAAATGTCAGCGACCTGCGATTCCTCTCGAAGGAGTGCATTTAACCAGGGCACAAGCCTGGTAATGACACGGAGATGTTGTTCGCCTGGTGTGCGGACATATCTCATGATCATGGGGTTGGGCCTCAACAGTTGGCAGTGAGGTGGCTGCTCTACTGCTTACGACATTCCGACCGAGAACTAAGTCTTCTACTAGTGGTTTCACACCTGATCGCCGTCTGGGGTGAATATCGGGCAGCTTCCCGCCCGCTCTGATAGCCGGACGGCAGAGACCTCTTTCTGCGGCTCAACCAAGTCGGACTGGGACGCGAGCCCCAGGTCCCAACCCTATCGTAGCCTCCCATCGCAGTGATGCTGAGATTTTCGGTTTTTCGGCTTAGAGGCGTTCGGCCATAATCCCTCCTATTGTAGCCTCGCGCCGTTGGCTTATCAGCCTAGCACATGGAATAAATGTCTGCGATTTGCGATTCCTCTCGAGTTGAGCAGGACTACCGTAGCAACGCCCTGTCATTAATAGGGTAAAACTGACCTGTCTTCCGAGGGTCTAATACCAGCACCCGTTCAATATTAGACCCAACGAATCAATAGAGGGCTTTTTAGTCAGTCAATTACCAAGTGTCTGGAACCTGCGATTTCTGTAGGGTTATGCAGGGTTAACGTAGCAGATGCTCTTTCATTAGGAGGGTAACACTGACCTGTCTTCCGTGGGTCTAATACCAGCACACGTTCCCTATTAGACCCAACGAGAGTGCTCTCAGTCTGTCAGTCATTTTACAGTGTTGGCGTGTTGAGTCAAATTAAGCCGCATGCTCCACTCCTGGTGGTGCTCTTCCGTCAATTCCTTTATCGAACATTGGACGCGAGACAGTCAAGCCACCGAGAGCGTAGCCCCAGATTTTCGAGGGTCTAATTCCAGCACCCGTTCCCTATTGGACCCAACGAAAGTGCTCTCGGCCTGTCAATCATTTCAGTGTTGGCAGTGTTGAATCAAATTAAGCCGCAGGCTCCACTCCTGGTGGTGCTCTTCCGTCAATTCCTTTAAGTTTCAGCTTTGCAACCATACTTCCCCCGGAACCCAAACACTTTGGTTTCTCGGAAGCTGCCCGCAGAGTCATCGAAGCAACTCCTGCGGATCGCTTATGGTCAGAACTACGACGGTATCTGATCGTCTTCGCGCCTCTGACTTTCGCTCTTGATTAATGAGAACATTCTTGAAAAATACTTTCGCAGTAGCTCGTCTTGCGGCGATCCAAGAATTTCATCTTTAACGCCGCAATACGAATGCCACCGTTTGTCCCTGTTAATCATTACCTCCAGTTGCGAAAACCAACAAATTAGAACCGAGGTCCTATTCCATTATTCCATGCACCATTATTCAGGCAGCCGAGGCTTGCTTTAAACACTCTAATTTTTCAAAGTGAACGCGCCGGCCAACCGGGACGCTCATCGAAGAGCACCAGCGGGAGAGAGCCGGCAGACGGTAGGGCAGGAGACAACGGGCAGTGAACCAGCGCAAGCCGGACCGCCCGCCTGCGCCTGAGATCCAACTACGAGCTTTTAACTGCAACAACTTTAATATACGCTATTGGAGCTGGTATTACCGCGGCTGCTGGCACCAGACTTGTCCCCCAATAGATCCTCGTTAAAGGGTTTAAAGTGTACTCATTCCAATTACGGGGCCTCGAAAGAGTCCCGTATTGTTATTTGTCGTCACTACCTTCCCGTGCCGGGAGTCGGTAAGTTGCGCGCCTGCTGCCCTCCTTGGATGTGGTAGCCGTTTCTCATGCTCCCTCTCCGGAATCAAACCCTGATTCTCCGTTACCCGTTACAAACATGGTAGGCATGTCACGTACCATCGACATTTGATAGGGCAGACATTTGAAAGATGCGTCGCCGGCACATGAGGCCATGCGATCAGCACAAAAGTTATCCAGAGTCACCAGTGGGGACGCCGCAGCCCCGCGAGGGGAAACGACGATTGGTTTTGAACTAATAAAAGCGCTCTTTCCGCGAGGGTCGGAGCTTGGTAAACATGTATTAGCTCTAGAATTGCCACAGTTATCCAAGTAGGACCGTGTTATCTAAGGAACCTCGACTGATTTAATGAGCCATTCGCGGTTTCACCGTGACACAGTGTGAACTTAGACATGCATAGCTTAATCTTTGAGACAAGCAGATGACTACTGGCAGGATCAACGAGATATCTGTAGGAGACGTACGAACCACACACACCGGTCGGCGGAGGATGGATGTGTAAAAAGCCCTACTAGGACGGCCGCAGAGACCGACTGACGGACGGACGGTTGTCCGTCCCTCACTCCGTCGACCTAGGACATCCTGAGAGGTACCCTTACACACACCAGACGACCGACCGACCGGGCTCGCTCGGGGAGGGATGGCAGCGCTCTGTGCAGAACGGATACCAACGGCCCCTGCGATGAATTTCACAGGGACTGGAGACGATTTTTGCCTGCCGGCCTGCCCTTCTCCCGAGGGTTGGTCGGGCGAGGACAGTGCCTTCAGGAAGGATTCCTACTTTCCATTTGCCGGTCATAAGCTCTTTGCGAGAGTCTGACCACCAGCGAGACGAACTGTCGAGGTAGGCTATAAGCCTTCGAAAAAGCACCACTTACTGTCAAAGTTTCTCGATACGGGCCACAGTAACGCACCGTTGTCAGCGGTACGACACCACAAATTTCGTCCCGCTACATGGCCGGGGAGAAGCGGGCGAGCGTTTTTGGCAAGCCTGCGCTATCGCTCCGTCTGGCGGGACTGACATCGCTGTACTAATACTGGATGATAGTCAATCGCGGGGGCGAGAGACCTACACCAGATGATCAGATGATCAATACTGACAGTAAAAGATTCATTTCTTAGGTTAGAAATGAACAAAAAAAGAAAAACAAAGTAGGCTCTTTCTTATAGCAATCACAGAAAGAATAACAAGTAAGAATAGGATCGCAGCTAATGTACTCAATCAGTACTTTTGGACAGTCTACACAAAATAAAACTGCTCCAAGGTATATTCCCCCCCCCCCCCCCCCCCCCAAAACAAAAACAAAAAAAAAACAAACAAAAACATGGATACAGTGTGATTAAGATAAGTCTGTTAAACGGAGGAAATGATTAAAAAAAAATTAGATGAGTTGAAAGTGTATAAATGTTTAGGTCAAGATGGTATTCATCCAAAATTGCTGTTTTAAATTAGAGACCAACTAGTAAAACCATTGACTTTATTATGTTTTTAGTACTTGAAAAGGGGATTGTGCCACGGGACTGGAAAGATGCAGGAGGGAATCCCTTATTCAAAAAGGGCAAAAAACTCAGATCCAGCAAATTATAGACCGATGAGTTTAACGAGCATAGTCTATAAATTGTAAGAATCAATAATAAAAGAAAACTTTGTAATGCATTTAGACAAGTTTAATCTAATCAGAAATAGTCAGCATGGGTTTACAAAATGGAGATCGTGCTTAATAAATCTATTGTCTTCTTCTTCTTCTTCGTACGCAGTCAGACAGTAACCATTATTTTTTCGACAAAAGCGGCGGTCATCCTGAGGCTCTCGCCACTGCCATAGAGCTTGTCTTGCAGTTCCACTGGTAATGGCCACATCTGCTCTCTCTGATCATCGTATGTCGGGCAGTTCTGCAGCAGATGTTCAGTGGTCATTTTACCAGTACCGCACGGGCATTCGTCGGTACACCCTATCTTCAATTTGTTGAATAGGTGGTACCTCAGTCTGTTGTGGCCAGTGCGAAGTCTGAAGACAACGACCTGCTCTCTTCGGTTCAACTGGTAATAGGCATCGTTTTTGGTGTAACCAGTATGTTCGGTTTCCCATTTGGTCATGTATCTGGTTTTGATAAGCCGTTTTGACTCTTCGTACGTCATACTGGTATCAGTTTGTGGTAGTCTTGCACCTTTTTTTGCCAGTCTGTCTGCCTCCTCGTTGCCTTGGATGTTGCAGTGTGACGGAACCCACTGTACCACTACCCTTTTTGGTGCGGACTGCTGGCACAGTTTGCAGAGTGCTGCTCTTAAGTAATTAAGCTCAGTGTTTTTCTGGCTTTTTAGCGCTGTGACTACGGCGAGAGCATCTGTCAGCAGGACTATATGGCTCTCATTTTCAATGTGTGTCACCATTTCTTCCACTGCCGCCCTCAGTGCCTCTGCCTCCGCTCTGAAATTGCTTGTGTACTTACCAGTAGCGAATGACAATGTTATTATTCTGCCATTTGGTAGGTTCAGGAATGCTCCTGCCCCTCCGTTCTGTGTAGTGTCTGTTAGAGAACCGTCGGTGTATGCATGGGTCCAGTCCATGCTTGGGTAGCTTTTCGTTATGAAGCTTAGGGTAGTATCTCTCCTTTCTTTTTCAGTCTGGCAGTTTTTGTTTGCATTACCTGGTATATTTTCTACCACCCCTGGGAATATATCCTGCGTCCAGGTAGGTTTTCGTACAGTAGTGATGGGTTTTGGTATTGTTAGTGCGTTTATGGGATCTTCGTGCATCTTTGCTTTGGCTTTTTCTGCAAAGTTTCTCCGCTTTAGTTTCCCATTTCCCAAATTGTTTAGTCTCTGGTGCATTGGATGGTTCGTCAGTCTTCGGAGTTTCTCTGACTGCAGCTGGGCTCTGCAGTCTCTTCTATCGGTCATGGATAGCAGTTTTGTAATCTTTTCAAGTTCTACAATTGGCGTTGACTTCATGCCACCTGTTATAATTCTCATGGCTTGGTTTTGAAGTTTGTTAACTTTATCGAAGTTCGCCTTCGCTGCTGTTGTCCATGCCGCAATGCCATACTCGAGAACTGGTCTCACTCTTCCAGTATACAGTTTCTTTAGTATGCCTTCGTCTGCTCCCCAGCTTGTGCCAGCAAGTTTCCTCATGATTGCCATTCTTTCTCTGGCTTTCATTCGGTTTCTCTCAATCTGACTTTTCCATGTCATGCGCCGATCAAATGTGACTCCCAGATAGGTTGGGTTGTCGTTTGGCTGCAGGATTTTGCCATTTAGACTTAATTTGGTACTTTGGGGTTTTAATGAAAGCGAGAATATTGTGCATGTGGTTTTCTCTTCGTTTATTTTGACCAGCCATGAGTTCGCCCACTCTTCCAGCGATGTTAGGGCCGTCTGCATCCGATTTCTTGCTATGGTGAGATTATTTTCAGAGGTCCACATAGCCAGATCGTCTGCAAACATTGAGCTATGGACTCTTCTTGGTATATTCTCTGTAATATCGTTTATATATACCAGGAAGAGTGTGGGTGACAATACTCCCCCTTGGGGTACTCCCTGCTCGAGTGTCACCTTTTTGCTCATCTGCCCTTGTACTTGGACTCTGGCCGTTCTTTGTTTGAGGTAGTGGTTGATCCACTTGTACATCTTCCCACAGACATCACTTCTTCTTAGTTTGACTCTAAGTCCATCCTTCCAGACTTTGTCAAATGCCTTTTCCAGATCCACCCAAACAGCTACTGTGTGTTTCTGTGCCTGGTAGGCATCTTCTATCTCCTGGGCTATGAGGATGACCTGGTCCTCAGTGGATCTGTGCTGTCTAAAGCCGGCTTGCTGTGGAATTAGTATTCGTTTTTCTTCCAGATGCCACATCAGTCTGGTGTTTATCATCCGTTCCATCAGCTTGCCGACACAGCTCAGTAGGCTTATGGGCCTGTATCCATTTGGATCTGTTTTGTCATTTCCTGTTTTTGGTACTGGTACCAGTATTGCATCTTTCCATGCCTGTGGTACAATTCCCCTTTTCTAGCTTTGGTTCAGGACCGATAGCAGTTTCTTCTTCGCTGTTAACGGGCCCCATCAGCATTTCGTTTGTTATCCCGTCTTTTCCGGGAGATTTCCTTTTCTTTAGTGTTCTCATAGCCTCTTCCATTTCGCGCATTGTTAGTTTGGCCATCATGTGCTCTTCAGGAGCCGTATTTGTGTTTTCGTGTCCCTTTAGCTCTTCGCTAATGTCTGTATGCTTTTCTGCAGGGACCTCGATGTGGTTTGCTCTGGCATAGTGATCGACAAAGGCGTTTGCGGCTTTCTTACCTGTGATCAAGTTCTCGCCCTGCTTGATAGTAATCTGTTTATTTGACGGGGTTTCGTCGTTTATGGCTCTGACTAGCTTCCATAGTTTGTTCCCGTCTTTGTCCAGGTTTAGACTTTCCGTTTTATTTTTCCAGCTTTCTCTTGCTGTTTGCTTGAGAGTGTGTTTGTACTTCGCCGTGGCGGCTTTGAGGGCGATGTTTGCCTCCATGGATTTTTCTCGCTCTGCCATGTTCCTAGCATTTGTTACTGCATCTTCCACTTTCTGCAACTCATCATTCCAGTAGGGCTTATAGTTTTTCCTAGCTCCTCTTGGGATGGTTTCAGTGGCGGCTTGCATTATTGCCTTGCTTAGGCTCTCTACCATGGGCTTCTTTTTTGTGTTTCGTGTGTTGATGGTTTCACACAGCCCATCTGTCAGGATTGCAAATCTGTCTCAGTCGGCTCTTTTGTAATTCCAACGTGGGAGCGGTTTTGTTTCCTGTGGGCCTACTTCCATGTCAATGGTTAGTCTGATCGGCCTGTGGTCACTACCTGCCAGTTGGTTTAGCACCTGGCGGTCTATTTTATGGTGTATATCCTGTGTGGAGAAGGCCAAATCTGGAGTCGAGGTGGTATGCCATGTTCTTGAATAGAAGCTAGGGCTATCCTCCGGCCTATTGATTAGGGAGAGATTTGCATCTATCTCCCAATCTTCCACTTCGTCACCTCTGCTGTCTGTGTCAGAGTATCCCCATCTCTCCGAGTGGCTGTTGAAATCTCCAACTACTATGCAGTTGGAGTCTCTGACCTCCATACTCGAGAGCGATAGGTCTCTATTTGGTGGTCCGTACAGATTGAAAATGCGGAGCTTCGTCTTTTGAGTCATTGTGTCAATTCCTACAATTTCTGCTTGTCCGGTGTGATTGACAGATACCGCGCTACTCGGTATGCAGTTTCTGGTCAGTATCAGGACCCCTCCCTTGTGGCCTTCTCTATCTAGACGGAAGGTCTGGTATCCTCTGATTGAGAATTTATGGTTATTGTTGAGGTGCGTTTCCTGGATACATGCCACGTCAATCTTACCTTCATGCAGGTGGTGTGTTAGGGAAAGTTTTTTGTTAATGACTCCCTCCGCATTCCACTGTAGTATTTTGAGGGTCATGAGGTTTTGGCCAATAGAAGTTGCCCCATAGCCATGTGCCTTGACTCCACGACACATGGGTGGGTGACCACCAGTAGTCAATGGTGGGCCCCTTCGAGGCGTGAGGCCCGGCACTATCGCTGCCTGGCGGGACTCCGCAGGATGAGCGCCATGCGTTTTTCTAATAGGTTGTACTGCCATCATACTGCGATTTACGTTGCACTGTTTTGTTATGCTTGCGGCCCCATGCATCCGATTTCAACAGGCGTTTCTGTAGGGATGCCCTCCTTAGCCTTTGGCTGTCCCCAGCCTATCTGCAAGGCAGCAGTTGTTTATGGTCAGAGTTGTCGCTCTTATGGAAGTTGTCTTACTAGACTATCGAGTCTTCACTACTCGTGTCTATAGGGTGCAATGATGATATGTGAGATGATATATGAGATGGGCTGGTTTACCCGGAAGAGAGGCAGTCCAGTGTGTCTGTATCCCAGGATCGTCACGTCCTGCCAGAAACGTCGCATTTGCATGTGAGTGGGGTATCTCTTTTTCGTTTTATTTTCTTGGCTTCTATGCAGGGATGGTACGCCTAGCATTCCCCGCCACCTGGGGTGTTGACACAGTGGGGCAGGTGTGCAATGTCCGCTGGTCTGCATCTCTTCTGTGTCCAGCATGATAGTTATATGGCTGATAACGTACAGAGGTAGATATCGTAGCCGACGTGCATTTAGCCAGAGGACAAGCTTGGTAATGTCACAGAGATGTTGTTCGCCTGGTTTGCGGACAGCTCTTATGGTCATTGGTTGAGTCTCGACAGTTTACAGTGAGGTGGCTGCTCTACTGTTTTCGACACCCCGACCGTGTACTAAGTTTTTAGTTGGTGGTTTCGCACCCCATCGCCGTATAAGGTGAGTATCTAGCAGTTGTCCGTCCGCTTTGATCGGCGGACGGCAAGGACCTCTTGCTGCGGCTCTACCGGATATGGCTGGGGTGCAAGCCCCAGGTATCGAGCATGTAGGAGCCTCCCATTGCAGTGGTGCTGAGATTTTGGGCGGGATTGCGGCTTACAAGGGTTCGGCCGTAATCCCTCACATGGTAGCCTCGCGCCATTGGCTTATCAGCCTGGTACGTGAACCAAAGTGTCTGCGGCTCCTCTCGATATGAGCTGGTTTTCCGTAGCAACGCCCTGTCATTAGTAGGGTAAAACTGACCTGTCTTCAGATGGTCTATTTCCAGCACCCGTTCACTGTTTGGTCAGACGGATTTATTGAGGGCTTTTGTTTGTCAATGACCAGGTATTTGAAATCTGCGGTTTCTGCGGGGTTAAACACGATTTCCACGCGTTCTTTCATTAGAGTGTTTGAGAGCTGACTTGTCTTCCCTTAGTCTAATACCAGCGTACGTTCATTATTAGACCCAGACGGTAGTGCTCTCGATTTGTCAGTCGTTCTACAGTATTAGACTTGTTCAGTCAAATAAAGCCGCAGGTTCCACTCCTGGTGGTGCCCTTCCGTCAATTCCTTTAGCGAGACAATCAAGTTACTTAGAGGGTGGCCCCAGATTTTCGAGGGTCTAATTCCACCACATGTTCACTATTAGACCCCCCGAAGGTGCTCTTTTTTGACTGTCATTCTACACTATTGGCGTGTTTAGTCAATTTTAGCCTCAGGCTCCACTCCTGATAGTGCTCTTCCGTCAATTCCTTTGCCAAACACTGTATGCAGACCAACCGAGCCTCAGAGGGCATAACCCCATATTTCTGAGGGTCTAAATCCAGCACCAGTTCCATATTAGACCCCAGAAGAGTGGTCACGGCAAGTCAGTTATTTCAGTGTTGGCCGTGTTGAGTCAAATTAAGCCGCAGGCTCCACTCCTGGTGGTGCCCTTCCGTCAATTCCTTTAAGTTTCAGCTTTGCAACCATACTTCCCCCGGAACCCAAACACTTTGGTTTCCCGGAAGCTGCCCGCAGAGTCATCGAAGCAACTCCTGCGGATCGCTAGTCGGCATCATTTATGGTCAGAACTACGACGGTATCTGATCGTCTTCGCGCCTCTGACTTTCGTTCTTGATTAATGAAAACATTCTTGACAAATGCTTTCGCAGTAGCTCGTCTTGCGGCGATCCAAGAATTTCACCTCTAACGCCGCAATACGAATGCCCCCGTTTGTCCCTGTTAATCATTACCTCCAGTTCCGAAAACCAACAAAATGGAACCGAGGTCCTATTCCATTATTCCATGCACCATTATTCAGGCAGCCGAGGCCTGCTTTAAACACTCTAATTTTTTCAAAGTAAACGCGCCGGCCACGACGCTCAGCGAAGAGCACCCGTGGGAGAGAGCCGGCAGACGGTAGGGCAGGAGACAACGGGCAGTGAACCGGCGCGAGCCGGACCGCCCGCCTGCGCCTGAGATCCAACTACGAGCTTTTTAACTGCAACAACTTTAATATACGCTATTGGAGCTGGAATTACCGCGGCTGCTGGCACCAGACTTGCCCTCCAATAGATCCTCGTTAAAGGTTTTTTTTTTTTTTTTTTTGCGTTCGCCTTTTTTCTCTAATCCCCAAGGCGGTGTGCATTGCACTGCGTTTTTATTTTGCGCATGTCGGCCCAATGCATCCGACTTCAGCATGCATTTTATTTAAGGGTCTGCTTCCTCCTGCATTTTCTAAGGGTTTGCTTCCCCGGGGTAACGGCCGGTGCTGAGATGGGGATCGAACCCAGCACCTTATTGTTGTGAGCCGTGTCACATAACCACTAGGCCACGCCGTCCCCGTTAAAGGGTTTAAAGTGTACTCATTCCAATTACGGGGCCTCGAAAGAGTCCCGTATTGTTATTTTTCGTCACTACCTCCCCGTGCCGGGAGTCGGTAAGTTGCGCGCCTGCTGCCTTCCTTGGATGTGGTAGCCGTTTCTCATGCTCCCTCTCCGGAATCGAACCCTGATTCCCCGTTACCCGTTACAAACATGGTAGGCATGTCACGTACCATCGACATTTGATAGGGCAGACATTTGAAAGATGCGTCGCCGGCACATGAGGCCATGCGATCAGCACAAAGTTATCCAGAGTCACCAGTGGAGACGCCGCAACCCCGCGAGGGGAAACGTAGATTGGTTTTGAACTAATAAAAGCGCTCTTTCCGCGAGGGTCGGAGCTTGGTAAGCATGTATTAGCTCTAGAATTGCCACAGTTATCCAAGTAGGATCGTGTCATCTAAGGAACCTCGACTGATTTAATGAGCCATTCGCGGTTTCACCGTGAGACAGTGTGAACTTAGACATGCATGGCTTAATCTTTGAGACAAGCATATGACTACTGGCAGGATCAACCAGATATCTGTCGGAGACGTACGTACAGCACACACTGGTCGGCGGAGGAAGGGTGTGTAAAAAGCCTCGCTGGGACGACGGCCGCAGGGACCGACTGACGGGACGGACGGACGGTTTGTTCCACCCGTCCCTCACTCCGTCGACCTAGGACCACCTGACAGGGGCCTCCCACACGCACCAGACGACCGACCGACCGGGCTCGCTCGAGGAGGGATGGCAGCGCTCTGTGCAGAACGGATCCCAACGACCTCGGCGATGAATTTCACTGGGACTAGAGACAATTTGGCCTGCCAGCCTGCCCTTCTCCGTAGGAGAACGCAGGGCCTCGAGGCAACGATTCCTGCTTTCCATTTGCCGGTCACAAGCTCTTTGCGAGAGTCGGACCACCAGCGAGACGTACTGTCGAGCTCTGCTATAAGCCTTAGATAAATCACCACGGACGGACCACGTTTCCTGATACGGACCAGACGAGCGCACCTCGGTGGAGGAGCCGCTGCAACAAACCGCACCCAATTCTCTCTACGGGGAAAGGCAGGCGAGCGTTTTCCGCAAGCCCGCGCTATCGCTCCGCCTGGCGGGACTGAGATCGCTTTACGAACACTGGTTGAAATTGAGTCGCTGCGGCGAGACAACTACCCCAGATAATAAATCTATTGGAATTAATGTAGAATTTACCAAAAATGATAGATAAAGGGTACCTTATCAAACGTTATTTAGGAAGAGAAAATCACATGAAATAGGTGGGGAAGTGGATGGAAAATATATTAAGGAGAAGAAGGCAGAGAGTGGGCATAAATAAGGAGTACACTGAGTTGTGTGAAATAAAAAGTGGAGTGCCACTAGGCTCAGTTTTGGGACCAAATTTATTCTTGATATATATAAACGATTTGAATATGGGATCCATGATTGCAAAATTCGCGAATGACACACAACTATGCAGTAGTGCCTCATCTGAAGCAGAAGTGGATATTTAAGTCAGAATTAGATAAAGTTTGAGAATGGTCAGTGAGCTAACAAATGGAGTTTATTGTAGTTAAATGTACAGTCATCCACATGAGTAGATTTAATATGAATAATTTCAATTACAGAATGGACGAGAACAATATTAAAAATATAGAAAAGGAAAGGGTCTCAGGGGTTATAATAGATCATACAGGTAAAGTGAGTGAGCAATTCCAGGTGGCAGTGAAAAAGGCAAATGCAATGTTAGGTATGATAAAAAGAAATATTAAACATAGCAGCAAGGAAGCGACAGTCAAACTGTGCCAATCACTAGTTAGATCTAGATTGGAGCACCTCGTACAGGTGTGAAGTCCTTATCGTAGAGGAGATATACATATGCTGGAACTTATACAAAAAAAAGAGCAACACAGCTTCTTCTCTTCTTCTTTGTTCGTTCTCAATCTCCCGCTACCAATCCCTGAACAGGGCTTTGCAAGTAGCAGGATGTAGTCCGGAGAACGGAATGCATTGTGTCGCTAGTTTACAGCTCGACCGCGATATTTGCACCTTTCGGTCCAACACATCCGTCTTCGGCAGTACAACATAGCTGATAATGGAATTGTAGAGCTACATTGATTAGGAAAGACTAACAGTATCTAGAAAGGAGAAGAATTCGAGGGAACTCAATACAAATTTTTACGGTAATCAAAGTTATAAATAAATTAAACTATAAAAAAGTTTTTTCAAAAAACAACCCCCTAGAAAAACAAAAGGGTATGGCTATACATAAACTAAAAAAAGGTCCAGATTACATATTAGGAAATATTTTTTAGTCAGTAAGGAGTGAATGCTTGGAATACATTGCCACAGGAAGTAGTTGAGGGAGGGACATATTAATGCATTTAAGAATTGAAAATATGTGCGTAATTTTTAAAACAAGGAAATGTAAATGAAATTGGTTTTATACAGACTCTGCAGAAACTTATAAACCAATATAAAGACGCTTAGTTAAGTTAAGATAATGTTATCATCAGGAGTGGTTTTTCGCCAGATACCTTGTTGTTCTTCCATGTGTATTTTGTTCTAGGAAGAGGCACGCCAAGCGTTATTCGGTTTGGAGCAGGCTGGAAGACCGATACCTTTAATGGGTGTCTTGTCTTCTTTAAATTAGATCAGAAATGGACACCAATTTTTATAGATAGATGAACTGGAGCGTTACAGGATATTGTCACAAACTGGATTCATTTCCGTTAATAGACTAGCTATCAAACTGCTTCGCCTGTTGTACGCTGCTACGTAAATAGGTCAATAGAATATTACGGGAACCCAAAGAGATAAAATAAAAGCATCACTGTAATTTGTCAGGCATGGATTAAGGAGAGCAGTAAGGAAGATTGGGCATGGCGCTGGATACTCCACTCTGTAGGAATATTATGAGATGCTAACTTTTATACATATATGCAGATCAACGTTTGATTAATTATCATGTAGTTATCGAAGATCTATAATTTATTGGAAGTTGACACTGTTCTGATTGATTGATTTATTTATTTAAGTAATTAAGTATTTATAATAATGAACCTGGGTTTTCTACTTGCTTGGGACCATGTCATGTATGTTGAAGATGTCAGCTCTCACTACCAACTGTTCAAATTAGACCTAGTTATCACACTACGTCATCGAATTGGCCCCCAACAGAATGAGACATCACCTGTACACCAAACTCAAGATGGGTACCACCATAATTTGTTACTGCAGCTTGGAAAACATGACAGCAGCACATCTACTTCAGGACTGACCCCAGGACATAGATCAGAGGAGAAGGATTTGGCCAACTCTCGCCGACCTCTCCTGAGGATAAACCGTACGCCGGTATTGAGACAATTAAAAATACAGTCACATTTTTTAAAGAATCCCATTGAATCATATCATATTGAAGAGTCACATTCTAAATGACCGTAGAATAAAATATAACTTAAACTTAACTTCTTTATTTTGGTTTAGAAGACTCATCAGAGTATGTATAAAACCCGTTACGTATCCATTCCCCTGCTCTAAAAGCTATACGCATCCAATTTATTCTTGAATGCATTATCTGGTGCAATGCATTTCAAGCGTTTACCACTCTCTAAATAAAAAAAAATTAAGTAATATCTAATCTGGACCTATCTTTAGTTAATTTGTAGCTGTGCCCTCTTGTTTTTGTTGGTGGTTGCATTTTGAAAAACAACTAACTTGTTTAACCTTTTGTGGGATTTTCTTACAAACCTATATTGTGACCTCGAATTCTTCTCCTCTCTAGACACTGTATGCTGTTTAAAAAAAAATCTTTCCTCCTAACTGTAATTCTGGAATCCCACTTTCAGTTTTATCGTTTTTCTTTGTATCCGTTCCAGCATGTTTATATCTCCTCTACGATAAAGATTCCCCACCTGCACACAGTTCTCCACTCCAATGCTTTATACAATTTGACAATCACCAATTTTCTCTTATGTTTAACTGCTACCTCGACTTGCTCACTCACTTTAGCTGTAAGCTTTATTGTAACCACTAGGTCCCTTTCCCTATCTATCTTTTAAATACTATTCTCGTCTATTCTGTAATTATGTTCCATTTTCTGATCTACCCATGTGGAAGCCTGTACATTTATCTATATTATAACTCCATTTGCCATCTCACAGACCAGTTTCGAATGTGATCTATAGCCGGCATCACTTCTGGTTTAGATGAGACACTCCTACAAAGTTTTATGTCATCCGAGTCCTGTGGCACTACACTTTTTATTTCAACCACTCAGAGTGCTCCTTATTTATGCTCTCTGTCTTCTTCCCGTTAACCAACTTTCAACCCATTTGGTATCTTCCCCACCTATTCCATGTGATTTAAAGTCGTATAGTAAGTACTCTACTCTGTCAATATAAATGCTATATAATTAAACCCGGCTTGCATGTAAATACAACAAATCTCAATGATTGCTAATTTGCATAGATGTCACTGAGTATCCTTAAGAATTTCCTATTTCACTTGAGATAAATAATTCAATAGCAGCCTGCGAACTGGTAATAAATCTAACTAACGTGATGTGCGCTCCATGTTAAGCACACATACAGAGTACCATGCCATGTAGTTCATTGTCCGTTTCGCTTTTAGTGTAGTGCTCAAATGTCCGACTTATAATAGTCAAGAATAGAAACGGATTGTAAACGTTGTGTAATGGATAATTACAACACCACCCCCTCCCCCCGCTCTCAAATATTAAGTTATACAAACCATTACATTCATATAATTGAAACAATTGCTGAGACATGGAGCATAGAAATATGGCAAGACTGCTTGGTGCATTTTTCGCTTCCTTTACGGTAAGTTCATTTGACAAATATAGGTTGTCGTTAACTATAACACTCAGATAATTGCAACGCTTTTTTTATAGTTCTTGACAAAGTAATATCACCACTTAAAATTCGTGTAATATTATATGTGCGCGCGTGTGTGTGCATATGTGCATGTGTTTATGTGTGTGCATGTGTTTATGTGTGTGTGTGTGTGTGTGTCTGTACTTCTATCTGGCTGGGTAGACGATTGCCTTTGTTTTACCTGACTTTCTATGTACAATATGTGGTCTACTTTAACCGACATAAGCACATTGCTCTATATTGCATTTCTTTGTTGAATGACAAAGACATCGCGAATCTAGTTTATAAGAAGCACGCACACACACCAATTGTTATGCTGTTTATGATATACAACAATAATAGATTCAGGATATTTAGAAGAACTTTGTCAACACTATGTTATACCGTTACGATAGTATTTATATAAAGAGGGACAACCATCACACACTCACATTACCACTTTATTATCTGTGTCAGTCTGGCAAATACACCGTATGTGAGGAAGCCATTAATGTTATGTTTCGATATTTTGCAGGGCTGTACCAATCCGGGTCTATGTCATTGGTCAGTCCATCTCGCCATTGGGCAGATCCATGGACGTGTACTGGCTTTGTCCACCAGACTGTTGTTGTACGTGTCATGTGCTGTCGGACATGCGTACTTTATATCCAGTCCAGCAATGTTTGCTTAACATCCTTGTCTCCACAACGTCCCGAAACAAAGTTTTATGTCGAATTTATTTGTTTCTTATCTTATCCTGTATCTAAATGTTTAGTACGCCACGTTACATTTCTCCCTGAGTGACTTGAAACTTCTCTGCGTGCTCTTGCTGTGACCTTGCGTCTCATGGAGTACTGGCTTAATGATGCTGAAGCAATACCAAGCTGCTTTTCGTTGTTAATAGATTTAATGGAGCGCGTTGCCGAATGGCTCGAATCCAAGATATGGTATGTTCTTTTTCTGTTGGGAGTGAAATAAACAATCAAAGCTAGCGCACACAACGTGGTGACAGCAGTGGCGAAGCGGCCTGTAGTTCTCAGCCTACAAAACGTTGGACTACCTCAGCAATGGAAACAAGTCATATTGACAGTGTATAGGTTTCGTGGTAAATGTGTGTGTGGTATTTGTCTCCTGACATAGGTAGATAAAGGAGTTGACATCCTAAATGGTTTCCTCTCCCAGGTTAATGTTCTGTTTCAGGCAGTTTGGGCTTTTGATGCATCGTGTTTTACTTTCACTTATTTCCAGGCCAGCAGCTCTGCCGAACTCATTTAGATCGTTCAATGATTATTGGGCTTTATTATTGTGTGGCAAAATGCTATATTGCAGTCTTTGTTGGTTTCTTCGATCAGTTTAATATAGGTTTAGAAATGCCCCGCTCTCTGCGAGCATTTGCCACATCAATCGTCTCCATACTGTTAAACCTTTATCGTAATCGATAAATTCAAAACAAAAAGGTATGCGCAGTTCACGTGCCCTCTCCATCAGCTGACTGATCTCGTGGAAGTGGTGAATGGTGGATAAACATTTCCTGATTCCAGCTCGTTTTCGATGGTGTTGTGAACTTGGTTTCCAGACCCAGCATACCTGGTACGTCACAATCGGTATAATAGATCGGCAAGTTCGTTTTTTTTCTCATGTTATAACCGCTTCTCACGGTGAGCTTAGCTGTCAATGGGTACCTGACAAAGTCTCGGGAAAAAACGTTGAGCCACGGAAGCTAACGTAGTTTTATTTCTATTGTCGACATTTTCAGTAATGAAAGGGACTTGGTACATATGACAAATTGCGACGCAGGTGCAGTGAAGTAAGTTCTATAAGCAATTTTCCATTTTATTTACCATTTTTGCTGTAACATAATTACAGAGACATTATGATCTACAGGCGAGCCATTACAACTACAAACACTTCCTCCACAAAATCACTGATTGATAGCGTCATTATTTCAAAATACACCAATGTTTTCATTTAATGAACAGCTTTATCAAGCGTTACAGTTACAAGGAAATTCCATACAACATCGAGAGATCCACCTTCAACACAGAGCACATCATCCAAATACAGAAGGCTATAAACGAATGGGAGGACAACAGGTGCATCACGTTCAGGAACGCGACTAGTTCTGATCTAACTTCGTAGATTTCAATAACGGATCAGGCTGCTCATCAAGCGTTGGAATTATTGGAGGAAATCAAACTATTTCTCTGGCAAAGCGCTGTCGATCCATGAGAGTAATTGCTCATGAAATTGGACACGTAGTAGGATTCTTTCATGAGCACAGTCGCACAGACAGAGACGATTACATTACTTTTAACAAGGAAAACCTAATTCGTCCAAAGCAATAGGGAAATATCGTGAAATATTCATCATCCGAAATATCTACCTATGATGTCCCGTACGATTACAAGAGCATCATGCATTATAAGCACACATTTAATAACGGTCAATACACCATTCTAATAATAGACCCCGCTTTTCAAGAGATCATAGGAAACCGCAAAGGGTGGAGCTTTAGCGATATAAAACTTGAAAATCTGATAAACAAATGCAGTGAAAGATGTGGGTCAACTATCAGATGCCCTAAGGAAGGATTCATGGATAAAAACTGTCAGTGTTGGTGTCCTGGTAACCCGCTTACAAAATGTACAGACCCAGAAACTCGTTTCATTACACAACGACCTGAGTTAAAAACCTGGAAATACACTCTCAGACCCACTATTATACCTACACTTTGACCTACTATCAGACCTTCATTTTGACCTACTGTCAGACCTACACTTTGACCTACTGTCAGTCCTACATTTCGACCTACTGTCAGACCTACACTTCCACCATTTGTCAGACCTACACTTCGACTTACTGTCAGACCTACACTTCGACCGACTGTCAGACCGACACTTCGACCATCTGTCAGACCTGCACTTCGACCATCTGTCAGACCTACACTTCGACCATCTGTCAGACCTACAAATGACCTACTGTCAGACCTACATTTCGACCTACCGTCAGACCTACACTTCCACTATCTGTCAGACCTACACTTCGACCTACTAGCAGACCTACATCTCCACCTACTGTCAGACCTACACTTCGACCTATTGTCAGACCTACACTTCCACCATCTGTCAGACCTACAATTCCACCATCTGTCAGACCTACCCTTTTATCATCTGTCAGATCTACACTTCGACCTACTGTCAGACCTACACTTCGACCTACTGTTAGACCAACTGCCAGACCTACACCTCGACCGACTGTCAGACCTACACTTCGACCTACTGTCAGACCTACACTTCTACCTACTAGCAGACCTACACTTCGACCAACTGTCAGACAGACACTACAACCTACTAGCAGACCCACAATGAACCCTATATCCACCACTTGTATAGGCATGGACAACACGTGTCCGTCGTGTGCAAACTCGGTTTCTGTAAAAGCAGCGATCACGTGAAGAAATACTGTAGGTCTTTATGTTCTCTGTGCAGAGATTGTTCCGTACCACTAAGATCATGAAAGGACGACAGATTAGCTGTAAGTTGTGAGAACATCGAGATTACTGCACTGGCTACTTCGTCAATTTCATGAGCACGAATTGTCCTGTGACATGTAAGCTTTGTGAATCCACGGAAACTAGTGAAGCCATGAGCAGAGCCTTCTTAGGTAGAGACATTAGCGAGGGAGATGGGAGCGAGAGAAATGGAATCGAGACAGATGGTAGCGAGAGAGACGATAACGAGACAGATGGTTGCGAGAGAGATGGTAGCGAGAGAGACGACCACAAGACAGATGGTAGCGAGAGAGATGGTAGCAAGAGAGATGGTAGCGAGAGAGATGGTAGCGAGAGAGACGACCACGAGAGAGACGACTACCAGACAGATGGTAGCGAGAGAGATGGTAGAGAGAGAGATGGTAGCGAGAGAGATGGTAGCGAGAGAGATGGTAGCGAGAGAGATGGTAGAGAGATGGTAGCGAGAGAGATGGTAGAGATAGAGATGGTAGCGAGAGACATGGTAGAGAGAGATGGTAGAGAGAGATGGTAGCTAGAGAGATGGTAGAGAGAGAGATGGTAGCAAGAGAGATGGTAACGAGAGAGATGGTAGCGAGAGAGACGACCACGAGACAGATGGTAGCGAGAGAGATGGTAGAGAGAGGGACGACACAGAGACAGATGGTAGCGAGAGCGATGGTAGCGACAGAGATGGTAACGAGAGAGATTGTAGTGAAAAGATTTCTAACGCGCCGATGATAGCGAGAGAGATGTTAGCGAAAGAGACGCCCACGAGACAGATGGTAGCGAGAGAGAAAGCAGCGAGAGAATTGGTAACGAGACAGATGGAAGCGAAACAGATGGTAGCGAGGGAGATGGTTGCGAGGGAAATGGTAGGGTAAATTTGGTGTCATCAAGTTTGTTAACAATAATAACTAGAATCATAAGCGTTTTTGGGGATCAAGATACAGAGCAGCGCATGAGCTGCAGTGGTCATAACAGTGGTCATAGCTGACTGCTAGCGTCAGTGCCAGCGAACCATAGCTGACTGCTAGCGTCAGTGCCAGCGAACCATAGCTGACTGCTAGCGTCAGTGCCAGCGAACCATAGCTGACTGCTAGCGTCAGTGCCAGCGAAACAGAGCTGCCAAGACCCTTATCCACCTCCACGCGGTGATCCTGGATAACAGGCAATGCAGGGGGGCATGACCATTCATGTCCCCAGCAATGATCGATCTATTTAGATCAGTAGTATGGGGAATCTGTGAGGTGTGCTCTTGGTGGGTTGTATATGTTAAGTATTTTTAGCGGTCTTCATCCTATCCAGGCTATCACTATCTGTAAGTCAGTTTTTTTATAGTCTGAAGCAACATCAGGGCTGTCCAATGGTCTCCATTTGGTTGTCTCACCCTTAGTCTGGAATTATCTCCAACTAGTTATTATTGGATGATTATCCCCGAATCCCTGTCACTCTAAACGTCGTGGCCGGTCTTGGCCGGTCGTGGCCGGTCTTGGCCGGTCGTGGCGGCCTTTGACTGTCACCAACCTCAACTTCGATAAAACGGTACTACGCTAGAGTGGTAGGCTCTGAAGCCCCATCTCAGCTCTGAACCCCACCCCCATACCAGACGAAGTGTTCCACATCAAACCCCTCGTTTACTTTGTCGGCCTAGTATAGAGATGGTGCTTGACCTTGTATTCCTGCTAATCAGTATCTCAACAAAAGACGATATTAATTATTCCGAATCTGTCGATTCAAAGAGGTTCATAATTGTTACTGTCTGGACAAATTGTAATACTTCACGTTGGGAGTACTATTTTTCTTTCCGGAGCACATGTTCAACACTATTCTTCCAGAACTGAATGTCTATTTTTGAAAGGTACTCACGTGTCAACACTTCAACATCACACATTTTAAATGCCCTGTTATGTTCGGCAACTTGTCCTTTGACTTTAGCCCAACAAGCTCTATAGGGTTTATGTGTGCATGATATGCTGGTAGTCGCAAAGAAGTGTGACCGTACTCTTCAATGATTTTGTCAATATGATACACATTTGTCTTATTTGTCTTTCTCAGAAGCTACAGCGATTCGGGCTTTAAGTAGGTGTCGTCGAAATTCACTATTTCCCTAACTAGCCATGTCCTAATTTGAGTTTTTGTACTTAATGCGGTTTGTACTTTGTCTTCTTCTGATACTGCATTGTGATATGAAGCATTATCCATTACTAGTTATGGCGATCTATTCATAATTGGAAGCAGATCATTCGTCATACAGTGAATTGAAATGTGTTCATTCATTTAAGTGTGGTTTTTACTTAACGAAATTGAATGTCAAAACATTTATTTTTAAAACAGCAAAACTGTGTGCATTAACCATTTTAAAATTATGTCGAATTCATATTGAGGATGCTTTTATCATAGCCTAATGAATATTTTTTTCTTCAAAATACATCAAATCTTTTAAAGAAAAAAAATATTTACTAAACGTCACGGATATTCTAAGGCTGCATGCGAAAAATCATTTGGATCTGACATGCAGTTTTCTAAAAAATTGCTTCGGACCATGTTTATGAATTAAAAGACGAATTATAACAGAATTGCGTCCTCGTTGGACTTGTTCAATAGACAGACAGACTAACAGAAGTCCATCCTCAATGGCCATGTTCAATAGACAGACATACTAACAGAAGTCCATCCTCAATGGCCATGTTCAATAGACAGACAGACTAACAGAAGTCCACTCTCAGTGGCATGTTCAATAGACAGACACACTAACAGAAGTCCATCCTCAGTGGGCTTGCTAAAAAAACAGACAAACTAACAGAATGACATCTTCAGTGGCCATGTTAAACTTCGACAGACAAACCAAACTACAACCTTTGTCAGCTTATTAAATGTACAGACACATTAATAGAATTAGAGCATCAGTGGGTTTCTTAAACAGACAGTTATGTTCTGTTCTGTCAAAAACCGACGTCATTGTATTCTGGGAAAACTATAAATAGATTTTCAGACTCTCTCGGTAAATGACGATGAGTGTACACACTGTTACTACCAGCAGCTCATAAACGTATGGACTTGTTGAGCTTTCAAACAAGCTAACATAAAAACAACAGCATACTCATCATTAAACAGGCAGTTATGTTCTGTTCTGTCAAAAACCGACGTCATTGTATTCTGGGCAAACTATAAATAGATATTCAGACTCTCTCGGTAAATGACGATGAGTGTACACACTGTTACTACCAGCAGCTCATAAACGTATGGACTTGTTGAGTTTTCAAACAAGCTAACATAAAAACAACAGCATACTCATCATTAAACAGACAGACAAACTAACCTAATAACATTATAATTGGTATATTTAGACAGACAGACACACTTAAAGAATCCCTCAACAAACATACAGACATGAGTCAAATATTTACAACTTTGCTTAAATACATAGAATCAACTAGCAGAAACAGGGGACAGTGTATCAATTAACAGCACGTCAAGCTAATATGTAACTCATCTGCGGAGGTCGTCTTCGCTTGCATCTTCACGTACAGAGAAGGTTCAATAGTTTGAATTTGTGTTAGCTTATATTACTTGCTTTTAAAAAGGATATTACACTGATTAGTTCAGTGGTAGAGCACTCGCTTTTCGCGGAAAGGCACGAGGTTCAACTTACTTTACCGGCAGTTCCGGTCAACCCAACTTTAAATGGGTATCTGAATTACGGTAAGGGAAGGAAAAACAGCCAGTAGGGAACTGGTCACCACACCTCACAAGCTGGGGATTAGTATACTCAAGTCTCTAACACTTCATTCCTGACCAGCGGTTAAGTCTGCTGAATGACTTCCTTTCTATTACACGTTATAAAAATGTATACAACAATAAAAGCAACAAAAACAGTAAACAAATGTCAATTATATTTTCGTTACAAAAGCGCTTAAGATTCCAGTTATTATTGTTAACAAACTTGATGACACCACATGTACACTACCTTTTCCCTCGCTACCATCTGTCTCGCTACCATCTCTCTCGCTACCATCTGTCTCGCAACAACTCTCTCGTTGTCATCTGTACCTACCAACTCTCTCACTACCGTCTGTTTTACTAACATCTCTCACGATACCATCTCTCACGCTACCATCTCTCGCTACCATCTCTCTTGCTAGCGTCTGTTCCACTACTATCTCTCACGCTACCATCTCTCGCTACCATCTCTCTTGCTAGCGTCTGTTCCACTACTATCTCTCACGCTACCATCTCTCGCTACCATCTCTCTTGCTAGCGTCTGTTCCACTACTATCTCTCACGCTACCATCTCTCGCTACCATCTCTCTTGCTAGCGTCTGTTCCACTACTATCTCTCACGCTACCATCTCTCGCTACCATCTCTCACGCTACTATCTCTCGCTACCATCTCTCTCGCTACCATCTCTCGCTACAATCTCTCTTGCTAACGTCTGTTCCACTACTATCTCTCAAGCTACCATATCTCGCTACCATCTCTCTTGCTACCGTATGTTCCACTACCATCTCTCACGATACCATCTCTCGCTACCATCTCTCGCTAGCGTCTGTTACACTACTATCTCTCACGATACCATCTCTCGCTACCATCTCTCGCTAGCGTCTGTTCCACTACTATCTCTCACGCTACCATCTCTCGCTACCATCTCTCTTGCTAGCGTCTGTTCCACTACCATCTCTCTCGCTACCATCTCTCGCTACCATCTCTCTTGCTAGCGTCTGTTCCACTACCATCTCTCTCGCTACCATCTCTCGCTACCATCTCTCTTGCTAGCGTCTGTTCCACTACCATCTCTCTCGCTACCATCTCTCGCTACCATCTCTCTTGCTAGCGTCTGTTCCACTACCATCTCTCTCGCTACCATCTCTCGCTACCGTATGTTCCACTACCATCTCTCACGATACCATCCCTATATACATGACGACTTACAATACGTCTTCTTGTGACAGCTGCTTTAACAGTAACAGTCGGTGGCCCACGATAGAAACAGTCAGTTCACGTCTATGCAGGTGTTGGATATAGGCTTCAGTATGGATCTGACAGTTGGTCGAAGTGTGGGACTAACAGTGGATCTGAGTGGGAGTTTCAAGGTTTTCAACTGTTGTCGTTGTGTGATTAAACGAGTTTCTGGGTCTGTGCATTTTTTAAGCGTGTTACCAGGACACCAACACTGACAGTTTTTATCCATGAAGCCTTCCTTAGGGCAGCTGATAGTTGACCCACATCTTTCACTGCAATTGGTACATCAGATTGGCAAGCGTGATATCGTTAAAGCTCAACCCTTCTTCGTTTCCTATGATCTATTGAAATTCGGGGTCATTTGTCAGAATGGTGCACATACCGTTTTTAGAGAAAAATATGCCCCAATAATGCATGATGCTGTTGTAATCGTACAGGATACTATAGGTAGATACGGCTGATGATGAATATTTCACGAAGTTATTATATTGATCTGGATGAATTATGTTTTCCTTTTTAATAATAATGTAATCGTCTCTGTCTGGGCGATTCTGATCATAAAAGCACCACTGTCTCACAGAGATCTTCTTCTTCTTCTTCTTCTTCGTTCGTTCTCAATCTCCCACTACCAAACCCTGAAAGGGCTTAAGTAGCAGAATGTAGTCCAGACAACGGAATGCGTTGTGTCGTAGTTTACAGCTTGGCTGCGATATTTGCACCTTTCGGTCCAACACATGCGACTTAAGCAAGCATTTTTTGAGTACCGGGTTAGCATTCCCTCTTCGATCCCTTTTCTTTAGCCAGTCTGCCCTGCTGCAGCCTGTTATCCAGGATCACCACGTGGAGGTGTAGAAGGGCCTTGGCAGCTATGGTTCGCTGGCCCTGACGCTAGGAGTCAGCTATGGGTCGCTGACCGCTGCAGCATTTTGATCCCTCACAGAGATCATGTCGAAAGAGGCGACTAACTGTGTGAGATGAAATAACACCGGCTATGGTTAAGTGGTTCATTTAGAGCAGCATAGATAGCGCCTAAGAGGCTGCTGATCTACTTTGCTCAAGTATATGAGTCTATTTAGATTGACTGGCACATCGGCTAACCATCCTCCGCAGAGGAGTATTAAGCTGCTCGAGCCTAGCCCGCTAAGCAGGAAACCCTTCTCCCGGCTACTTCCAGATAATACCAGAGCTGGTACCTGTACAGGGACATCTGCCTTGTAGAAGTACATGTGAACTAAGAACTAAGAATATAAAATAGGAGGAGTCAGACTGACTTTTCCGAACAATATGAAATAAAAAGACGGCACACCTCACTCCACGACTTTGACATTAGGTGAGGTCTTGGTCAGTATGGATACACCTGACTCTGACATTAGGCGGGGTCTTGTTCAGTATGGATACACCTGACTCTGACATTAGGCGGGGCCTTGTTCAGTATTGATACACCTGACTCTGACATTAGAGGGGGTCTTGGTCGGTATGGATACACCTGACTCTGACATTAGGTGAGGTCTTGTTAAGTATGGATAAACCTTACTCTGACATTGGGTTGGGTCTTCGTCAGTATTGATACACTTGACCTTGACGTTATGTGTTTTCTTGGTCAGAATGAATCACCTACATCTGGCATTAACTGACACTTTGGTTAGTATGGTTCATCTGACCCTAATACTTGCCACGAAAGACAATTCACGTTTATGTGTACATATGACAAGTATTTTTTCACAGACTGAAGAATTCCAGATGAATTTCACATAAGAGATGGGGTTGGAAAGTGCTGCTTGCTATCGTTAGTATATTCCTGGATAAAATAACCAAAAACGCTCAGGATGGCTATAATGAAACGATAAAATAGGCGAAATAATGATCACATCCATGTTTCGCAGATGAAATAGATGCAGTTGCTGCAAATAAAGGACATCTACATGCACTGACAAATGGGCTTGATACTGGCTCTAGAAAATGTCGAACAGGAATCTGCGCAGGAACGAAACAACTAATGACAGCACATGTAACAGTACCAGTCGGAGCATGTGCGTTTGGGGCAGAGGTGATGAGATAGGCGACTCTGAGAACAACGGTACCTGAATGTGTTCCAAGGTCTCTCACCATCTCAACACCAAGTCGATAAAGGAAAACGGGGAGTTGCGGGGAAGAATTTGTCTAGTCCATGTAAGGGTTAAGAGCTGACCACTCTGGGGTTCCGAATCGGGTATTCGGGGGGTTAGTGACAGACAGATGCCAGTAGGTCTTGCTGCGATATTTTGAGTGACATAAATTGAGAGTGATTTGTGCAAATAACAACTAAATGGAGGTAGATCCAAACTAGAGGATGGCTGGGTCAGAAATCCCACGGAGGCTCATTGGACAGGTCTGATACTGCTTGATACTATATAAAGCTAGACAAAGTTTAACTCGAGCAGGCTCGCCATGGAGAGAGAGAGAGAGAGAGAGAGAGAGAGAGAGAGAGAGAGATAATTTAGCTAGGGGTCTGTTTAGCTCGCCAACTTTATAGAAGCGCGATTGATAAGCTGTTTTATGAAAGTTAGAGATATATAATTGAGTACAAGGTGACGAAACCAGCATACGCCTTTGAGTTTTGACCAGTCGCTCTATAAGGTGTGTGTTGGGCGTCCTGTAACTAGGAAAGATCTGGATGTGTGTGTGTTGTTTGTGAAGGACACCGAAGGAACGATGTATGTTCCGGAGTGTGTGTATACGCAGATCAATTGAGTGTATGACCACATGTGAGTATACGTTGAATAGAGTGAATGTATTATGTCAAGATCACCCACTTGAGGGGATCTGAGTTTGAGTGAATGCTCAGAATACGATCGTGAAGACGATTTTTTGAGAGTCTGTTGTAGGTGAAGGTAAGGGGAGGGGAGTGGGCGCCTTGAACTGGATTGAAGTAGTTTGGGGCAATATTCAAAAGCTTATGCTTACAACCACCGCGAAGTTTTAATAATACAGAAACATTATAAGATATGATTATTTAGTTTAGATGTATTTCTTATTTTGTTTGTAATCTCATTGCACTCACTTCAATAATATTGTGTATGTTCATTTGTAATAATATCGTTTATGATTGTTCTGATTTGTTGGTTTTAGTGATGTCAATAAAAACAGACTATTACCTGCCGTTTGATGTGTTATTTGCTGTGTATGGTCTTGAATAATGTGGATGCAGATGCATGTGGTAAACATTCTATATAGACGAAACCCCAGTGAAAACCAGGGCTCTGCTATCATAGGACGTAGGTAATAACAGAAAGGGTCAAGTATTTCTTTAATATGTATCTGAGAACTTGATCGTGTTACAAGACATCGCCGATGCCAAT
This sequence comes from Ariolimax columbianus, assembly GCA_036924085.1. Taxonomy (NCBI): domain Eukaryota; kingdom Metazoa; phylum Mollusca; class Gastropoda; order Stylommatophora; family Arionidae; genus Ariolimax; species Ariolimax columbianus. The sequence continues at coordinate 28,373,693 of JAVGWX010000004.1, read as the reverse complement.
ATTTAAAGATTAAAAACACATTGAAAAGGGAGATTTTTTATCTCCATATTACATATGTGTGAGTGAAACATGGATATTAAGTTCTGATTTGGAATGTTAAATCCAAGCAATTAAAATTTGATACTTTAGACCCATCCTTGGAAAAATAGGCAAGGTCATGTCTCAAATTACAGCAAGCGGACGAATATTGGATGACATAAAAACCTGCTGGCAATGATAAAACATGCAAACTCCAATCGCGTGATCATCTGTCAAGATCAAATCGACTGCCAAGAATTATACTAATTGGAGGAGTCTTGGGAATAAGAAATAGAGAAATTCCCGAGTTGCACTTAACAGACGGTATTCGGAGAAATTGTTATGGGACAAACCTGGGACAGCGGGACAAAAAATGGCGATGAACAGAGGCAAAGCAAGAGAACAGACAACTCGTTGATTTTTGATACTTCTTCTTCTTCTTCGTACGCAGTCAGACAGTAACCATTATTTTTTTAGAAAAAAGCGGCGGTCATCCTGAGGCTGTCGCCACTGCCATAGAGCTTGTCTTGCAGTTCCACTGGTGATGGCCACATTTGCTCTCTCTGATCCTCGTATGTCGGGCAGTTCTGCAGCAGATGTTCAGCGGTCATTTTACCGGTACCGCACGGGCATTCGTCGGTACCACCTATCTTCAATTTGTTGAATAGGTGGTACCTCAGTCTATTGTGGTCAGTGCGGAGTCTGAAGACAACGACCTGCTCTCTTCGGTTTTTGATACCATAACGGCCTTCTAAGTTTCAAGACATAGAAGAAAATGTTATTCGCTTAACAACTTCTCAGATACACTAAATAAGCTCTCTCTCTATGCATTGAATGGGGGAAAAGAAAGGAAATCACACCATCTGCGGCAACGCATGAAACGACAGCACTGACACATTTGTCCTCTAAAGTAATGAACGGAAAAATAATGACACGGAAATAATGAATAGAAAGGGCAAGTTGTATTGAAATAGTTTTTCATCAAATAGCTCACTGACAGGCCAGGCGATTATGTCTGTCCACATCATTATGTCCCGGGTGTTGTGATTCGCTTTTGTTGTTGTTCCTTTTCCATGCTGTAGTCGTCTCTTTTTTTCTAATTTTGTCATCAATTTTGCCTGTCGTGTTTTCACTTTCTGCTTCTAATAACATTACTCAACTATTAATATTAGATGCAAACACACACACAAACACTCAAATATACACAAACACGCACACACACACACACACACACAAACACTCAAATACATACAAATAGATTTATAAACAAACTTACACATACACACTCGCACATACACACACACACACACACACACGCCAATTTGGATTTGCTAAGAAACAACACAATCTCCGTACTTTTACAGAAAAGTAGAGAAAGAGAACACTTTTATATATGAAGAGACACAACTCAGTTATTACTACAGAATGTGGAAACATAACATGCTAAAGTCCCCTATGATTTGGTTGATTGGGTTTTTTTTGCGTTTGACTTATATCTCTATTCCCCAATACGGTTTGCGTTGCACTATGTTTTTATTTTATGTAAAGATCTGCTTCCTCCTGAACTTTCTAAGGGCTTGCTTCCCGGGGGTAACGGCCGTTGCTTTTATTGGAAACGAACCCATCACTTTCTAGTTGTGAGCATGTCACTTAACCACTAGGCCACACCGTCCCCGGTTGGTTATTGATCCAGCTGCACGTAGGCTCCAACCCTTGAGAATAATGCAATATAGTGGTATCTTCAAGTGTTTGTGAGCTGTTATTTAGTTCCGTACAGAGTTCCATTTGTCTGGCCTCGGAGGAAGAAGCTATTTCCCAACACCGGCAAGCACCAGACATTAAAACAAAAAAAAAGGTGCTTAACAGTTTCATAGGGATGTGTGCACATCCGGCACTCTGGGGTATGTTCTGGTTGAACTCTGTTCAAGTTACTGTTAAGTTGTATGTGTTGAATGTGAAGTCGAAAAATTGTGGTTTAATCTCTCATTTTCAGAAGGTTGATGTCTTTGGGATTTGGGGCGGCCAGTATTCCCCATTGCCCATATATTCAGCCGTCGCTTTGTTCGCAGCCTTCAGTAGTTGTTTAACTGTCTGTAGGGTTGTTGGTGTGTATTGCTGTTCTTGTCTTGATCCATTGTTAGCTGTCTTTGCTAGGTGTAATTGAACGACCAGGGATCTATTGTATAACTATTCTGACTTCATGGGAGGTGAGAAGTTGGTTTGCATCTAGGGATATTTGGGTAAGTTTGGGGTAACGGCCGTTGTTGTGATGGGGATCGAACCCAGCGCCTTTGGGTTGTGAGTCGTGTCACTTGACCACTAGCCCACGTCGTCCCCATTAGGTTAGTGTTCAGTAGACAAGTTATCAAACTGACCAACATCTTACACTACTCCCATGCTTCGTCGGCGTTCGTATTGAAAAGGAGATTTGTTATATTCTGTCGCAGTTTACAGCGAGGCTCCAACCTTGGCGCCTTTCGGCTCGACACATCCGATTTCAGCGAGACATTTTGGGGATCTGGCTTGACCTCCATCTTCGAACCATAATCTCTTAAAAAGGATGCATGGTTGCAGTCTGTTTCTAGGGTCGCTTCATGAAGGCAGAAATGAGTCTTTGTCTGTTATTGGTAACTGACCCTTATACACTGAGTCAACTATTAGTAACTGACTGCTGTCAGCTCATTCCCTGCTGTATCTGTGACCCCAGACTACTCCCATGCCATTGTTTCCCTGTTAAAGAGATTCTCTTCGATTGTATTGTTCTCTTATTTCACAGTGAATGCAAAGTTATCCTCCAAAAGTTCATTAATCGCCGATCTACTGCAGACATTGGTCAATGGCATCAAGAAAGAGAACACTTGAAACTAAATTCAGACCGATTGTTCTGTTATCATAGCATTCTGATATCATCAGATCACATATGCCGCCAGACGATCTGGATAAGTGTCATCATGTTTCTTGTGCCAACTTCGCCGCCTTTGATAATTCCATTCCATGGATCTGTAGTTTTTTTTTAACCACGTTAATATATATATATTTGAAGCTTATATGACAGGATAATTGGCTTGCCCTCAGCATAAAAGTTAGACTAATGCGCTCATTGGTGCTCTCAATATTTGTGTATACCTATGAGACTTGGACCATTACTGCGGATATTCAGTGCAGAATACATGAGATGGAAATCAGGTGCTTTAGAAGACTCTTAAATGTTACAGATAAGAATCGTGTCACGAACGTAGAAATACCACGAAGAGTAAAAAAACTCAATGGTTCCTTTTGATGATCTGTTCACGGCTATCAAAAGGCGAAATATTGCTTGGTATGTGTAGGTCACGCGGTCCAGCGGAATTACAAATTCGATACTGCATGGTTCTGTACCAGGAAAGAGAAGACGGGTACGTCCAAGGAAGAGATGGGCAGACAACATCACTGAATGGTCAAATCTTCATCCCGGTGAGGCACGATTAGCAGTAGCGGACAGAGAAAGATGGCGTGGGCTTGTGGGAGTGTCTTCAACTGTGCCCCAACGACCTGATAAGTTACGGAACGAACTGAACTGCATTTTGATACACACACGTTAAGTAGGGTCACTCAGTTGTTACAATCTCATTAGCAGCAAAAGGCAAACTAACAAGATTGTGCTGTAGAAAATCGCTGCCTAATAAAAGGTCAACTAACAAGATTGTGCTGTAGAAAATCGCTGCCTAATTACGCACTCCCGATGAAAGATTGATACGTTATTTTGGAAGGCAGCGGAGGAAAGATTTGTTGTCCGTTATAAGAAGATAAGAGGTCACGCAACATATAGTACAGAGCTAGTGTAAAGGGTACAGGATAACAAAAAGAGAAGATACTGGCTAGGTTAAGATCCTGATTTGAATGAATGTGCGTCTGCCTAATTTCACAGGTAAGTAATGAATAGTTAACACTATGACCTAACAGGCATATCGTAATAAAGGATTGATTTGGCTACATCATCCTGTAGAAACTAAAATGTACTATATACAAATATTCATCATTACTATAGGGTGCGGACACGTGGACAATGAACAAACACTTGGAAGACCAAATAAAGGTCCTTCAAATGTGGATATAGATAATAATGGATCGGATTTTGATGAATTAAAAAAAAACACAAAAAAAACATCTGACTAGAAAAGGAATTGGAAGGGAAATACCGATTGAAATATACATTAAGCAGATACAATGTTTTGGACATATAGAGTATAAAGAGACACAACTCAGTCGAACGACTAAGTAAGGTTGGACAACAAACTGCAACATAGAAAAAAAAAACTAGAGGTAGGACATTACAACATTTACATTTACCTTACCTACCCAAGTCGACTTACCCCATAATAATAATAAAAATAATAAAAATAACAACAACAAAAATGGAAGCAGTAACCGAACATGTGATGGTTATGCTGTAACATTTTATTGTCAACTAAACGTTGATAAATTGTATATGACAATATCAATATTACAAATTGTATTTGGTCAAGTGGCCTTCTTATGTGTCCAGCAACAGGTTCACAGCAACAGGTTCCCAGCAACACAAGGGAAATGAAACGATAATTAACACAACCTGATAATCGTCAGCCTTGGATATATCTTTGTCAGAGAAAGTTATATCTCTCTCAGATCGCAGAATTAATAACAAATTAACATTCATAATTTGTTAAAGGTGGTAGAACACAATTATTTCAGTAAGGATTGTTTGTGCAATGCATGTGGCCGACTGGATAGTTTAGCGGTGTCTTAGTCTGGAGACAAAGAATCGAGCCTATGTTATTTCTATCCAGAGGGAAGTTAAACCCCAGGCGGCTGCCGAAGGTAGTCGTCTAAATCTCACAGCAATCTTCCAGACAGAAGCAGCAAGGCGAGAACGCAGCTATCAACGTCTTCTCAGGTTTGGACGCTACTAACATAGATGCTCACATGTCTTCTATTCATTTCACTGTTAGAAACGTTAAACTGGTGTAAATAACTGTAAATGAGTACCTGGCTTGCCGTTAGGAAAGACAATGAGGCGAGTGAAGGAGCTGGACAGAGTACCTCTGATATAGCTGTTACAACGAAGTCACTAACACTTTATCCCCGGCGACAGCGAGAGGTGACTAACCTCTGGTCAGCCAAAACAGACTGATCAGACAATGTTAGCCAGTCAGATAAATATACTGGCGATCGACTTGATCAATGTAGTAGTCCTTCAGAGGAAGACAAGCATAGTAGAACAACATCGAAGACTATGGTCTACCTTCATCAGCACGCTCGGGATGGGATGCAAGCTACTGCAATCCGTCACTTATTGCGCTTTTTAGGGCGCACAAAAGAGTATATTTACTCCTTACGAAAGTTTTGGTGTGACTGAGCCGTCTTCTCTGATTCCTCCGATGACTTAGGAAAACATCTTAATGGTTCCTCCATTGACTTAGGATATCGGGTTATTATTTTTTTGAATAACTTAGGAAACATCTTAATGATTCCTCCGATGACTTAGGAAAACGGGTTTTTGTTTCCTACAACGACATAGGAGAACGGCTGATTTTTTTTCCGATGACCTGAGAAAATATGTTCTCTCATTTATTTCTCGTATCAAATTTGAGATCACGGCTCACATCTCAAACTTCCCAAACTTCCCGATTTCACGAACCGACAATGTGGTACGTTATGTGAAATCAACACATGACAAATGAGTGCTCAAGTCGAATGCATTGGATCTTCAAGCGCAAGACACAATGCAGCTCCTACCTTTTGAAAAGAGGATAACGGCGAAAACTATTGTCTTTTAAAGAAAATGTATTTCTTGAAAATCCAGGTGAGTACTCTTACATTCCAAGTTTTGCTGATCTCTCGATTGTTAAATTACTACAACAATTATTTATATAAACTTCAATGATATATCAGGCTTACTCAATACGACCTGGTAAAATAAAGGTGAAAGTAGTTCCGTCACGGACACTGCCGCTTTGGAGGGAACGTTAGAGGCTTCATTATGTTAGGTCTCTGCTTGTATAGCGATTCGGCAATCATTTAATGCCCACTTCAGTTTGCTTTCTCTAACAGTAAGATATATAGCAATTTACACCTGGGTAGATTGCATCTATTGCTACTGGGGGAGCAAACATGTTGCGTTTATTGAGTTAAGCAAACACTCTAATCAGTTTCCTTCAGTGTTCACTTGTTAAAAGTGTGATCGGTAATATTCGCTAGACCAAAATGACAAGAGTTATAAATATAACCTAGGTAAGACCTTATCTCTTTTCTATCGGAGGTAAAGTAATTCCCAAGCCTGTACACTACGCTGCAACTACAAGCGCAATCCGACTTTATTCATCAGCTTCCATAATCTTCCAGGCTGACCTCATCAATGGGAGTACAGGCCACAATGAATGACGGGAGTACGTTATTAAACGGTTGCGGACACATTTCATCATTAGCTTCTAGTATATCTTAGGCATACATGTTTCAGTTTGGCCCTAATGCATACTTGTTGCCAGTTTTCCCGTTATGCATACCTGTCGCAGTTTTCCCGTACCAACGTCTTCCATTCGGATTTCGCATCTCGGTTCGTCTCCTCTTTTCCAGAACCTAATTGATCGTTGGGGGCATCACATATAATTGAACTATTGATTATTCATGTCCACATCTGTTTGTCCATCGTTAGTGTTGTTGTCTTTTTCAAGGTTTTCCCTTCGATCACGTCTAAACTTTTTTGTTGTTCAGCGTATCTTGGTTGCATTGTCTTATTCACTTTGCTGTTCTCTTAACTCTTTACAGTTCGGCCTAATTCATTAGATCTGTTTTAACCACTGGCTTCCCAGCCAAGTGATCATGGTTCAATTCATAGCTGGTTAAACATTTTGTTCCTATAGCAAACCCGCTTCTGTGGTCGACCAAGCTACATAAATTGGATACCAGAAAAAATTCTGCTAAGTAAAGGCGGTCGCAGATAAACTGACTACATTATCCATTATGTGCCGTGGGTCACCAAATAATATGGGCCTAACACCATATACCATATACGACGCATGGCGTGACAGGATCTTTATTTTAATAAAAAAATTGACACTTTACTCTGTGATCTAATTGATTTGATCCGTGTCTTGACACTTTGAAATCCAGCATACCTAATTAGATTCATGACTTAAGATACAAATCTAATCAATTAGGTTGGACTGCAAAGGGTTAAGTTTAATGTTGGTTAGCTAATTTGACCGTGAGACATGACCGTGTCATTGGAATTGGTGTGTTGTCACAACAACCAGTATGTCTTTATATGGTTCGACGTTATGATGGATTGTTTTGAGTATGCTGACATTTGAAATATGTTCATTGTACATAATTTTAAGAATCTGTCTGGAACATGTCTATTGCTTGGATTTGTTTGTCTTGATGCACACTTCAATACAATTACGTTGTCGTGACTTGATGTAGTCAATATTTGAACTAACACCATGGTCGGATCAATAACCTATTTCTTCTAAATCAGTATCCGCTACATATGGTTATACGCACGTTCAAACGCTAATGTATTTCTTTCCAGATGTCAATTCCTGATGTATGTTGTTAAAGATTCGCCGTTTGGATCCAAGTGAAACATTCAAGTGAACCATCCCAGGTGAGCGCTATTCAAGAAGTCTGTATCCGAGATAATAGCTGAGAGGTTGCCAGCCAAATATACAGCCCTGTTTAGTCGCCTCCTGTTAGGCAGTTTATAGCTGCTTTTACCAATTTGACGCCACTCTAGCGACTCCTGCTATATACTGAAGTATATTTATTATCGCCTCAGTTACATTTTGCAATACTTAGAATATGTGGGACAAACACTATTCAAATATGCAAATAAACATGCACTTATAACGAATTTGTAAAAAATGTATCTCGCATAATGGAAATGACATGAAATAATATCACCAAAAAGACACGCACTCTGTTTGTAAGGAATGTGTCTCTCCATGATGAGGTCCAATTTTATTAAACTACATGTTTCATGAATCTATACATGAGACTTCTGAAACATGCCGTCAAACTAGTCGTGCCATGTGGCCCACAGCGTGGGGGGTGGGGGGGGGGGGCGTTCAGTGTTGACGCAAGGCATATTATAGGTTTAAGTAGGGACACTATACTTACTATACAGGTAAAGAAGACACAGTTACATTCACGTCAAGACACTTCTGTCTGGGATGAAGTAGTATAGACTTTATTGGGCGCGCTCAAGTTTTTCCGAAGTGGAATAATTTTGCTAGCTGCATTTCCTTCTGTAAAAGTAAATGAGATGCCCAGTCGGAGCTGAGTGGTGAGAAAGACTAACTTCTAGTCAAGCAACATTTACTGATCAATCAATGTTTGGCAGGGCCAGGTAAAATATACTGACCAATACCCCATCTCACTTCCACGCAATTCTCAATGGAAACAGACTGCTTCATGGCAGTCTGGCTAACGAGGTAGGCATCGGTGTGATCTCTGTAGTAGTGAAGGACAAATGAAGCATGGAGAACCCTGGTCCGGCTTAATCAGCACGCCCTGGATGTAGGGATGTAGCTCCCTTTTCAAGGCGCACAAAAGAATAAAAATACTTGTCCTTCAAAAACAGCAGCATCAGCTCGGTCGACTGCAGTCAGACGATTTCTGGAATCGAATCCTGTATGTTTGCCAGAAGAAGCATCCGCTTTACCAATATTAATCCAAAACAAAGAACTTGCAAATATATATATACTAGTGAGATATAAATTAAATACGAAACTTACTAATGTAAATATCAGGCTAATACCGATTTGAAGAGAAACTTAAGAATACCATAGCAGCCAAGTACACAGATTGGAAGTATGTTATTATGTGGTTCGGACCTTTAGTAATCGAATACTTTCTCATGCGGCTTTAAATATTGTTGGAGTTACTTATGATCAATAAAGTAAATAATACTAGAATATCCGACAGCTTCCCCAATTATCTACCAGCACATCTTGCTATTTGCAAAATAATAACAAGAAACACGACTTAACAGTTGGTAGTCAGATACAACACAGTGACAATTATCATAACCAAAACAATAATAATATAAATACAAATACCAACAATTATTCATACAAAAGAGTGATGAAACCATCGCGAGAGATGTTGGTAAACACTCTTTGACATGAAAATTTAAATAGGCTTTGCCGTTGCCAATAAAATGTTCACTTCTCTTCATCTCCGCCATCTTTACTCACTATCCCCATCATAATTATCACAACCGCACTATATATATACACACACATATAAATGATTAAAAATGATTTTATCTTATGGCAAATTTGTTCACCAACTATTGTTTTTAGCTTTTTTGGAATTAGTAGGTCAATCAGTAGCTTGTTCAACGTAATCAAAAGCTGTGTAGTACGATTCCTTTGCTATCTTCAAAGTGATCTGTATGAGATTTAAAAATCCTAGAGTTGCCTCATTCAAGAGCAAGTCTGAAGTAGTCAGTGCTACAGAAGGTAAAAGTATTACCACATCATACACTTCTGTTTGGAATTAACTGTTAGAGACCTCATTTTACTACGCCTCAGATTTCTATGAAACATGGTAGCCAGTTCTCTTCCTCGATGAATGTTCCGTCGTAACAGTAAGCCATGCACGAAACTACAGCTAGGATTTTGGTAACAAGAATCGAGCGACCAATCACTCTGCTATTCGAATCTCTGAGCCATAGGCTGCTTTTTATTTCTGTCCCTTAGAAAACATGACAATCCAGCTAGCTATTCCAGTGTCAGAAATTTGTGGCCAGTTATATGCTTCTGCCATCTAGATAACATGTACACGCGAGTCAGTGGAATACATTCTGACCATGCTATTTTTAACTCCATGTCCTACTGAAACTTACAAAAGGGCCAATTGAATAGCAATGCAGTGATCAACCAGGCATATCGTAAGAGCCGACGTAGCTAGTGATAGGTGTGAAGCCACGAGCCCCATTATATATAAGTTAAAAGCTACATACACTTCACAAAATGTTGCTAATGAATCTGCTGAAAGTCTATGTCCGACTAGCTGTTGATTTGTTTTGATTGATTGATGTCACTTGAAAGTTGACTGTTATCATGTTTTCATTATATGAATTCATTCCAATAAGGACATACTATTGATGCTCACCACATAAACAGCGGTCATATGCATGATCATCAGATGAGATGTAACGTTCTCAGCACATCTGAAGACTCACATCAATAAACAGTACCGCTTGACGAACATCTGTTTATTTAGCTTGCGTGACATCTGTATGTCAATCGGAGATCATTTCTAAGAAAGGCGTGTCAAAACATCTGATCTGCAGTCTTGTTGATATTGTTGCACAATTGTATACTCCATCTCTTGCTCGCCCTTTGTTGCAGGATACGAGTCGTCAGCGCATTCTCGGCCTAGTTATTGTAATAAATTCATGAAACTTGTTTCCTCAAATGTTCGCAATAACGTTTTGTGGGTGCAAACATGTGTCCATTGTTTGGGGAGCAATGAATCTGAGAACTGCAAAATGCCCCAATTTATGCAAATGACAACGGGTTTTTCATAGGAATAGCAACCTCATCATGCTGCTAATCAAACCACCACTACAAGAGGAATGTATGCTTTGGCGCAGGAATCTTGCGATGAGGCAAAATGTTGATGTGGTCCCATGATCCATTGGGCGAGAAAGAAAAACGCTGTTTCATTTGTCTCTTCATTGACCTTGCGATTAGGGCTCTTTCTCTCTCTCTCTCTCGCTAATTCTCTCCCTCTCTCTCTCTCACGTTTTCTTATTTTCATTTCTAGCATCTGTGTTCACTCTCTCACATTTTTATATTTTCCATTCTATAATGTTCTCTACTTGTACATTCTCTAATCTCTCTCTCTCACTCTCTATCTCTCTCCTTCCCTCTTTCTCTCTCAATCTCTCTATTTTACCTGCTTTCTCTCCCTCTCACAGCCTCAAAGCCCAGTGGTTAAAGGGAGTTTCTTGTCTACACTTATTTCATGAAATCTCTCAGTTTCAACATTTTGAGTTAAATTGGCCTTTTGCCTCCAGACATCTGGGGCTACTGCTTCTGGAACTGAGTCTGGCGTGAGAAAGGTCCATCAGGGATGAACGTGTCTTAGTCTCATTGCTGTCTCCTGACGTGACATGTGTGGAGGGCCCCCAGCTTCTGGAGGCATGTCTGCTTGGTGGGCCCCTGGCACAAGGTCGCCCAGAAAAAGCTAGATAAATCCAGGGGTTGGTACAGCTGTTTAAGGAGGCAAGTAGCATGATGAGCACTATTATCGGATCTGAAATGGAAAAGAAATAAAAATCATTTAAATGTATTACAGCCAAATATTACATGATAAATCTTGCTCTGTTACAGATAAGGAAGAAAGATAAGCAAGAGATATTATATAAACTCTTATTGTCCAGACCCGTACCATCAGCTGAACGAGATGAAATATATCTGGAGCTCTCCGAGAGTCTCGTAGTGTTGATTCTAATGAACATAGCATAACCTAACATAAGATATTGTAACAACATATATCATGGCCTACCCTACTGTGCCCTAAACTACCCAACGCTACTCTACCCTACACTTCTCTAACCTACTCTACCCTTCACTACTCTACCCTACACTTCTCTAACCTACACTTCTCTAACCTACTCTACCCTACACTTCTCTAACCTACACTTCTCTAACCTACTCTACCCTACACTTCTCTAACCTACACTTCTCTACCCTACACTTCTCTAACCTCCTCTAACCTACACTTCTCTACCCTACACTTCTCTAACCTACACTTCTCTAGCCTACACTTCGCTACCCAACACTTCTCTACCATACACTTCTCTAGCCTACCCTTCTCTACCCAACACTTCTCTACCATACACTTCTCTAACCTACACTTCTCTACCCTACACTTCTCTAGCCTACCCTTCTCTACCCAACACTTCTCTACCATACACTTCTCTAACCTACACTTCTCTAAACTACCATACTTTAACCTACCATACTCTAACTCTACTCTACCCTACCCTTCTCTACCCTACCCTTCTCTAACCTACCCTACTCTAACTTACCCTTCTCTACTCTACCGTTCTCTAGCCTGCCCTTCACTAACCTACTCTTCTTTACCCTACCCTTCTCTGCCCTACCCTTTTCTACCCTACCTTTCTCTAACCTACTCTACCTTACCATACTCTACTCTAACCCACCCTACCATACCTTACCGTATCCTACTCTAACCTAGTATACTCTAACCAACCTTATTCTACCCTACCCATAATTTAATCAAGAACCAATATTCTCTCTCTCTCTCTGTCGCTCCTAATTTAATAGAGATCCGCTACTCTCTCTATCTCCTAATTTAATATATATCCACTTCTTTCTCTCTCTCCTAATTTAATAGAGATCCACTACTTTCTCTCTCTCCTAGTTTAATATAGAACCACTACTCTCTCTCTAATTTAATAGAGATCCACTACTCCATCTCTCTTCTAATTTAATATAGATCCACTACTCTCTCTCTCCTAATTTAATAGAGAATCACTACTTTCTGTCTCTCCTAAATTAATAGAGAACCACTACTCTCTCTCTTCTAATTTAATAGAGATCCGCTACTCTTGCTCTCTCTCTCATAATTTAATAGGGATCCAAGACTCTCCCTCTCTCCTAATTTAATAGAGATCCACTACTCTCTCTCTCCCAATTTAATAGAGAACCACTACTTTGTCTCTCTCCTAATTTAAAAGAGAACCACTACTCTCTCTCTCCTATTTTAATAGATAATCACTATTCTATCTCTAATCTAATAGAGATCCACTACTCTCTCTCTCCTAATTTAATATAGAACCACTACTTTCTCTCTCTTCTAATTTAATAGAGAACCACTACTCTCTTTCTCCTAATTTAATAGAGAACCACTACTTTCTATCTCTCCTAATTTAAGAGAGATCCACTACTCTCTTTCTCTTTCTCTCTCTTCTAATTTAATATAGATCCACTACTTTTTCTCTCTCCTAATTTAATAGAGAACCACTTCTTTTTCTCTCTCGTAATTTAATATAGAACCACTACTCTCTCTCCTAATTTAATAGAGAACCACTATTTTCTCTCTCTCCTAAATTAATAGAGAACCACTACTTTCTCTCTCTCCAAATTTAATAGAGATCCGCTACGCTTGCTCTCTCTCCTAATTTAATAGAGATCAACGACTCTCTCTCTCCTAATTTAATAGATATCCACTACTCTCTCTCCTAATTTAATAGAGAACCACTACTTTCTTTCTCTCCTAAATTAATAGAGAACCACTACTCTCTCTCTCCTAATTTAATAGAGAACCACTACTCTATATCTAATTAAATAGAGATCTACTACTCTCTCTCTCCTAATTTAATTGAGATCCGTTACTCTTACTCTCTCTCTCCTAATGTAATAGAGATCCACTACTATCTCTTTCTTCTAATTTAATAGAGAACCACTACTCTATCTCTAATTTAATAGAGATCCACTACTATCTCTTTCTCCTAATTTCATAGAGATCCGCTACTATCTCTCTGTCTCTCCTAATTTAAAATAGAACCACTACTTTCTCTCTCTCCTAATTTAATAGAGATCCTCTACTCTCTCTGTCCTAAGTTAATAGAGAAACACTACTTTCTTTCTCTCCGAATTTAATAGAGAACCACTACTCTCTCTCTCCTAATTTAATAGAGAACCACTAATTTCTCTCTCCTAATATAATGAAGAATCACTACTCTATCTCTAATTTAAAAGAGATCCCCTACTTTCTCTCTCCTAATTTAATAGAGATCCACTACTTTCACTCTGTCTCTCCTATTTAATATAGAACCACTACTTTCTCTCTCTCCTGATTTAATAGAGAACCACTATTCTCTCTCTAATTAAATAGAGAACCACTACTCTCACTCTCCTAATTTAATATAGAACCACTACTTTCTCTGTCTTCTAATTTAATAGAGAACCACTACTCTCTTTCTCCTAGATTAATAGAGAACCAGGACTTTCTCTCTCTCCTCATTTAATAGAGATCCGTTACTCTTGCTCTCTCTCCTAATGTAATAGAGATCAACGACTCTCTCTTTCCTAATTTAATAGAGAACCACTACTCTATCTCTAATTTAATAGAGATCCACTACTATCTCTCTCTCCTAATTTCATAGAGATCCGCTACTATCTCTCTGTCTCTCCTAATTTAAAATAGAACCACTACTTTCTCTCTCTCCTAATTTAATAGAGATCCTCTACTCTCTCTGTCCTAAGTTAATAGAGAAACACTACTTTCTTTCTCTCCGAATTTAATAGAGAACCACTACTCTCTCTCTCCTAATTTAATAGAGAACCACTACTCTATCTCTAATCAATAGAGATCCACTACTCTCTCTCTCCTAACTTAATAGAGAACCACTAATCTCTTTCTCCTAATATAATGAAGAATCACTACTCTATCTCTAATTTAAAAGAGATCCACTACTTTCTCTCTCCTAATTTAATAGAGATCTACTACTTTCACTCTGTCTCTCCTATTTAATATAGAACCACTACTTTCTCTCTCTCCTGATTTAATAGAGAACCACTATTCTCTCTCTAATTTAATAGAGAACCACTACTCTCACTCTCCTAATTTAATATAGAACCACTACTTTCTCTGTCTTCTAATTTAATAGAGAACCACTACTCTCTTTCTCCTAATTTAATAGAGAACCAGGACTTTCTCTCTCTCTCCTCATTTAATAGAGATCCGTTACTCTTGCTCTCTCTCCTAATGTAATAGAGATCAACGACTCTCTCTCTCCTAATTTAATAGAGAACCACTACTCTATCTCTAATTTAATAGAGATCCACTACTATCTCTCTCTCCTAATTTAATATAGATCCGCTACTATCTCTCTCTTTCTCCTAATTTAATATAGAACCACTACTTTCTCTCTCTCCTAATTAAAAGAGATCCACTACTCTCTCTCTCTCTCCTAATTTAATAGAGAACCACTACTTTCTCTCTCTCCTAATTAAAAGAGATCCACTACTCTCTCTCTCTCTCCTAATTTATTAGAGAACCACTACTTTCTTTCTCTCCTAAATTAATAGAGAACCACTACTCTCTCTCTCCTAATTTAATAGAGAACCACTACTCTATATCTAATTTAATAGAGATCCACTACTCTCTCTCTCCTAATTTAATAGAGATCCGTTACTCTCTCTCTCCTAATGTAATAGAGATCCACTACTATCTCTTTCTCCTAATTTAATAGAGAACCACTACTCTATCTCTAATTTAATAGAGATCCACTACTATCTCTTTCTCCTAATTTAATAGAGATCCGCTACTATCTCTCTGTCTCTCCTAATTTAATATAGAACCATTACTTTCTCTCTCTCCTAATTTAATAGAGAACCACTACTCTCTCTCTCTCTCTAATTTAAAAGAGATCCACTACTCTCTCCCTCTCTCTCCTAATTTAATAGAGATCCGCTACTCTCGCTCTCTCTCCTAATTTAATAGAGATCCACGACTCTCTGTGTCATAATTTAATAAAGATCCAATACTTTCTCTCTCTCCTAATTTAATAGAGATCCACTACTCTCTCTCTCCTAATTAAAGTGATCCACTACTCTCTCTCTATCTCACTTAATTTAATAGACATCCACTACTCTCTCTTTTCTAATTTATTAGAAAACCACCACTCTCGCTCTCTCCAAATTTAATAGAGATCCACTACTTTCTCTCTCTCCTAATTTAATAGAGAACCACTACCTTTTTTTCTAATTTAATAGAGATCCACTACCATCTTTTCTAAATTAATAGAGAGCTACTACTCTCTGTGCAGCCTACCTTTAATCCCGAGTTAGCAAGACTTTAGGGCAATATTAAGACAAAGATACAAATGAGGAATGGGGATGTTAAGGTCCGACTGCATATGTATTGATTAACAGTAACAGTGGCCACACACGTGACAGTTGATAAAGAGATTGCACCTCCCTATGTTGTTTAACAACGTAAGTCAACATAAGTTAATACTCAAGATGGAAAATGATACAAATACAGTTGCCACCTGCAACTGGAAAACAAAAGTATGTTTCCCCGAACATAAGAATAGAAAACAATCTTGTATTCAATTATTTAAATGCTGGCATACATTCTTGTTAACGTTCATGATTATATATCTTTTATACGAGCCAACACACCATATGCTCCAGTGACGAAAGTAAGAAAGAAAATTAATTGTGTACGTCTTCTTCTTCATCGGCGTTCTTCCTGAACAGGACGTTGTGCAGTTCTATCGTGGATCACAGCTAAGCTGCGGTATCTTCGCCTTTCTTCTTCTTCTTCTTCATCGTACGCTGTTTACAGCGATATTTACGTTGCACTGTTTTATTTTGTTAAGCCTGTGGCTCAGTGCATCCGATTTCAACAGGCGTTTCTGTAGGGTTGCCCTTTTGCGCCTTTCGAAACCGACACATTTTGTTTCAGCTAACTCTTTTGGATATAGAGGGTGTTATTTCACACTGCAATCCTTATTCTCGTAGCCATGCACTAGAGCAGCCTGTTTCCAGGGCCGTCGCTTCGAGACGGAATATGGTCTTGCTCAGCTCTGGCTACCTGACCTTCATGCAACCAGTTGCTGACTTCTGCTAGCCCATTCATTTGCTGCATTTTTTTGGACCAACATTGAATTTAACATGGGCATCATCTAGAAATAGAAGTACTCACCCTAGTAAATAAGGAATATATAACAAAGAGAGAGAGAGAGAGAGACAGAGAGAGAGAGGGAGAGATGGAGAGTGTGAGAGGGAGGGAAGAGAGGGAGAAAGGAGAGAGAGGGAGGGAGGAAGAGAGAGGGAGGGGAGAGGGAGGGAGAAAGAGGGAGAGAGAGAGAGAAAAAGAGAGAGAGTAAGGGGAGAGGGAGAGAGGGGCGGGGAGAGAGAGACAAAGGAGCGAGAGAAGGAGGAAGAAAGATGGAGAGAGAGGGGAAGAGAGAGAGGGGAAGAGAGAGAGGGAGGGGGAGGAAGAGAGAGGGAGGGAGAGAGAGGGAGAGAGAGTGGGAGAGGGAGAGAGAGGTGGAGAGGGAGAGAGGGAGAGAGAGGGAGGGAGAGAGAGAGAGGGAGGGAGAGAGAGAGGGAGAGAGTGAGAGGGATGGGGAGAGGGAGAAATGGAGAAGGAGGAGAGAGAGGGAGGGAGAGAGAGGAAGAGAGGAGGGGAGAGAGAGAGGGAGAGAGACGTAGGGGGGAGGGAGGGAGAGAGACGTAGGGGGGAGGGAGAAAGGGAGAAGGAGGAGAGAGAGGGAGGGAGAGAGAGAAATGGAAGGAGAGAGGGGGAGGGAGAGAGAGGAAGAGATTGAGAGGTAGGGGAGAGAGAGGGAGAGAGTGAGAGGTAGGGGGACAGAGGGAGAAAGGTAGATAGAGGAGAGAGAGAGAGAGGGGAAGAGAGAGAGGGAAATAGAGAAAGAGAGTGAGAAGCGAAGAGGGAGATAGAGAGGGAGGGGAGAGAGGGTGAGAGTGAGAAGTAGGGGGAGAGAGGGAGAAAGGGAGAAGGAGGAGAGAGGGGGGAGAGAGAGAGAGAGAGAGAGAGAGAGCGAAACGAAAGACAACTACATTTTGAGCCTCATAAAACATGCACGCTAAACAGGAGAAAAACAGTTAAGACTTCTTGAACTTCTATTACTTCATACTTTATTCTGTTGTTGCAAGTATACGCTTTCGTGGTGCTTAAAATATACTTATCTGAAGATCCTTGACACTAAATTGTTTACTACTTACTTACTTTCCGTGTCCAAACACCATGTCACACATCATCCGTCCAGTATTCAGCAACTTGAACTGCCGTGTCGTTCGCCTCCATCATGTCGTTCATGTCACAGGTTTCAGGGAGGTTGGGGCAGGTCATCAGATGATCTTGGTCCTGAACTGCGCCGCATTCACAGGTGTCGACATCTGAGTACCCCCATTTCTTCAAGTTCACTCTGCATCTTGAGACACCAGTTCAAAGTCTGTTCATTGCCTTCCACACAGCGTAGGGCAGGTGGTGTCCAGGCGCAGCCTCTTCCTTGAGCTCTATCCATGGATCCTGCATTGTTTCGCGCCACCTCTCGATGCGTCGACCTTCCGGGCTTGTCTGGATGGTCTCTGTCGATTTTAAGAAACTGTGTCTCGATGGGGGACACGAAAGAAGCCTCCACGTTAGGCGTCCTCTGGAAACAACTATCAGTTGGCTAATTCTTTCAGCACCAAACCACCGTGAATTGTTTACTAAATAACAATATTGAGACATTGACTACAAGTAACAAGTGCCACCCAGATGGTGCACATACTATGATTATAATGCCCCCAAAACATCAATCGATAGATGTGTACAATTGAGACGATCTGAGCTGAAATAGCAATTAGAAACAAAGCAGAATGTTCCACACATAAATCTACTCACCTTCTATGTTACTAGTATTATCGAATGTAGTCCATATTTGAACGATAAAAAACGGAGCCCAACAAAGTAGATAGCATAAGACAACAGTCAATGTTAGCTTGATTGTCTTCATCTTTGACTTAGATACTCCACGCTGGTGACCTCTTGGTTTCTTAGAAGAAGAAGACGAAGAAGACGTCACAATGGAGGAAGAGTCTGGGCGGTCTCGGGATTGCACTGAGGAATTGGGGCGATCGCGCATGCGCCGAAAAGAAATTTTCATTTTGAAGGTCTTGTCTGATGCTTCTTGGCTACTATTGCGAACTGATCTGGAAAGTAACAATGAAATATAGACAAATAAGCAAATAATTAATAATGTAAAAATAAACATAGAGTGACAAGCTATTGAAGTAAAAAGGCTTTTAATATGGATGATAAGGTGGTTGTGACTGATAATAGGAGCTTAGAGACAGTTACATTATTAAAAAACGAAATCTGTCCTTTTTCTTCGCCATTTTATTTAACATAAACACATCCATCCTCGTCGCGTCGTTTATTTCCATATCGTGTGACTATTTGGAGGATTAATCGGTGAAGGAATACAAGCAGCTTCTTCCTGCAGTCTCCATGAAGTGTGCACCCTAGGTTTTTATTTTCAGTTCCAATATTTTAAAAGCAACTTAGGCCCAAACAGGGTTTTGAGCCCATGCGCTCTGGTCAAGAGACGATTGACCACACTTCTCAATCACACGCATACACAAGCGCATACACGTTTCACATAAACGTGGCGATCTGGTGCAGGTTTCTCTGGTCGTTACATATCCTCTCGGTAGGTTGGCGTGGGATGTGCTGCTAATCTGCACCTCTCTAAGAGCCAACGTATTAGGAGAACGTGTTATACAGTTATTTTGGGTCCTTGCCAAGGGAGAATTTTAGTTTATGAAATACTCCTAGCACATTCCATCTCCTAGCCTTTGCGTGTCAGATCCATTGATATTGACAGATGTAGTGATGTTATGTGAGTATATATCACCCTTTAACTAGATCCTTCAGATAAACTACGATTTGGGATCCCTTCTTAACGACAGGCTTTCTCTAGACCAAGGAATAGACAATCGCATTGACAAATCTGCTGCTACATTTGCTCGCCTCACAACGCGTGTTTGGATAAATCAGAAACTGTCAACTAAAACTAAGTCATGGTGTACAATGTTGGTGTTGTCAACACACTTCACTATAGCAGCGAGACTTGGACAACTTATGACAAACAGGTGCACAGGCTTAACACCTGCCATCTAAATCGTCTGGGATTCATTCTTGGAATTACATGGAGTAGCGCGCACGTTAAAAATACCTTAGCAGTTTGAAATCGAAAAGAGTAGGCCTAACGGCCGCTGCTCTGTCAAAATTCAAGTTAAAAATCTACTCAAATTATTCTAGGGATATTCGCCCCACAGAGAATATGTCGCAAAATAAGGGGGACTGTGTAGCTATAACTTTAGGTCTTGGTTAGTGGAGCGGCTTAGATGGCGCCTAATAGGCTGCGGGTCTACCTTGCTTATGTACGCTTCCACCTCTACCAGTCTAAAAAATAGGCGATCGTATATTCCAGGGGCTAACAGATGCTGGGATTTTCACCTGACAAAAAATATGAAACAAAGGAGGTCACACCTCCCCACGGCATCTAACGACATAAGTGGGCTAAAAATAGATAGATAAAATACATGGAGGGACAAAGTGAAACATGCAGAGGTGCGCTCTAGCACCGGTCTCCCAAACATGTACACTCTCCTTGGGCAGCGAGGACTACGATGGCCTGGTCATGTTCGTCGCATGGAAAATGGTCCATTCCCAAAGATATCCTCTACAGACAGTTGGCGAATGACAAAATAACATTCGGCAGACCACAGTTAATGTTAAAAGAAGTGTGTAAGTTTGATATGAAGGTCCTGGACATCAATGTGGCATCATGAAAAGACGAAGCTGCAGACCGATCCAAGTGGAGATGTTCCCTAAATGGCCCCGTTTCGCCTAGTGAAGAAAAGCTCTTGCAACACAGCAAAGAGAAAGGACAGCGCCACGAGGAGAAAGACAACAAAAGATAAGTATATATATATATATATATATTTGTTTATCACTGCAAGTCATATCATCTTATAGTCAGTCATAACCGAAAAGGGCTACTATACTATACTATACTATACTATACTATACTATACTATACTATACTATACTATACTATACTATACTATACTATACTATACTATACTATACTATACTATACTATACTATACTATACTACGCTACGCTAAATTGCACTGCACTACACTACACGACACTACACTATACTATACTATTATATAAACGCTTTCCTGATGTTCTTCGAGGTTAGCAATTTCTATTTTTCTCTGGTCCCTTTTTGGCTATACAATTCTTGTCTTAATTTATGTTTCATTGCGGGCATCTTCTGTTATGGTTTACCCTAAATATATGATATTCTGTAGTTGTCCGATTATTTCGCCACTGATAGTTATATTCATCTGTCTATGTTGCTTGGGTATAAGCAACGTCTTTTGTCTTCAATGTGATTATTTTCAAGCCAAGCTTTTTGTCTGTGCTATAAATTTGTTCAAGTAGCATTTGTGAGGTTGCTACTGATCCTCCCACTAGGCAGGACTTGGTCATCTGCAAATGTGAAATTGTATTTATCCAGGCATAACCGTTTTTATTAATACGGGATATCGTGGTATGAAAACTTCTCGGTGCGAAAACAAAATTAAAGAAAACGAAGTTACTTGACATCTAACGAACAACACGAACAAAATACGATATTTTAAAATCAATTCTACAGAAAACATGTTCAGCAAAATTCGAAACATGTACACCATTGTCAATGGCATTCTAATTCCAAGAGAGGATGTTTATGTCGTTGTCATGGGCAACGTGTGAGGAACAATAATCTGCAAGGACTGGCCAAAACATTAACCGGAAACTTGTAAAATCTAATATGTTGAGCGGTATGAATCTTGCCCACGTTAACTAACGTCACATGTAAGATATATAAAATGAGACGCCATCGAATATTTCAGCTTTAACAATCCGAATTATTACTTTGGTAAAATAACATTACATTTATAAGTCGAGATTTACAGTTCTAGTCCACAAAGAGTGGTACCCTGGGTGGAAAGATATGTCCACTGTGACCTTGTTAGCATGTCGTAAAAGGCTACAGGTGAGGGCTGTGCATGATGCTATCAGCCTCATCATGTAAACCATTACTACAGACATCGTCACTGCATAGTTCGGACACATACTTTCTGCACGCAATTTATATGCACTGGTGATCATATGGTTTACGTGGAGCGTACATGTCAAATGGAAGAAATGATCAAGTCAGATCATCCAGTGAGGTCGTTGGGGCACACACGAAGACCTCCACACAACTCCAAGCCACCCGTCTCTGTCAGAGGTCCCTCACTGTGCCTCTTCTGGTCGTAGATTGATCCATTATTTTATGTTGTCATCCCACCTCTTTTTGGGACGGCCTCTTCGTCGTCTGCCTCACACCTTTCCGTGCAGGCTCGTATTTGTAAGACCATTTGATCTCAATATGTGACCGTACCAAGACCATTTGATCTCAATATGTGACCGTACCAAGACCATTTGATCTCGATATGTGACCGTACCAAGACCATTTGATCTCAATATGTGACCGTACCAAGACCATTTGATCTCGATATGTGACCGTACCAAGACCATTTGATCTCGATATGTGACCGTACCAAGACCATTTTATCTCGATATGTGACCGTACCAAGACCATTTGATCTCAATATGTGACCGTACCAAGACCATTTGATCTCGATATGTGACCGTACCAAGCGAGTTTCCTTCTTTTGACCGTTGCCAAGAGGTCTTCAAAAGGCCATATTGCTGTTGTAATTATATCTCGTATTTTCTCATTTGTAACTCGATCTTTGTACGTGATGTTTAAAAGTCTTCGGAAACATCTTATCTCCAAGGCCTGTATCCTCTGCTGTAGGTCAGCTTTAATTGTCCATGTCTCACAATCATAGAGGAATATTGACAGGACCAATAACGCATTCGTCTGATTTTCGTACATGTTGCTAACCGTTTATCATGCCAGATTTTGTTAAGCCGTGCAAGCGCCGATATTGTCTGTGCTATTCTGGCCAACACCTGACATTTTGATCCTTCATCACTGACAATCGAACTCAGATACTTAAAACTCTCAACCACTTCGAGTTCCTGGCCATTAGCTTTTATTCTACTATTGAAGCCCTTGGTGATGTTGGTCATTCCAACGTGTATTTCTATACCAAAGTCAAGAGATCTGCTTCTATGACCGCCAACCTGTCGATGTCATCTGCAAAACGAAAATTGGTAATCGTTCGGTCCCCTATCTTGACAGTACCGACGTGACCTCCAAGTGCCTCACTCACAATTCCCTCAAGTAATTTTTTGAAAAGAGTTGGAGAGATTGTACACCCCTGTCTCACGCCAACTGATGTGCGAAACCAGTCCCCTCCCGTCCCATTCACAAGAACTGCACTGGGCGCCATGTCATACAAGTGTTCAAGGACCTTTATAATATTTCCGTTGATTTTATACATCGTCATGGTTGCCCATAGCGCTTTATACCATACCCTATCAAACGCCTTTTAGAAATCAACAAACGCATGATACAGTTTTTACTGCCTGTCAGATGTTTCTCGCTTAGCAGCCTTAAATTAAATCTCTGTTATGCACTACTTCTTCCTTGTCTGAATCCTGCTTGCTCCTGGGGTTTCAATCGGTCGAGGCTTAATCTAAGCATGACCTTGCTAGGGTGGCTGATGAGGCTTATGGTTCTGTAATTTTGGCACAGCTTTAGGTTTCCAGACTTAAGTAACAGTATAACCATTAATTTTGTCGATAAGTCCGGCCAGTTTCCTATCGCCCATATTTTGTTGTAGATGAATCTCAGCCCTTTAACAATTATCTCCCCACCTGCCTGTAAAACCTCTGCTGGTATGTTGTCCACGCCGACCGCCCTCCCTCTTCTCAATGTCTTTACCGCTGCAGCTACCTCTTCCTTTGTTATCAGTTGGTTATCCTCTATAGTTATTTGTGTTGGAGGGATTGTTTTTCCAAGTTTGTTCCGTCCCTCATAGTTGTATAACTCGGAACAATACTCTGTCCATTGTGCCAGTATGTCATTGCCCTTAATAAAGCACTTGCCGTTTTTATCCTGGCTCATAAGGTTCCTGCCTTGTCTTGGTGTTACCAGTTCTTTGACCACCTTGTATGCTTTTTTAGCGTTATTTCTATTTAATCTCTCTTCGATTTTTGTACATTGCTTACATATCCACGCTTCTTTCGCCTCTCTCATCTTTTGTTGTATCGCTTTCTTGACCTCTCTATATTTGCCGACCTAATCAGGTGGATGTTTTTGATTTTTCAGTGACCTTCTACTATCACAATGGTCTAGAAATTCTTTGGTGACCCATGGCTTTTTGTTTGTTTGGTGGCACCCAAAGATCTCTGTTATTGTATTAAGGAATGGTAGATGTGGTCAAATGGTTCATGTGGAGCGTACATGTGAAATGGAAGGAAAAGATAGTTGTGATCATGTCAGTTGTGGTAATTATAGTTGTATTCATGATAGTTGTGGTCATGCCAGTTGTTGTCATGTCAGTTGTGTTCATGTCAGTTGTTGTCATTATAGTTGTAGTCATGCCATTTGTGGTCATGTCAGTTGTTGTCATGCCAGTTGTGGTCATGATAGTTGTGGTCATGATAGTTGTGGTCATGATAGTTGTGGTCATGCCATTTGTGGTCATGTCAGTTGTTGTCATGCCAGTTGTGGTCATGATAGTTGTGGTCATGTCAGTTGTTGTCATTATAGTTGTGGTCATGTCAGTTGTGGCCATGCCAGTTGTGTTCATGTCAGTTGTTGTCATTATAGTTGTGGTCATGTCAGTTGTGGCCAAGCCAGTTGTGGTCATGTCAGTTGTTGTCATTATAGTTGTGGTCCTGTCATTTGTGGTCATGATAGTTGTGGTAATGTCAGTTGTGGTCATGTCAGTTGTGGTAATGATAGTTGTGTTCATGATAGTTGTGGTCATGTCAGTTGTGGCCATGTCAGTTGTGGTCATGTCAGCTGTGGCCATGCCAGTTGTGGCCATGCCAGTTGTGGCCATGCCAGTTGTGGTCATGTCAGCTGTGGTCATGTCAGCTGTGATCATGTCAGCTTTGGGTATTCAGAGCTGCATGGCCTGCCATTATAGTATGCACAAGTTGGTATCGAAAGCGCTGTTAGTGGTAGATATTGAAAGGAGTACCTGTACTAAGATCAATCAATGATCGCCTGTACGAAAATGGAAGAGCGAAAGGCGCGATAGAAATACAGCATGAAGGAGTTGGAAATGAAACGTGCTTCGTACAGAAAGGGGCACTTGACAGGACAGTATATGAGTGTGTACAATCAGCGTTTTACAGGAAACCTCAATATTTTATCCTTCGCCATTTACTTCAAGAGACGTATGACATATGATAGTAAACTAAGAGATGCGATTTGAAAAAAATGATTTTGTGTTACTGGGCCTGAACAGGGAAGCAAAGTGTAGTTACACTGTAATCTACGTGGAATAACATTAGATATTACAAGAGAAGGACGAACATTTGGGCCACTTACCACCCCCCCCCCCCATGCAACAAGAATAAGCACATCAAATATAATACAAGACTTCTAATATCCATGGTAGAATAGGATCGCCTTATGCTTAACATAACATATAATAAAACAACACATATTAACACAACACAACATAACGTAGAATAACATAACACAGCACACATAACAAAACATATCAGGAACATAAGAAACCATTATACTACATAACACAACATAACATAACATAACAGAGAATGACATAAAACCGCACATCCAATATAACATAACATAACACCACACATACAACATTACCTAACACAACACAACAAAATTGAACAAAACATAACACAACATAACATACCATCGCACATATAACATAACAAAACATAACATAACATAACAAAACCTAACAGAACATAATAAAACACAACAAAACATAACATTCATTCATTAATAGGCGTCTCAGTCTTTGCAGACCATGCGAGTGGCACCCTGTGAGTAGCCTCTCATGGCGCAAGCCTGGACGCTGAATATGGAAACCCCGAGCTGCCCAAACTGTAGGATTCCCTTCTCGGCCTCGCTGGTGTAATCCAAAGGAGTACAAAGCATAACAGTTTGGCACCAGCTCAGCTGCAGGAGCTTCTTTTTCTTCGTACGTTGTCAAACGTCAACCTGTAATTTTTTTCGAAAAAAGCAGCGGTCATCCTGAGGCTGTCGACACTGTCATAGAGCTTGTCTAGTGTTGCCACTGGTGATTCTGGATAACTTTGTGCTGATCGCATGGAATCAGGGTTCGATTCCGGAGAGGGAGCTGCAGGAGCTGCCGGAATGAGTTCGCAATTTTGAAACCATCCGCCTTAGGTGCTACCACGCCAGATTTTCTGTCTGGGTTTACTTCCGTATCCCTACCCTCTCCCGAGGTTTCCACAAGGCAGTGGAGTCGTTGTCCGCAGATGCTAGTTAATCGAGACATCCGATGATACTCTCATCGTTCCAAGACTAGGCAGCACTCTCTAAGACTTGTGGGTTTGAAATCTTCTCCTAGGCGAACTGCCTAAACAGGCTAAGGAGCTTCGTCTACCCAGGTTTAGAGTAGGAGTTTACGTTCTCTTAGATTGGCTGTCAACCAAAGCTAATGAGCCCAATCTGCCCGCCTAGTATACCGCCTGGTACTCGGTCGCGCCCCACCGCAGGCTCTGTAAGAAACAGGGTGCCCGTCATGAAGATGCTGCTGGAAACACAATAATGTAGGAGAGGTCATTGGCATGGAAGCTCCTGAACGACAAGCCGATCAGTTAATTCAGCTGCAATCTCTACACCTGGAAGTAGAGGCTATATCAGAAGCTTCACTTTTCTTTAACGAGCGGGACGGCCATCCCGGACCTCGCAAACCTTCCGCCCCATAACATAACAAAACATAACACATAATAAAGCATACCACAACACAACAAACACAACAAAACAAAACATAACACAACATAAAATAATGTAACGTTATTTACCGTACCGTAACATAACATAACGTAATACAACAAAAGAAAAGAAACTTGCGAAAATCTTAGATTAGGAATCATAATCAATATAGTGACAACAGCAGTGAAAGCAATTATCTAAACTAAGCCATCGGAACACACATACCAAAAACATACATTAGTCAAGGAATAGCAAATCAGATTCGAACACTGACCTTCCACGCAATGAACGCGTGCCGGTACAGATTGTAGATAGTTTAACATTATATTATTCCATTCTACTCTGTTCTTGATTACCTCCTACCAACTCTTCTTCCCTTAGATATCCAGATGTCTAGTCTTAGTCCTAGTGGACTAGTACTTTTACAGGGGTAGATGCCCCAGTACAGGTCCCAGCTCTGGCGTGAGCTGGATATAGCCGGGATGAGGATTTCCTGCTTAGCTGGCTAGGCTCGAGCAGCTTATTACTCCGCTGTGTTGGGACAAGTGCCGCGGATGGTGTTTAACCGATTGTGCGAGTCAATCTTAATCCTCAAGCACTAGAGCAGAGGTGGCCAATCTGCGGCCCGCGGGTCAGATGCGGCACGCCAACCAGTTTTAACCGGCTCGCCAACTAGTTTTGGGACGGCCTCTTATTGTTGATTGAAAATAACTGTATACTCCGACCACTGTGAAGACAACAGTGAAGAACTAGACAACGATGTTTAAAGAAGGACGTATGTTAACGCAACAATATGCGCCTGACCTGGTCTCGGACGTGAGTTAACGCAACAATATGCGCCTGACCTGGTCTTGGAAGATCTTTAGTTACTCACGTCCTTCTTTAAACATCATTGTCCAATTCTTCACTGTTGCCTTTGACACACTTTGGTCACCATACACTGCCTGCATTCTGCGATGAATGTCAACTGGTCGACATCCTTCAGCTGTTAGAAATCGAATCACCGCTCGCTGATCAACTCCGGACGGATTCCGTATCACACAGGTCATGTTTTCAACGGTCTTCTGAGGAAACTTTGAGTCGAAAGATAATGAAATTTTGCAAACTTGACGGTTGGTATATACTGTTTACCATCAGAAGTGACGTCATCATGCTCATCGTTCATATGTTCACTTGTTGCAGTTTGGTCCGGTTTTATATGAACACATGAACACACCCCGTTTATGTAAAACCCCTTTCCCACAAAAAGCGATTTTTAAAAGATATTATAGGTCTGGCCCTCTGGTGTTATCCTTTACCATAATCTGGCCCTCGGCCAACCTTAGCTTGGTTACCATGCACTAGAGCAAAGTAGACCTGGAACCTGCTAGGCGCCATCTATGCTGCTCTAAACAACTCATCTAGCCATGGGCGGTCTTATGCCATGTCACACAGTTAGTCGCTTCTTACAGCATGCTCTATGTGAGGCAGTGGTGCAATTCTCGTCTGTATTACACACAAAGAATCTGGTAGAGCATTCATGATATTCAGTTGCTTACTTTCTAAAAACACATCACATTACTGTCTGTCCACGGAAAAGCCTGTCCGTTTATACTTTTCTTCCACATCAAACCTCTGCTGAAAATGAATAGGCATCCCTAAAATAATGGCTTCCCTGTCTGCTATTCCACCATGAGCGTTATCCTTGCTTTTCGTCTGCTAGTGGAGATACACCAGGAATTAAATGTCCAGCTCAAGGCTGCTTTTTCCTTGTGGAAATGTGGGAATTCCTACGCACACTGCAAAGATTAATCTGGCAGTTACACCGCAACACTGTAGCAAGATTTCAACTGCTTCACTATCTCTCGGACAGATTCTGTACAGCTTCCGGTATCCGGCAGGAATGTATTCTCACTCGCCCTGTCATTGTCCTGCGCGCTATCGACTG
Organism: Ariolimax columbianus; assembly: GCA_036924085.1. Taxonomy (NCBI): domain Eukaryota; kingdom Metazoa; phylum Mollusca; class Gastropoda; order Stylommatophora; family Arionidae; genus Ariolimax; species Ariolimax columbianus. Next base: position 28,345,254 of record JAVGWX010000004.1, on the reverse strand, counting down.
GATCCTCGGTCAGTTGGAAATGCCAATCTAGGCCTCTCAATCGGACAGCTGCGTGTGGTCCGCCTCGACTACACAGAGGATGTAGTCATTCAATGCTCTCGCCCACAGACACTGATTTAAAAAAAAAAGTAACCACTAGTAACCTAGAAGACATTGCATCCAGATCAGGCCTTCACTTAACATATAATAGATAAAAACCAAGATAACTTGTAGAAAACCTTGGTCCCAATCCCACAGCATTTGAAATTATTGTCGATGCCAACCATGTCAGCTCCACTGAAGATTTCATTTACTTTTCTTCTGGGAGATACTATTGGATTTGGATGAGACATCGGCCACTAGTGTTGTAATTTCACAAAAGCGGATTGCAAGTTGTTGTGCCTCATCCCTTCTTCTGCGTCGCTGGATACTGTGTTGTAGTAATAACCTCGATTATTTTTTGTGGCAGCATGGAATATTTTGTGAGATTTCTGCATTATGCTACATCGTTTACACTCCAGGCTGCCTCCTCTGCTTTCAAGAAAGATAATGTTAATGAGGTAAGGCAGGGATTCCGCGTAGGTTTTCTGAGTCCCAGGACCTCCTTAGCAACGTCCTGTATGACCGAGGCCACAGTGTTACAGACCAGATCTACTTGATCCAATTCCTAAAGTTCGGTTTATCCACATTCCAAAAGCCCTATTTCTCACTTTCAAACGTTAGGTTCTTCGTTCATGTTTCCCCGCCTATACTAATGACAAGTAAACATAACAACAGATCACTGTTATTTTTAATTTGTAAGTTAATTTTGTTTGGATTTCAATATTTGTCTCATGTTCGTGAAAACAGCTTTGGTCATCGAGAATACTCACACATAAACAGATGATCCTTTTGAACCCACGCTGACCCATACAACGTGACAGATATTGCCGTAACAGAAGGCCAGAATTAGAAACGGAAGTGCGTAGCTTGACACGAATATCCAGACAACGTACGACTTCTCTCCCCATTCTGGAGCGAATTCACCGAAACATTCATATAACTCTGTGAATGGAAAATGTATTTGAAGGCTATTATGAGGTGTCAAACTACAACTACAAATTTGGTAGCGGCACAGTTGAAAATATAATACCTAAAATATGCGTGCGCCGGCTTGAATGAAAACATTCATAAAACAAACAGGAGTAAGGCTATATATGCCCTTGTTACTGGACACAAAATAAATGATAATGACTAATTTAATTAATTTAACAAAACACATCAATGTAAGATGGAGGAAGAGGGATGGTATTTATTTCTAATTTATGAGATTTTGAGCGCGCGAAGAGAAAGTGCTAAAGGGTTTTATATACAAATTATATTTAGTTGATGGGTTTTACGTTTATACTATCGCCAAAAATGGCATCTCTACTGATAAGCTGGATGTGTTTTTCTACCTTGTCCACCTAAACATATGAAACTAGAATGTTCAATATTTCTTTACTGTTTTGTTTTGTTCTATGCTGTTATGTTCTGTTCTACTGTTATGTTATGCTCCGGACATGACCATAGGTGCTTAGTCTCTCTCAATCAATGGCAAAGGATGTGGACACTGATGGTTCCTGCAGCGCATTGGTTGTACACACTTCTGCTCCATCCTCTCTTGCGTCCCAGTCAGCTCGAGCCTCGTTCGATATTAACGATATGCAGTCTGTGAATTGCTGATTCATCTATCCCAGTGCCGTCATCTAACATGAGACACCTCCTATCAATATCGAGTGTAACCGTAAGTGGTGCCAGTGAAGCCATGATGTTAGCTCATTCTTCTTCTTCTTCTTCTTCTGCGTACACAGTCAGACAGTAACCATTATTTTCTCGAAAAAAGCGGCGGTCATCCTGAGACTCTCGCCACTACCATAGAGTTAGCTCATTCGATCCCCTGAACCACAGAATGATCATGACATTATGACCACACTAACACCAGCCGGTTTCATGACTCTAAAGCTGCCATCCACTCATGCTTTAACCATCCCTTTTGTATCTTCTTAAGTGAGGATTGGGAGTCTGACACGATAACATTTCCTGTTATAGAGATCCCAGATATTACTATATCAGAGCTGCAGTAACCGCTTTAATCTCTAGTCTCTTAATCGAGGTTACTGTTCTGTATGTTCCCCTCTGCCCATCGACGACCCGCTTTCTCACTGTAACCGAAAAACCATAACCAGTTTTCTCACTGTAACCGAAAAACCATAACCAGTTTTCTCACTGTAACCGAAAAACCATAACCAGTTTTCTCACTGTGTAGCCCCGATTCATCGGTATTTATGATAACATCATTACTCTGCATGTTATCATTTATCAGCTGCTTAACCTGCAGAGTATGTAAACAACCAGTTTCTTTTACATTTCCTTTCGCGATAAGCGAAGCGCATCCAATCTATTCTTAAATGCACGAATTGCTCCTGCCTTCATTACTTCCAAAGGGAAATGCATTTCAAGCATTCACCACTCTCTGACTAAAAATATATTTCTTAATATTTAATATAAACCTTTCTTTAGTTAATTTGTATCTATGCCCTCTTGTTCTAGTAGGTTGTTGTATTTTGGAGAAAAAAAACTTGTTATAGCCTAATTTATCCGTTTCTTTGATTATCTTATAAAGCTGTATTAAGTCACCTAGATTTTCTTCTCTTTTCATATAGCCGAACCTTTGAAATGTGAGATCGCTAACACCTCACGCCTCTACGACAGAAATGCTATGGGTGGGTTACTTTACTTTACTTTTTATTTGTAGACACTATAAGCCGGTTTTTCTGAGTCTTTCCTCATAACTGTAATTCTGGAATCTCACTATCAGCTTTGTCGCTCTAATTTGTATCCTTTCCAGCATGTTTATATCCCCTCTACGATAAGGACTCCACAACTGTACACAGTACTCCAGTCTAGGTCTAACTAATGCTTTATACAATTTGACTATCACTTCCTTGCTCTTATGTTTAATATTTTAAAAAAATCATTGCATTTGCCTTTTTCACTGATACCTGGACTTGCTCACTCACTTTACCTTTATGATCTACTATTTTCTTGTCTCTTTCCTTTTCTATCATTCTAATATTGTTCTTGTCCATTCTGTAAGTATGTTCGATATTTGATCTACCCATGTCGATTACTGTACATTTATCTACATTAAATTCTATTTGCCAGCTCGTAGACCATTCTCGAATATTATCTAAATCTAAAAATAGATGAAACACTACTGCACAGTTTTGTATCATCAGCGAATTTTGAAATTATAGATCCGATATCAATGTCCTAATCGTTTATATTTATCAAGAACAAAATTGGTCCAAAAACTGAGCCCTGTGGCACTCCACTTTTTACTTCACACCACTCAGAATATGGTACTCCTTATTTATGCCCACTCTCTGCCTTCTTCCGGTTAACCAATTTTCAATCCATTTGACAACTTCCCCACCTATTCCATGTGATTTTAACTTTCTAAATAATCTTTGATGAGGAACTCTATCAAAAGCCTTAGCAAAATCAAGATAAACAATAACCACTGGCTCTCCTTTATCTATCATTTCAGTAACCTCCTCGTGAATTCTAAAAGATTTGTTAAGCACGATCTCCCTCTGGTAAATCTAGGTTGACTATTTCTGATTAGATTAAACTTGTCTAAATGCATTACAATGTTTTCTTTGATTATTGACTCTAATAATTTACAGATTATGCTAGTTAAGCTCACCGATCTATTATTTGCTGGGCTTGTTTTTGTGCCCTTTTTAAATAAGGGGATCACTCTTGCATCTTTCCAATCCCCTGGAACAATCCCTTTTGCAAGTGACTGGGAACCTAATATAGCCAAAGGTTTTGGTAGTTAGTCTAAATTCAAACAGTAATTTGGGAAGAATACCATTATGCACTCTACATTTATCGACTTTTAACCACTACAATTTAAAAAAAACCCATTTCCTCTGTAATACAGATTGATCTTAATACCTCTACATCCATGTCTCTTTGGAAAATATATATATGCTCTCCCATTGCACCACTCTCTACATTCCCTACCTAGGGTTGTGGTGACTCTTTGGTAATCTGTCATTCTAACCCCAAGTGTGAACCAATTCTTCTCTCTTGACTAACGTCACATCTGTGGTCGTCTGTCTAATTGTTTTCTCTATCTGTGCCACCTATCACTGTTCTCTCTTAATTCTTGATACCTTGATATCTGAGGGGTTATTGTGTTGTGGGTGTCTCCTGTTTGTGGTAACACGCACACATGTTTTGGTCTGAAAATTTATATCTGGATGTCCCAGAAAGACGTCCCAGCATGTATCGCATCTTTAAGATCAGGTTATCTCTAGTGCATCCCAGAACCAGCGGCATCCCTTTTTCTAGGATACGTTTTAACTCCGCACACTGTAATCTTGATAGTATGAGGATGTCAGTTCCATAATCAACATTTGACTGACGGAATAAGACGAAAATCAGTCGTTGCTCCAAACTTGCCGCTGCCATGTTCTTAATGGCACTCGTGTAGCGCTTGCATCTCTGTACGGCCTAGTCGAAGTGGTATCTATATGAGATACTACGGCCAAATGTTATCGGACATATTTTAACCCGTCACACCTGACAGTGGCACATGAAAGGTAAAATCCGGGAGGTCAGCCATTAGAGTTGATCAAGGAACACGACATCATGCAAACCTTGTTAGGATTAATCTGGGAGCTAGAATCCGCACACCATTGGCTGCAAGGTATCTTATATGTTTTTGACCATCTCATGCCTATCTGAACCAGTTATGTAAGCCATTATGTCATCTGTAAATGCTAGTTTTTGCCATTTCCCTGAGGGTAGAATGAAGTCAACTTTAATTGTGTAGAAGTTGAACATCACCGGTGAGAGTGGAACACTTGACGGCAGTTGTGGGCATATTTGCATCGGCTCTGATGTCCAGGATCTAAAGTGAAGTGCAACTATTCTCTCCATCAGGCAGCTGATATCCAACTCACCAGCCATGGATTGATTTCACGCTGATTCAGGATTCAGACAGTCCACCAGGCAGCTGATATCCAACTCACCAGCCATGGATTGATTTCACGCTGATTCAGACAGGCCATCAGGCAGCTGCTATCCAATGCACGGGTCATGGATTGATTTCACGCTGATTCAGATAGTCCACCAGGCAGCTAATATCCAACTCACCAGCCATGGATTGATTTCACGCTGATTCAGACAGTCCATCAGGGTTCCAAAAACCGATCTCTTTATATGTATCCTCGAGATCTAGAACAATTGTAACTGTTTGCAGCATGGACTAGAATCCTTCATATACAACCTATACAGATATCCTGGTATTATCCTAAGTCCCCATCGTTTAACTGTAACTGTCAAGGCTATCAGGTAGAATATGTTCACCTTCTAGATGGGATATTAATTTTCTGGCCACTTTCTTCTCTAACATATGGCCATAAACGTTCTGTAGAGTGATTATAACTACTGAGAAGCATGGGATCCTTGCCAAGTTTAGTCGTAAACACAGATAGGGATCCTTGCCAAGTTTAGTTGTGGACGCAGATAAGGATCCTTGTCAAGTTTAGTCGTGAACGCAGATAGGGATCCTTGGCAAGTTTAGTTGTGGACGCAGATAAGGATCCTTGTCAAGTTTAGTCGTGAACGCAGATAGTGATCCTTGCCAAGTTTAGTAGTGGACGCAGATAAGGATCCTTGCCAAGTTTAGTTGTGAACGCAGATAGGGATCCTTGTCAAGTTTTGTCGTGGACGCAGATAGGGATCCTTGCCAAGATTAGTTGTGGACGCAGATAAGGATCCTTGCCAAATTTAGTTGTGAACGCAGATAGGGATCCTTGCCAAGTTTAGTTGTGGACGCAGATAGGGATCCTTGCCAAGTTTAGTCATGGACACAGATAGGGATCCTTGCCAACTTTAGTCGTGGACACAGATAGGGATCCTTGCCAACTTTAGTCGTGAACGCAGATAGGGATCATTGCCAAGTTAAGCCGTGGACTCAGATAGGGATCCTTGCCAAGTTTAGTCGCGGACGCAGATAGGGATCCTTGCCAAGTTTAGTCGTGGACGCAGATAGCCATTGAGCCAGTTTTCAGACACTGCTGCCTTCTTTATACTGGTATTAAAATCCTTCACAAAACTTCTAATCTCTGCTTCATACAAATGCTTAAGATGACAATAATGTACGACATCAAGACCTCTGACCTTAATGTGTGCCATCTCTGCCTCAGTTTTCCCGTTTCCATAGGTCTTTTCCTGATGGCAGTGTCTAGAACATATTTACTTATTTCCTGACGCACATATCTATATCCCCCTTTTCTATCAGGACAACATATCGTTTAAAGATGCAACGACGTTTCTCTTAATCTGTCGTCTGAGGCGCCCCTATGGAGTCATGAATTGTGAGGAAGAGCTGGGTTGAATTCTCTCCCATCATCTTTCGATGCGGGAGTCAGAACGCATGAGAATATTATCACTACCCATCCCTGGGATAAATTCTTCCTTCCTCTCGTTTTTCAATCCTCTCGCTAGGGCTTTCAGGCAATTGGTGGTTGTGCGTTTTTTCTCGTTCATCTCATTAACCGTGTCGACATTCTTAAGCACTCTTTTTCGGGCTCTCCGCCACTCTTTTGCTGCCCTCTCCTTTACGTTTTAGAGTGTTTTCTTGGCTGACTCCACCAGGGTGGTCTGACAAAATGGGATCTAGTGGCCCTGTACCCAATTGTCCGGCGCATTTTATGTAAATCATTGACCTTGCCATTTGCCTGATATCTAAAAGCCTGACTAGTTGTCCTGTGTCTGGTTGGATTTACCTGTTCGATAAGGAGGATGCATCGTAGATGGTCGCTATACTGTGTATACATTCCATTGTGTGGAGTGGGTTACGCCGCATGACATCAATGCCAGATCAATGATATCATCTGCAGCCTCAGGTCGAGATGCTAATCTTGTTAGTCGTCCATTATTTACGACTGTCAATTTTGTATCGAGTGCCTGGTTCAAACCTATTCTCCGACTAATTCCGTGGTGTTTCCTCAATCTTTCGATCTAGAACTATAATCGTCAGCAATCAGACGCTTTTTTGTCAGGCACTTCTGACAACTTTGCCAAATAATCCCACTTGCTCTCATCAATTAGACGATTGACGCGTGAATACAGATTATACTTTTTCCAATCTTGATTATTGATCGCTACTGCAATTCGCTGCAGTTCGACGTCCTCAATTTGACTTCAACTAGTATCTATCAATGTTTTGAGAAGTTCCTGTTTCACGTACAGATCCAGGTCCCGCTATCTGGAACCAAATGGATTTCCGTAGCACCAGTGTCCTGGACATTTGATAGTGACATTCTCCTTTAAGAGCATGTTTTCTGGATTATGAGGATGTCGAAGTCATAGACCATTTATTTTAGAATGGCTTCACGTTGACTAGCGCAGCGGCAATTCTAGTAGCCCGAAACGTACATTTTAAAACCAAGTCTGTCTGACTATCCTTTCCTCGTTCTTCTTTTTATCTCTCTCCTCTTGTCTCCTCTTCCACTCGTTCTGCATTCACCTTACTTGAGAGCATCTACTGGAGATATCGACGACAGAGCACGATCTCTAACTCCCTCGATGATTATTATTTGTGGTTTTTTTCATCAGTTTTCCTTCTAGAGAAGCTGCCTTGTCCGGTTTTTTTTTTTTTCTTGGTTGTCTCCTCTAGCCTTCTGACTTTACATCTCGGTCATCTTCACAATGTCCACAAACCTTGCGTGTCTTCCCAGTTATGTCGTCAAAGCACGAACAAAACATCGATAATCCGTGAATCCCAACTAACTATATATGTGTTCCATTGTTCCAGATCCACGTCCTCGTGAAGGTATCGACACAGCAATCCACTGCCAAAGAGACGTCTTCATGATTGAGGAAGTCGGTACAATCAGCTTCGAAACAATAACAAAAAACTGAAGTGCCGATGTGCTTTCCTGTATTGTTCAGCAAATCTACAACTATAAATGGTCTACTTATAAGTTTTATCGTTTGTCTGCTTTGTCTAGCAAGGCTAATGCTGTAAATGGTCTACTGATATGTTCTATTGTTTATATGCATTGTCTAGCAAGGTTAATGCTGTAAATGGTGTACTTATAAGTTGTATCGTTTGTTTGCATTCTCTAGCAAGGCTTATGCTGTAAATGGTCTATTGATATGTTCTATTGTTTGTCTGCATTGTCTAGCAAGGATAATGCTGTAAATGGTCTACTGATATGTTCTATTGTTTGTCTGCATTGTCTAGCAAGGCTAATCCTATTTTGTTCACCAAATCTACAACTATATATGTTCTATTGATAAATTATATCGTTCGTCTGTCTTATCTAGCAAGACTAATGCTGTATAAGTTCTGACATGTTTGCGTATTTTTCTGCTATATCCAACAATGCTAATCTGACATATGTTCTACTGATATGTATGTGCAGTTCTGTCTACCTTATCCAACAACAGTAATGTAATAAATGATCTCCTGACATGTATGGTGTTATTCTACGGGGAACTGAGACGCTAGTCCGGCAGGCACAACATACTAATCAGTGCATCGCGCCAGGGTCAGGCACAACATACTAATCAGGGCATCGTGTCAGGGTCAGGCACAACATATTAATCAGCGCATCGTGCCAGGGTCAGGCATCAAATACTGACCATGACCACTATCTCTCTTCCATGAAGAGCTCCCTGGAAACCGGCTGTTGTCAAGGCAGCCTGGCTGACGAGATGTGGATCAATCTAATCCCCGTAGTAATGAGCATCACGCAAATGAAGCCAAACATAGCACAGACGCCAGTAAGATTACGGCCCACCTTCATCAGCAGACTCGGTATGCGAGGAAAGCTACTGCAACCCGCCACTTGACCACCTTTTCAGGGCGCACAAAAGAGTAACCTACTCATTATGGGCATTAACAACAACGTCAACTTCAACCCCAACAAAAAATAATGGAACATAAGGTTTTACTGCTATGTTCCCGCGATATTCTACTGCTATGTTCCCGCGATATTCTACTGCTATGTTCCCGTGATATTCTACTGCTATGTTCCCGTGATATTCTACTGCTATGTTCCCGTGATATTCTACTGCTATGTTCCCGTGATATTCTACTGCTATGTTCCCGTGATATTCTACTGCTATGTTCCCGTGATATTCTACTGCTATGTTCCCGTGATATTCTACTGCTATGTTCCCGTGATATTCTACTGCTATGTTCCCGTGATATTCTACTGCTATGTTCTCGTGATATTCTACTGATATGTTCCCGTGATATTCTACTACTATGTTCCCGTGATATTCTACTACTTTAGTTAACAAAAGTAGTGCAACATATATTCTATTAATACGTTTACATGTTTTTCTACCTTGTCAGACAATACCAGAAATGGTAACATGGTCTACCTCCTTCCCCGTTTTTCTACCTTGTCGGACATTACCAGAAATTACGACGTTATATACCTCTCTCCACGTTTTTCTACCTTGTCAGACAATATCAGAAATGTTAACGTGACATATCTCCCGCCCCGTTTTTCTACCCTGTCAGACATTACCAGAAATTATGACGTTACATACCTCCCTCCATGTTTTTCAGGCTGAATATGAAGACTTGAGGCAGGGAGAACAGCATAGAAACACACCAGGCTAGGCAGATCATCAGGTGTACGCGTTTCGGGGACAAAGTTTGACTTGTCAGTGGATAACATATGGATAAGTACCTGTCTATAGCTGCCATGACTAGAACGTAAGACGAAGCGTACATGGCTACAAGCTGTGGACAGGAAGGCTAATGTTAATTTAGGTATTTCATTGCCATTTTGTAAATTTCTTGAACTGACATTATTGTAAAGCGAATTCCCTATTGTACATCATTTCTTCATTGTGGTGATTAAATAAAAACATTTCCTGTATGTTACATAATCTCCCTCTCTCTGTCTCTCTCAATCTCTCTCTCTCTCTCTCGGTATGTGTGTCTGTGTGTGTAGGTGTGACTTCTTCAAACATCGACATTTTACATTTTATTTCGCAAGCAGAGGTTTTGAACAGGCATTAATATTACTAGATGGCAGAAAGTGTTATTTTTGCGCCGTACTTTCGTGACTTGATAAACGCCTTTTACATGACGTCTTTTTCTCTCCCTCTATCTATTTCTCTCTCTCTCTCTCTGTATGTGCGTTTCTTTTTAACTAGCATTTACAATGGGTTACAAGCTAAAGCCAATCAGAAATATATCATCATCATTGGCGTCTCAGTCTCTGTAGACCATGCGCGTAAGCCCTGTGAGTTTTGTCCAGCTTTGTCTCCTGCATTTCGAAACAGTCTTCTATAACTGTAAAGGCCAATCCACGAATGACTGCTGCTGTCACAAATCGTACAACTCCTGAGGAGGATGTCATGGTGCCCCCGATCTCTTTAGACTTTCGGTTTTCTCTGTAGCCAGATGGGAACTACGAGCGTGGGCACCTTCCAACTGTTTCAAACCAAAACGATCTTGAGCTATCGTTTCACAACCTATACCCTCGCCATATAATTAGAATACATTGGAAGTATTCCCATGACATGGACAGGCTAATATACTAATGTAATATAAAAGTTACAACGTACACGTCCCTGATCATGTCGTGAGTACCAAAGTATTGTCTCTGAATGTTTACCTGGAGATACCTTACAGCCCGACACAAGAAGTCATTGCCATAGAAGACTATGGTGATGTCCCAGATCAACTGTGGCAGGATGTTAAAGAAGGCTACAAATAGGTCAGCGATGGCCAGGTGCGCAATGAACCATTGCACTCTACTCAGTTTCTGTCTGCGCAGACGCAGGACAAGAAGAACGACACCATTTCCAAAAATGGCGAGGTAGAGAATTGTAGCCTGCAAATATTCAGAAAATGGTAATATGTAGCACGCAGTTGTTTTGTACATAATGGCGAAGAAAATAATTAAAATAAGAAATAAACTTGTAGTCTGTATCCTTGACACTGTCAAAGCAAAATGCACTGACAATTGTAATGATTTTATGAAAGTTGCTTTCTTCTTTAATCGTCGCTCGTAGCGATCTTGTATTTATCTGAAGTCATTTAATTTCCTTTTTGATCTGGGAACACAAGTCACATAAGCATAATCATCCATTCACTTACTCATTTCCCCACCACTCTTTCCCAATCTCTCATTCGCGTATTCACTCCCCGTAAAGTCATAGAATGGACAGTCTCATTCCTTAACCAGCTCAATAGAATTATCATGAATATTGAATACCTACTTAGTTGCTCCTCTTCTACCCTGGGGCATACAGATCTGCCAGGAAGAACAGCAGACTATACTAAGCACTATCATCCTCTTTGCCTGGTTTCAGGCTAATCCTCTATTTCTATAGACTGTTCTATATTGTCATTCCTGTATTGTCATTCAGCTGTGAATGAATCCTTGGTTCACTGCTTGACTTGTCTGTCGTGGTAGTCGATATTCTTTCCCTCTGAACATTGCATACACTCACTAAAACACTTCCGGTTACAGCATCCACTACTTATTACAAAAATAAACAATGTACACACAAAATAACGTGTCTACAAAATATCAGCTTCACAAAATAAAACATTTGCAGAATAACACGTTCACAAATAACGCATTTGTTGAATAACACACTCACAGAATAACGCATTTACGGAGTAACAGACTTACAAAATGATGTACTAACAAAATAGCGCATTAACAAAATAGCGTACTAACAAAATGATGTGCTAACAAAATAGCGTGCTAACAAAGTGATGTACTAAAAAAATAAAGTACTAACACAATGATGTACTAACAAAAAAATGTACTAACAAATTGATGTACTAATAAAAATAACGTACTAACAAAATGACGTACTAACAAAATAACATACTAACAAAATGAAATACTAACAAAATAGTGTACTAATAAAATAACAGTCATAAGATTATGCACCCATAAAACATCACACTTACAAAATAGCGTACGCACGATTGAAACCACCACATGCGATCTCACGCAAAAATCAACATGGCTATACAAGAGGCGTACACACACTCTCCCATAATTCAACACTCACAGAAGAATACACTGCTATGTTGTTGTTGTTGTTATCCCATAGCTGCTGAGCAAGTCTACTCTTGGCAGCCGGCGTAATTCTTATAAAGATACAGGTCTTCTTCAGTTGTTTCAATGCTCCGTACAGTGTGTTGGCATTTGTCGGCAGTGCTTGAAGGAATGTGTCCTCATGCCTGCAATCGCCTTGCACTCAATGAGTAGATATCGAACTGTTTCATCAGAATGAAAGCAATGTCTACACAAATGTAGGTGCTAGAGATTGATGCGGTTTAAGTGGCTATTGACTCTTGTATGTCCTGTTCGGAACTGAAAGATGAGACTTTAATCTCTTCGGTTTAGTTTTTTTATGTCATCGTTACTTTTTGGCAGGGGTCTTTCGTTAAAATACAATGCGACAATACACTGATATAAGAACACAACAAGAGCGTACCCATGATTACATATGTGACCACATCCCCTCAGTCACATATACTCACAAATAACATCACTTCCTCGCGTCACCTTACTCCAAAATCCATTCATTCACACATACTCTCGCCCAAGTACACACCCACACACATTCACTAATTCACAAGTACCCTCATAGAGGAACACACCCACACGACAATATACTCTCAAATTAACGTAGTCGCACAAACTCCCACGCAAAAACACATCACATGTCCCCATGCTTCCACATTCACACAGTCATACATACTCACATAATATCACGCCATCGGGTCACCATATTCACACAGTCATACATACTCACATAATATCACGCCATCGGGTCACCACATTCACACAGTCATGCATACTCACATAATATCACGCCATCGGGTCACCACATTCACACAGTCATACATACTCACATAATATCACGCCATCGGGTCACTACATTCACACAGTCATACATACTCACATAATATCACGTCATCGGGTCACCACATTCACACAGTCATACATACTCACATAATATCACGCCATCGGGTCACCACATTCACACAGTCATACCTACTCACATAATATCCAGCCATCGGGTCACCATATTCACACAGTCATACATACTCACATAATATCACGCCATCGGGTCACCATATTCACACAGTCATACATACTCACAAAATATCACGCCATCGGGTCACCACATTCACACAGTCATACATACTCACATAATATCACGCCATCGGGTCACCATATTCACACAGTCATACATACTCACATACTATCACGCCATCGGATCACCATATTCACACAGTCATACATACTCACATAATATCACGCCATCGGATCACCACATTCACACAGTCATATATACTCACATAATATCACGCCATCGGGTCACCATATTCACACAGTCATACATACTCACATAATATCACGCCATCGGGTACAACATTCACACAGTCATACATACTCACATAATATCACGCCATCGGATCACCACATTCACACAGTCATACATACTCACATAATATCACGCCATCGGGTCACCACATTCACACAGTCATACATACTCATATAATATAACGCCATCCGGTCACCACATTCACACAGTCATACATACTCACATAATATCACGCCATCGGGTCACCACATTCACAAAGTCATACATACTCACATAATATCACGCCATCGGGTCACCATATTCACACAGTCATACATACTCACATAATATCACGCCATCGGGTCACCATATTCACACAGTCATACATACTCACATAATATCAAGCCATCGGGTCACCATTTTCACACAGTCATACATACTCACATAATATCACGCCATCGGGTCACCATATTCACACAGTCATACATTCTCACATAATATCACGCCATCGGGTCCTCATATTCACACAGTCATACATACTCACATAATATCACGCCATCGGGTCACCATATTCACACAGTCATACATACTCACATACTATCACGCCATCGGATCACCATATTCACACAGTCATACATACTCACATAATATCACGCCATCGGATCACCACATTCACACAGTCATACATACTCACATAATATCACGCCATCGGGTCACCATATTCACACAGTCATACATACTCACATAATATCACGCCATCGGGTACAACATTCACACAGTCATACATACTCACATAATATCACGCCATCGGATCACCACATTCACACAGTCATACATACTCACATAATATCACGCCATCGGGTCACCACATTCACACAGTCATACATACTCATATAATATAACGCCATCCGGTCACCACATTCACACAGTCATACATACTCACATAATATCACGCCATCGGGTCACCACATTCACAAAGTCATACATACTCACATAATATCACGCCATCGGGTCACCATATTCACACAGTCATACATACTCACATAATATCATGCCATCGGGTCACCACATTGACACAGTCATACATACTCACATAATATCACGCCATCGGGTCACCATATTCACACAGTCATACATACTCACATAATATCACGCCATCGGGTCACCATATTCAAACAGTCATACATACTCACATAATATCACGCCATCGGGTCACCATATTCACACAGTCATACATACTCACATAATATCAAGCCATCGGGTCACCATATTCACACAGTCATACATACTCACATAATATCACGCCATCGGGTCACCATATTCACACAGTCATACATTCTCACATAATATCACGCCATCGGGTCCTCATATTCACACAGTCATACATACTCACATAATATCACGCCATCGGGTCACCATATTCACACAGTCATACATACTCACATAATATCACGCCATCGGGTCACCATATTCACACAGTCATACATACTCACATAATATCACGCCATCGGGTCACCATATTCACACAGTCATACATACTCACATAATATCACGCCATCGGGTCACCATATTCACACAGTCATACATACTCACATAATATCACGCCATCGGGTGACCATATTCACACAGTCATACATTCTCACATAATATCACGCCATCGGGTCCTCATATTCACACAGTCATACATACTCACATAATATCACGCCATCGGGTCACCATATTCACACAGTCATAAATACTCACATAATATCACGCCATCGGGTCACCATATTCACGTAGTCATACATACTCACATAATATCAAGCCATCGGGTCACCATATTCACATAGTCATACATACTCACATAATATCACGCCATCGGGTCACCATATTCACACAGTCATACATACTCACATAATATCACGCCATCGGGTCACCATATTCACACAGTAATACATACTCACATAATATCACGCCATCGGGTCACCACATTCACACAGTCATACATACTCACATAATATCACGCCATCGGGTCACCATATTCACACAGTCATACATACTCACATAATATCACGCCATCGGGTCACCATATTCACACTGTCATACATACTCACATAATATAACGCCATCGGGTCACCACATTCACACAGTCATACATACTCACATAATATCACGCCATCGGGTCACCACATTCACAAAGTCATACATACTCACATAATATCACGCCATCGGGTCACCATATTCACACAGTCATACATACTCACATAATATCATGCCATCGGGTCACCACATTGACACAGTCATACATACTCACATAATATCACGCCATCGGGTCACCATATTCACACAGTCATACATACTCACATAATATCACGCCATCGGGTCACCATATTCACACAGTCATACATACTCACATAATATCACGCCATCGGGTCACCATATTCACACAGTCATACATACTCACATAATATCACGCCATCGGGTAACCATATTCACACAGTCATACATACTCACATAATATCACGCCATCGGGTCACCATATTCACACAGTCATACATACTCACATAATATCATGCCATCGGGTCACCACATTGACACAGTCATACATACTCACATAATATCACGCCATCGGGTCACCATATTCACACAGTCATACATACTCACATAATATCACGCCATCGGGTCACCATATTCACACAGTCATACATACTCACATAATATCACGCCATCGGGTCACCATATTCACACAGTCATACATACTCACATAATATCACGCCATCGGGTCACCATATTCACACAGTCATACATACTCACATAATATCACGCCATCGGGTCACCATATTCACACAGTCATACATTCTCACATAATATCACGCCATCGGGTTCTCATATTCACACAGTCATACATACTCACATAATATCACGCCATCGGGTCACCCTATTCACACAGTCATACATACTCACATAATATCACGCCATCGGGTCACCATATTCACGTAGTCATACATACTCACATAATATCAAGCCATCGGGTCACCATATTCACACAGTCATACATACTCACATAATATCACGCCATCGGGTCACCATATTCACACAGTCATACATACTCACATAATATCACGCCATCGGGTCACCATATTCACACAGTCATACATACTCACATAATATCACGCCATCAGGTCACCATATTCATACAGTCATACATACTCACATAATATCACGCCATCGGGTCACCATATTCAAACAGTCATACATACTCACATAATATCACGCCATCGGGTCACCATATTCACACAGTCATACATACTCACATAATATCATGCCATCGGGTCACCACATTGACACAGTCATACATACATAATATCACGCCATCGGGTCACCATATTCACACAGTCATACATACTCACATAATATCACGCCATCGGGTCACCATATTCACACAGTCATACATACTCACATAATATCACGCCATCGGGTCACCATATTCACACAGTCATACATACTCACATAATATCACGCCATCGGGTCACCATATTCACACAGTCATACATACTCACATAATATCACGCCATCGGGTCACCATATTCACACAGTGATACATTCTCACATAATATCACGCCATTGGGTCACCATATTAAAACAGTCATACATACTCACATAATATCACGCCATCGGGTCAACATATTCACACAGTCATACATACTCACATAATATCACGCCATCGGGTCACCATATTCACGGAGTCATACATACTCACATAATATCAAGCCATCGGGTCACCATATTCACACAGTCATACATACTCACATAATATCACGCCATCGGGTCACCATATTCACACAGTCATACATACTCACATAATATCACGCCATCGGGTCACCATATTCACACAGTCATACATACTCACATAATATCACGCCATCAGGTCACCATATTCAGACAGTCATACATACTCACATAATATGACGCCATCGGGTCACCATATTCAGACAGTCATACATACTCACATAATATCACGCCATCGGGTCACCATATTCACACAGTCATACATACTCACATAATATCACGCCATCGGGTCACCACATTCACACAGTCATACATACTCACATAATATCACGCCATCGGGTCAACACATTCACACAGTCATACATACTCACATAATATCACGCCATCGGGTCACTACATTCACACAGTCATACATACTCACATAATATCACGTCATCGGGTCTCCACATTCACACAGTAATACATACTTCATAATATCACGCCATCGGGTCACCACATTCACACATTCATACAGTCATACATACTCAAATAATATCACGCTATCGGGTCACCATATTCACACAGTCATACATACTCACATAATATCACGCCATCGGGTCACCATATTCACACAGTCATACATACTCACATAATATCACGCCATCGGGTCACCATATTCACACAGTCATACATACTCACATAATATCACGCCATCGGGTCACCACATTCACACAGTCATACATACTCACATAATATCTCGCCATCGGGTCACCACATTCACACAGTCATACATACTCACATAATATCACGCCATCGGGTCACCATATTCACACAGTCATACATATTCACATAATATCACGCCATCGGGTTACCAAATCACACAGTCATACATACTCACATAATATCACGCCATCGGGTCACCACATTCACACAGTCATACATATTCACATAATATCACGCAATCGGGTCACCACATTCACACAGTCATACATACTAAATGAATATCACGCCATCGGGTCACCACATTCACACAGTCATACATACTCACATAATATCACGCCATCGGGTCACCATATTCACACAGTCATACATACTCACATAATATCAAGCCATCGGGTCACCACATTCACAAAGTCATACATACTCACATAATATCACGCCATCGGGTCACCATATTCACACAGTCATACATACTCACCTAATATGACGTCATCGGGTCACCACATTACCACAGTCATACATACTCACATAATATCACGCCATCGGGTCACCATATTCACACAGTCATACATACTCACATAATATCACGCCATCGGGTCACAACATTCACACAGTCATACATACTCACATAATATCACGCCATCGGGTCACTACATTCACACAGTCATACATACTCACATAATATCACGTCATCGGGTCACCACATTCACACAGTCATACATACTCACATAATATCACGCCATCGGGTCACCACATTCACACAGTCATACATACTCACATAATATCACGCCACCGGGTCACCACATTCACAGTCATACATACTCACATAATATCACGCCATCGGGTCACCACATTCACACAGTCATACATACTTACAAAATATCACGCCATCGGGTCACCACATTCACACAGTCATACATACTCACATAATATCACGCCATCGGGTCACCCTATTCACACAGTCATACATACTCACATAATATCACGCCATCGGGTCACCATATTCACACAGTCATACATACTCACATAATATCACGCCATCGGGTCACCATATTCACACAGTCATACATACTCACATAATATCACGCCATCGGGTCACCATATTCACACAGTCATACATTCTCACATAATATCACGCCATCGGGTTCTCATATTCACACAGTCATACATACTCACATAATATCACGCCATCGGGTCACCCTATTCACACAGTCATACATACTCACATAATATCACGCCATCGGGTCACCATATTCACGTAGTCATACATACTCACATAATATCAAGCCATCGGGTCACCATATTCACACAGTCATACATACTCACATAATATCACGCCATCGGGTCACCATATTCACACAGTCATACATACTCACATAATATCACGCCATCGGGTCACCATATTCACACAGTCATACATACTCACATAATATCACGCCATCAGGTCACCATATTCATACAGTCATACATACTCACATAATATCACGCCATCGGGTCACCATATTCAAACAGTCATACATACTCACATAATATCACGCCATCGGGTCACCATATTCACACAGTCATACATACTCACATAATATCATGCCATCGGGTCACCACATTGACACAGTCATACATACATAATATCACGCCATCGGGTCACCATATTCACACAGTCATACATACTCACATAATATCACGCCATCGGGTCACCATATTCACACAGTCATACATACTCACATAATATCACGCCATCGGGTCACCATATTCACACAGTCATACATACTCACATAATATCACGCCATCGGGTCACCATATTCACACAGTCATACATACTCACATAATATCACGCCATCGGGTCACCATATTCACACAGTGATACATTCTCACATAATATCACGCCATCGGGTCACCATATTAAAACAGTCATACATACTCACATAATATCACGCCATCGGGTCAACATATTCACACAGTCATACATACTCACATAATATCACGCCATCGGGTCACCATATTCACGGAGTCATACATACTCACATAATATCAAGCCATCGGGTCACCATATTCACACAGTCATACATACTCACATAATATCACTTCATCGGGTCACCATATTCACACAGTCATACATACTCACATAATATCACGCCATCGGGTCACCATATTCACACAGTCATACATACTCACATAATATCACGCCATCAGGTCACCATATTCAGACAGTCATACATACTCACATAATATGACGCCATCGGGTCACCATATTCAGACAGTCATACATACTCACATAATATCACGCCATCGGGTCACCATATTCACACAGTCATACATACTCACATAATATCACGCCATCGGGTCACCACATTCACACAGTCATACATACTCACATAATATCACGCCATCGGGTCAACACATTCACACAGTCATACATACTCACATAATATCACGCCATCGGGTCACTACATTCACACAGTCATACATACTCACATAATATCACGTCATCGGGTCTCCACATTCACACAGTAATACATACTTCATAATATCACGCCATCGGGTCACCACATTCACACATTCATACAGTCATACATACTCAAATAATATCACGCTATCGGGTCACCATATTCACACAGTCATACATACTCACATAATATCACGCCATCGGGTCACCATATTCACACAGTCATACATACTCACATAATATCACGCCATCGGGTCACCATATTCACACAGTCATACATACTCACATAATATCACGCCATCGGGTCACCACATTCACACAGTCATACATACTCACATAATATCTCGCCATCGGGTCACCACATTCACACAGTCATACATACTCACATAATATCACGCCATCGGGTCACCATATTCACACAGTCATACATATTCACATAATATCACGCCATCGGGTTACCAAATCACACAGTCATACATACTCACATAATATCACGCCATCGGGTCACCACATTCACACAGTCATACATATTCACATAATATCACGCAATCGGGTCACCACATTCACACAGTCATACATACTAAATGAATATCACGCCATCGGGTCACCACATTCACACAGTCATACATACTCACATAATATCACGCCATCGGGTCACCATATTCACACAGTCATACATACTCACATAATATCAAGCCATCGGGTCACCACATTCACAAAGTCATACATACTCACATAATATCACGCCATCGGGTCACCATATTCACACAGTCATACATACTCACCTAATATGACGTCATCGGGTCACCACATTACCACAGTCATACATACTCACATAATATCACGCCATCGGGTCACCATATTCACACAGTCATACATACTCACATAATATCACGCCATCGGGTCACAACATTCACACAGTCATACATACTCACATAATATCACGCCATCGGGTCACTACATTCACACAGTCATACATACTCACATAATATCACGTCATCGGGTCACCACATTCACACAGTCATACATACTCACATAATATCACGCCATCGGGTCACCACATTCACACAGTCATACATACTCACATAATATCACGCCACCGGGTCACCACATTCACAGTCATACATACTCACATAATATCACGCCATCGGGTCACCACATTCACACAGTCATACATACTTACAAAATATCACGCCATCGGGTCACCACATTCACACAGTCATACATACTCACATAATATCACGCCATCGGGTCACCACATTCACACAGTCATACATTCTCAAATAATATCACGCCATCGGGTCACCATATTCACACAGTCATACATACTCACATAATATCACGCCATCGGGTCACCATATTCACACAGTCATACATACTCACATAATATCACGCCATCGGGTCACCATATTCACACAGTCATACATACTCATATAATATCACGCCATCGGGTCACCACATTCACACAGTCATACATACTCACATAATATCACGCCATCGGGTCACCACATTCACACAGTCATACATACTCACATAATATCACGCATTCGAGTCACCACATTCACACAGTCATACATACTCACATATTATCACGCCATCGGTTCACCACATTCACACAGTCAAACATAATCACATAATATCACGCCATCGGGTCACCACATTCACACAGTCATACATACTCACATAATATCACGCCATCGGGTCACCACATTCACACAGTCATACATACTCACATAATATCACGCCATCGGGTCACCACATTCACACAGTCATACATACTCACATAATATCACGCCATCGGGTCACCATATTCACACAGTCCTACATACTCACATAATATCACGCCATCGGGTCACCATATTCACACAGTCATACATACTCACATAATATCATGCCATCGGGTCACCATATTCACACAGTCATACATACTCACATAATATCACGCCATCAGGTCACCATATTCAGACAGTCATACATACTCACATAATATGACGCCATCGGGTCACCATATTCAGACAGTCATACATACTCACATAATATCACGCCATCGGGTCACCATATTCACACAGTCATACATACTCACATAATATCACGCCATCGGGTCACCACATTCACACAGTCATACATACTCACATAATATCACGCCATCGGGTCAACACATTCACACAGTCATACATACTCACATAATATCACGCCATCGGGTCACTACATTCACACAGTCATACATACTCACATAATATCACGTCATCGGGTCTCCACATTCACACAGTAATACATACTTCATAATATCACGCCATCGGGTCACCACATTCACACATTCATACAGTCATACATACTCAAATAATATCACGCTATCGGGTCACCATATTCACACAGTCATACATACTCACATAATATCACGCCATCGGGTCACCATATTCACACAGTCATACATACTCACATAATATCACGCCATCGGGTCACCATATTCACACAGTCATACATACTCACATAATATCACGCCATCGGGTCACCACATTCACACAGTCATACATACTCACATAATATCTCGCCATCGGGTCACCACATTCACACAGTCATACATACTCACATAATATCACGCCATCGGGTCACCATATTCACACAGTCATACATATTCACATAATATCACGCCATCGGGTTACCAAATCACACAGTCATACATACTCACATAATATCACGCCATCGGGTCACCACATTCACACAGTCATACATATTCACATAATATCACGCAATCGGGTCACCACATTCACACAGTCATACATACTAAATGAATATCACGCCATCGGGTCACCACATTCACACAGTCATACATACTCACATAATATCACGCCATCGGGTCACCATATTCACACAGTCATACATACTCACATAATATCAAGCCATCGGGTCACCACATTCACAAAGTCATACATACTCACATAATATCACGCCATCGGGTCACCATATTCACACAGTCATACATACTCACCTAATATGACGTCATCGGGTCACCACATTACCACAGTCATACATACTCACATAATATCACGCCATCGGGTCACCATATTCACACAGTCATACATACTCACATAATATCACGCCATCGGGTCACAACATTCACACAGTCATACATACTCACATAATATCACGCCATCGGGTCACTACATTCACACAGTCATACATACTCACATAATATCACGTCATCGGGTCACCACATTCACACAGTCATACATACTCACATAATATCACGCCATCGGGTCACCACATTCACACAGTCATACATACTCACATAATATCACGCCACCGGGTCACCACATTCACAGTCATACATACTCACATAATATCACGCCATCGGGTCACCACATTCACACAGTCATACATACTTACATAATATCACGCCATCGGGTCACCACATTCACACAGTCATACATACTCACATAATATCACGCCATCGGGTCACCACATTCACACAGTCATACATACTCAAATAATATCACGCCATCGGGTCACCATATTCACACAGTCATACATACTCACATAATATCACGCCATCGGGTCACCATATTCACACAGTCATACATACTCACATAATATCACGCCATCGGGTCACCATATTCACACAGTCATACATACTCATATAATATCACGCCATCGGGTCACCACATTCACACAGTCATACATACTCACATAATATCACGCCATCGGGTCACCACATTCACACAGTCATACATACTCACATAATATCACGCATTCGAGTCACCACATTCACACAGTCATACATACTCACATATTATCACGCCATCGGTTCACCACATTCACACAGTCAAACATAATCACATAATATCACGCCATCGGGTCACCACATTCACACAGTCATACATACTCACATAATATCACGCCATCGGGTCACCACATTCACACAGTCATACATACTCACATAATATCACGCCATCGGGTCACCACATTCACACAGTCATACATACTCACATAATATCACGCCATCGGGTCACCATATTCACACAGTCCTACATACTCACATAATATCACGCCATCGGGTCACCATATTCACACAGTCATACATACTCACATAATATCACGCCATCGGGTCACCATATTCACACCGTCATACATACTCACATAATGTCACGCCATCGGGTCACCATATTCACACAGTCATAGATACTCACATAATATCACGCCATCGGGTCACCATATTCACACAGTCATACATACTCACATAATATCACGCCATCGGGTCACCATATTCACACAGTCATACATACTCACATAATATCACGCCATCGGGTCACTATATTCACACAGTCATACATACTCACATAATATCACGCCATCGGGTCACCATATTCACACAGTCATACATACTCACATAATTTCACGCCATCGGGTCACCATATTCACGTAGTCATACATACTCACATAATATCACGCCATCGGGTCACCATATTCACACAGTCATACATACTCACATAAAATCACGCCATCGGGTCACCATATTCACACAGTCATACATACTCACATAATATCACGCCATCGGGTCACCACATTCACACAGTCATACATACTCACATAACATCACGCCAACGGGTCACCACATTCACACAGTCATACATACTCAAATAATATCACGCCATCGGGTCACCATATTCACACAGTCATACATACTCACATAATATGACGCCATCGGGTAACCATATTCAGACAGTCATACATACTCACATAATATGACGCCATCGGGTCACCATATTCACACAGTCATACATACTCACATAATATGACGCCATCGGGTCACCATATTCACACAGTCATACATACTCACATAATATCACGCCATCGGGTCACCACATTCACAAAGTCATACATACTTACATAATATCACGCCATCGGGTCACCACATTCACACAGTCATACATACTCACATAATATCACGCCATCGGGTCACCACATTCACACAGTCATACATACTCAAATAATATCACGCCATCGGGTCACCATATTCACACAGTCATACATACTCACATAATATCACGCCATCGGGTCACCATATTCACACAGTCATACATACTCATATAATATCACGCCATCGGGTCACCACATTCACACAGTCATACATACTCACATAATATCGCGCCATCGGGTCACCACATTCACACAGTCATACATACTCACATAATATCACGCATTCGAGTCACCACATTCACACAGTCATACATACTCACATATTATAACGCCATCGGGTCACCACATTCACACAGTCAAACATAATCACATAATATCACGCCATCGGGTCACCACATTCACACAGTCATACATACTTTTATAATATCACGCCATCGGGTCACCACATTCACACAGTCATACATACTCACATAATATCACGCCATCGGGTCACCACATTCACACAGTCATACATACTCACATAATATCACGCCATCGGGTCACCATATTCACACAGTCATACATACTCACATAATATAACGCCATCGGGTCACCATATTCACACAGTCATACATACTCACATAATATCACGCCATCGGGTCACCATATTCACACCGTCATACATACTCACATAATGTTACGCCATCGGGTCACCATATTCACACAGTCATACATACTCACATAATATCATGCCATCGGGTCACCATATTCACACAGTCATACATACTCACATAATATCACGCCATCGGATCACCATATTCACACAGTCATACATACTCACATAATATCACGCCAACGGGTCGCTATATTCACACAATCATACATACTCACATAATATCACGCCATCGGGTCACCATATTCACACAGTCATACATACTCACATAATTTCACGCCATCGGGTCACCATGTTCACGTAGTCATACATACTCACATAATATCACGCCATCGTGTCACCATATTCACACAGTCATACATACTCACATAAAATCACGCCATCGGGTCACCATATTCACACAGTCATACATACTCACATAATATCACGCCATCGGGTCACCACATTCACACAGTCATATATACTCACATAATATCACGCCATCGGGTCACCACATTCACACAGTCATACATACTCACATAACATCACGCCATCGGGTCACCACATTCACACAGTCATACATACTCAAATAATATCACGCCATCGGGTCACCATATTCACACAGTCATACATACTCACATAATATGACGCCATCGGGTAACCATATTCAGACAGTCATACATACTCACATAATTTCACGCCATCGGGTCACCATATTCACACAGTCATACATACTCACATAATATGACGCCATCGGGTCACCATATTCACACAGTCATACATACTCACATAATATCACGCCATCGGGTCACCACATTCACAAAGTCATACATACTTACATAATATCACGCCATCGGGTCACCACATTCACACAGTCATACATACTCACATAATATCACGCCATCGGGTCACCACATTCACACAGTCATACATACTCAAATAATATCACGCCATCGGGTCACCATATTCACACAGTCATACATACTCACATAATATCACGCCATCGGGTCACCATATTCACACAGTCATACATACTCATATAATATCACGCCATCGGGTCACCACATTCACACAGTCATACATACTCACATAATATCGCGCCATCGGGTCACCACATTCACACAGTCATACATACTCACATAATATCACGCATTCGAGTCACCACATTCACACAGTCATACATACTCACATATTATCACGCCATCGGGTCACCACATTCACACAGTCAAACATAATCACATAATATCACGCCATCGGGTCACCACATTCACACAGTCATACATACTTTTATAATATCACGCCATCGGGTCACCACATTCACACAGTCATACATACTCACATAATATCACGCCATCGGGTCACCACATTCACACAGTCATACATACTCACATAATATCACGCCATCGGGTCACCATATTCACACAGTCATACATACTCACATAATATAACGCCATCGGGTCACCATATTCACACAGTCATACATACTCACATA
Organism: Ariolimax columbianus; assembly: GCA_036924085.1. NCBI lineage: Eukaryota > Metazoa > Mollusca > Gastropoda > Stylommatophora > Arionidae > Ariolimax > Ariolimax columbianus. Next base: position 28,317,915 of record JAVGWX010000004.1, on the reverse strand, counting down.
ATATCACGCCATCGGGTCACCATATTCACACCGTCATACATACTCACATAATGTTACGCCATCGGGTCACCATATTCACACAGTCATACATACTCACATAATATCATGCCATCGGGTCACCATATTCACACAGTCATACATACTCACATAATATCACGCCATCGGATCACCATATTCACACAGTCATACATACTCACATAATATCACGCCAACGGGTCACTATATTCACACAATCATACATACTCACATAATATCACGCCATCGGGTCACCATATTCACACAGTCATACATACTCACATAATTTCACGCCATCGGGTCACCATGTTCACGTAGTCATACATACTCACATAATATCACGCCATCGGGTCACCATATTCACACAGTCATACATACTCACATAAAATCACGCCATCGGGTCACCATATTCACACAGTCATACATACTCACATAATATCACGCCATCGGGTCACCACATTCACACAGTCATATATACTCACATAATATCACGCCATCGGGTCACCACATTCACACAGTCATACATACTCACATAATATCACGCCATCGGGTCACCACATTCACACAGTCATACATACTCACATAATATCAAGCCATCGGGTCACCACATTCACACAGTCATACATACTCAATGAATATCACGCCATCGGGTCACCATTTTCACACAGTCATACATACTCACATAATATCACGCCATCGGGTCACCATATTCACACAGTCATACATACTCACATAATATCAAGCATTCGGGTCACCATATTCACACAGTCATCCATACTCACATAATATCACTCCATCGGTTCACCACATTCACACAGTCATACATACTAACATAATATCACGCCATCGGGTCACCATATTCACACAGTCATACATACTCACATAATAGGACGCCATCGGGTCACCATATTCACACAGTCATACATACTCACATAATATCACGCCATCGGGTCACCATATTCACACAGTCATACATACTAACATAATATCACGCCATCGGGTCACAACATTCACACAGTCATACATACTCACATAATATCACGCCATCGGGTCACTACATTCACACAGTCATACATACTCACATAATATCACGTCATCGGGTCACCACATTCACACAGTCATACATACTCACATAATATCACGCCATCGGGTCACCACATTCACACAGTTATACATACTCACATAATATCACGCCATCGGGTCACCACATTCACACAGTCATACATACTGAAATAATATCACGCCATCGGGTCACCATATTCACACAGTCATACATACTCACATAATATCACGCCATCGGGTCACCATATTCACACAGTCATACATACTCACATAATATCACGCCATCGGGTCACCATATTCAGACAGTCATACATACTCACATAATATCACGCCATCGGGTCACCACATTCACACAGTCATACATACTCACATAATATCACGTCATCGGGTCACCACATTCACACAGTCATACATACTCACATAATATCACGCCATCGGGTCACCACATTCACACAGTCATACATACTCACATAACATCACGCCATCGGGTCACCATATTCACACAGTCATACATACTCACATAATATCACGCCGTCGGGTCACCATATTCACACAGTCATACATACTCACATAATATCACGCCATCGGGTCACCATATTCACACCGTCATACATACTCACATAATGTCACGCCATCGGGTCACCATATTCACACAGTCATACATACTCACATAATATCACGCCATCGGGTCACCATATTCACACAGTCATACATACTCACATAATATCACGCCATCGGGTCACCATATTCACACAGTCATATATACTCACATAATATCACGCCATCGGGTCACTATATTCACACAGTCATACATACTCACATAATATCACGCCATCGGCTCACCATATTCACACAGTCATACATACTCACATAATTTCACGCCATCGGGTCACCATATTCACGTAGTCATACATACTCACATAATATCACGCCATCGGGTCACCATATTCACACAGTCATACATACTCACATAAAATCACGCCATCGGGTCACCATATTCACACAGTCATACATACTCACATAATATCACGCCGTCGGGTCACCACATTCACACAGTCATACATACTCACATAACATCACGCCATCGGGTCACCACATTCACACAGTCATACATACTCAAATAATATCACGCCATCGGGTCACCATATTCACACAGTCATACATACTCACATAATATGACGCCATCGGGTCACCATATTCAGACAGTCATACATACTCACATAATATGACGCCATCGGGTCACCATATTCACACAGTCATACATACTCACATAATATCACGCCATCGGGTCACCACATTCACACAGTCATACATACTCACATAATATCACGTCATCGGGTCACCACATTCACACAGTCATACACACTCACATAATATAACGCCATCGGGTCACCACATTCACACAGTCATACATACTTACATAATATCACGCCATCGGCTCACCACATTCACACAGTCATACATACTCACATAATATCACGCCATCAGGTCACCACATTCACACAGTCATACATACTCAAATAATATCACGCCATCGGGTCACCATATTCACACAGTCATACATACTCACATAATATCACGCCATCGGTCACCATATTCACACAGTCATACATACTCACATAATATCATGCCATCGGGTCACCATATTCACACAGTCATACATACTCATATAATATCACGCCATCGGGTCACCACATTCACACAGTCATACATACTCACATAATATCGCGCCATCGGGTCACCACATTCACACAGTCATACATACTCACATAATATCACGCATTCGAGTCACCACATTCACACAGTCATACATACTCACATATTATCACGCCATCGGGTCACCACATTCACACAGGCAAACATAATCACATAATATCACGCCATCGGGTCACCACATTCACACAGTCATACATACTTTTATAATATCACGCCATCGGGTCACCACATTCACACAGTCATACATACTCACATAATATCACGCCATCGGGTCACCACATTCACACAGTCATACATACTCACATAATATCACGCCATCGGGTCACCATATTCACACAGTCATACATACTCACATAATATCACGCCATCGGGTCACCATATTCACACCGTCATACATACTCACATAATGTTACGCCATCGGGTCACCATATTCACACAGTCATACATACTCACATAATATCACGCCATCGGGTCACCATATTCACACAGTCATACATACTCACATAATATCACGCCATTGGTTCACCATATTCACACAGTCATACATACTCACATAATATCACGCCATCGGGTCACTATATTCACACAGTCATACATACTCACATAATATCACGCCATCGGGTCACCATATTCACACAGTCATACATACTCACATAATTTCACGCCATCGGGTCACCATATTCACGTAGTCATACATACTCACATAATATCACGCCATCGGGTCACCATATTCACACAGTCATACATACTCACATAAAATCACGCCATCGGGTCACCATATTCACACAGTCATACATACTCACATAATATCACGCCATCGGGTCACCACATTCACACAGACATACATACTCACATAATATCACGTCATCGGGTCACCACATTCACACAGTCATACATACTCACATAATATCACGCCATCGGGTCACCACATTCACACATTCATACATACTCACATAATATCAAGCCATCGGGTCACCACATTCACACAGTCATACATACTCAATGAATATCACGCCATCGGGTCACCATTTTCACACAGTCATACATACTCACATAATATCACGCCATCGGGTCACCATATTCACACAGTCATACATACTCACATAATATCAAGCCATCGGGTCACCATATTCACACAGTCATCCATACTCACATAATATCACTACATCGGTTCACCACATTCACACAGTCATACATACTCACATAATATAACGCCATCGGGTCACCATATTCACACAGTCATACATACTCACATAATAAGACGCCATCGGGTCACCATATTCACACAGTCATACATACTCACATAATATCACGCCATCGGGTCACCATATTCACACAGTCATACATACTAACATAATATCACGCCATCGGGTCACAACATTCACACAGTCATACATACTCACATAATATCACGCCATCGGGTCACTACATTCACACAGTCATACATACTCACATAATATCACGTCATCGGGTCACCACATTCACACAGTCATACATACTCACATAATATCACGCCATCGGGTCACCACATTCACACAGTCATACATACTCACATAATATCACGCCATCGGGTCACCACATTCACACAGTCATACATACTCAAATAATATCACGCCATCGGGTCACCATATTCACACAGTCATACATACTCACATAATATCACGCCATCGGGTCACCATATTCACACAGTCATACATACTCACATAATATCACGCCATCGGGTCACCATATTCACACAGTCATACATACTCACATAATATTACGCCATCGGGTCACCACATTCACACAGTCATACATACTCACATAATATCACGTAATCGGGTCACCACATTCACACAGTCATACATACTCACATAATATCACGCCATCGGGACACTACATTCACACAGTCATACATACTCACATTATATCACGTCATCGGGTCACCACATTCACACAGTCATACATACTCACATAATATCACGCCATCGGGTCACCACATTCACACATACTCACATAATATCACATCATCGGGTCACCACATTTAGACAGTCATACATACTCACATAATATCACGCCATCGGGTCACCACATTCACACAGTCATACATACTCAAATAATATCACGGCATCGGGACACCATATACACAGTCATACATACTCACATAATATCACGCCATCGGGTCACCATATTCACACAGTCATACATACTCACATAATATCACGCCATCGGGTCACCATATTCACACAGTCATACATACTCACATAATATCACGCCATCGAGTCACCACATTCAAACAGTCATATATACTCACATAATATCACGCCATCGGGTCACCACATTCACACAGTCATAAATACTCACATCATATCACGTCATCGGGTCACCACATTCACACAGTCATGCATACTCACATAATATCACGCCATCGGGTCACCACATTCACACAGTCATACATACTCACATAATATCACGCCATCGGGTCACCATATTCACACAGTCATACATACTCACATTTTATCACGCCATCGGGTCACCACATTCACACAGTCATAAATACTCACATAATATAACGCCATCGGGTCACCACATTCACACAGTCATACATACTCACATAAAATCACGCCATCGGGTCACCACATTCACACAGCTATACATACTCACATAATATCACGCCATCGGGTCACCATATTCACACAGTCATACATACTCACATAATATCACGCCATCGGGTCACCATATTCACACAGTCATACATACTCACATAATATCACGCCATCGGGTCACCATATTCAGACAGTCATACATACTCACATAATATCACGCCATCGGGTCACCATATTCACACAGTCATACATACTCACATAATATCACGCCATCGGGTCACCATATTCACACAGTCATATATACTCACATAATATCACGTAATCGGGTTACTATATTCACACAGTCATACATACTCACATAATATCACGCCATCGGGTCACCATATTCACACAGTCATACATACTCACATAATATCACGCCATCGGGTCACCATATTCACGTAGTCATACATACTCACATAATATCACGCCATCGGGTCACCATATTCACACAGTCATACATACTCACATAATATCACGCCATCGGGTCACCATATTCACACAGTCATACATACTCACATAATATCACGCCATCGGGTCACCATATTCACACAGTCATACATACTTACATAATATCACGCCATCAGGTCACCACATTCACACAGTCATACATACTCACATAATATCACGCCATCGGATCACCACATTCACGCAGTCATACATACTCACATAATATCACGCCATCGGGTCACCACATTCACACAGTCATACATACTCAAATAATATCACGCCATCGGGTCACCATATTCACACAGTCATACATACTCACATAATATCACGCCATCGGGTCACCATATTCACACAGTCATACATACTCACATAATATCACGCCATCGGGTCACCATATTCACACAGTCATACATACTCACATAATATCACGCCATCGGGTCACCACATTCACACAGTCATACATACTCACATAATATCACGTCATCGGGTCACCACATTCACACAGTCATACATACTCACATAATATCACGCCATCGGGACACTACATTCACACAGTCATACATACTCACATAATATCACGTCATCGGGTCACCACATTTACACAGTCATACATACTCACATAATATCACGCCATCGGGTCACCACATTCACACATACTCACATAATATCACGCCATCGGGTCACCACATTTACACAGTCATACATACTCACATAATATCACGCCATCGGGTCACCACATTCACACAGTCATACATACTCAAATAATATCACGGCATCGGGATACCATATACACAGTCATACATACTCACATAATATCAGGCCATCGGGTCATCATATTCACACAGTCATACATACTCACATAATATCACGCCATCGGGTCACCATATTCACACAGTCATACATACTCACATAATATCACGCCATCGAGTCACCACATTCACACAGTCATATATACTCACATAATATCACGCCATCGGGTCACCACATTCACACAGTCATAAATACTCACATAATATCACGTCATCGGGTCACCACATTCACACAGTCATACATACTCACATAATATCACGCCATCGGGTCACCACATTCACACAGTCATACATACTCACATAATATCACGCCATCGGGTCACCATATTCACACAGTCATACATACTCACATAATATCACGCCGTCGGGTCACCATATTCACACAGTCATACATACTCACATTTTATCACGCCATCGGGTCACCACATTCACACAGTCATAAATACTCACATAATATAACGCCATCGGGTCACCACATTCACACAGTCATACATACTCACATAATATCACGCCATCGGGTCACCACATTCACACAGTCATACATACTCACATAATATCACGCCATCGGGTCACCACATTCACACAGCTATACATACTCACATAATGTCACGCCATCGGGTCACCATATTCACACAGTCATACAAACTCACATAATATCACGCCATCGGGTCACCACATTCACACAGTCATACATACTCACATAATATCACGCCATCGGGTCACCATATTCACACAGTCATACATACTCACATAATATGACGCCATCGGGTCACCATATTCAGACAGTCATACATACTCACATAATATCACGCCATCGGGTCACCATATTCACACAGTCATACATACTCACATAATATCACGCCATCGGGTCACCATATTCACACAGTCATATATACTCACATAATATCACGTAATCGGGTCACTATATTCACACAGTCATACATACTCACATAATATCACGCCATCGGGTCACCATATTCACACAGTCATACATACTCACATAATATCACGCCATCGGGTCACCATATTCACGTAGTCATACATACTCACATAATATCACGCCATCGGGTCACCATATTCACACAGTCATACATACTCACATAATATCACGCCATCGGGTCACCATATTCACACAGTCATACATACTCACATAATATCACGCCATCGGGTCACCATATTCACACAGTCATACATACTTACATAATATCACGCCATCAGGTCACCATATTCAGACAGTCATACATACTCACATAATATCACGCCATGGGGACACCATATTCACACAGTCATACATACTCACATAATATCACGCCATCGGGTCACCATATTCACACAGTCAAACATACTCACATAATTTCACGCCATCGGGTCACCATATTCACACAGTCATACATACTCACATAATATCACGCCATCGGGTCAACATATTCACACAGTCATACATACTCACATAATATCACGCCATCGGGTCACCATATTCACACAGTCATACATACTCAAATAATATCACGCCATCGGGTCACCACATTCACACAGTCATACATACTCACATAATATCACGCCATCGGGTCACCACATTCACACAGCTATACATACTCACATAATGTCACGCCATCGGGTCACCATATTCACACAGTCATACAAACTCACATAATATCACGCCATCGGGTCACCACATTCACACAGTCATACATACTCACATAATATCACGCCATCGGGTCACCATATTCACACAGTCATACATACTCACATAATATCACGCCATCGGGTCACCATATTCAGACAGTCATACATACTCACATAATATCACGCCATCGGGTCACCATATTCACACAGTCATACATACTCACATAATATCACGCCATCGGGTCACCATATTCACACAGTCATATATACTCACATAATATCACGTAATCGGGTCACTATATTCACACAGTCATACATACTCACATAATATCACGCCATCGGGTCACCATATTCACACAGTCATACATACTCACATAATATCACGCCATCGGGTCACCATATTCACGTAGTCATACATACTCACATAATATCACGCCATCGGGTCACCATATTCACACAGTCATACATACTCACATAATATCACGCCATCGGGTCACCATATTCACACAGTCATACATACTCACATAATATCACGCCATCGGGTCACCATATTCACACAGTCATACATACTTACATAATATCACGCCATCAGGTCACCATATTCAGACAGTCATACATACTCACATAATATCACGCCATGGGGACACCATATTCACACAGTCATACATACTCACATAATATCACGCCATCGGGTCACCATATTCACACAGTCAAACATACTCACATAATTTCACGCCATCGGGTCACCATATTCACACAGTCATACATACTCACATAATATCACGCCATCGGGTCAACATATTCACACAGTCATACATACTCACATAATATCACGCCATCGGGTCACCATATTCACACAGTCATACATACTCAAATAATATCACGCCATCGGGTCACCACATTCACAGTCATACATACTCACATAATATCACGCTATCGGGTCACCATATTCACACAGTCATACATACTCTTATAATATCACGCCATCGGGTCACCATATTCACACAGTCATACATACTCACATAATATCACGCCATCGGGTCACCATATTCACACAGTCATACATACTCACATAAAATCACGCCATCGGGTCACCATATTCACACAGTCATACATACTCACATAATATCACGCCATCGGGTCACCACATTCACACAGTCATACATTCTCACATAATATCACGCCATCGGGTCACCACATTCACACAGTCATACATACTCACATAATATCACGCCATCGGGTCACCACATTCACACAGTCATACATACTCACATAATATCACGCCATCGGGTCACCACATTCACATAGTCATACATACTCACATAATATCACGCCTTCGGGTCACCACATTCACACAGTCATACATACTCACATAATATCACGCCATCGGGTCACCACATTCACACAGTCATTCATACTCACATAATATCACGCCATCGGGTCACCACATTCACACAGTCATACATACTCACATAATATCACGCCATTTGGTCACCATATTCACACAGTCATACATATTCACTTAATATCACGCCATTGGGTCACCATATTCACAAATTCACGTAGTCATACATACCCAGACACATGCACACACGCACACGCCACGCACACACACATCAACACAGTCACACCGACACGTCCACATATTCACACATCTAGACTGTGACACACACGTCCATAAACGTACACATACACTCAGTCGCTTATACTCGCATACTATCACGTCTCGGCACTCCAAAATTCATTCCTTCGCACATACGGTCACATAAGAACACACCCACACAATCCAAAAGCCAAGTACTCGTACTTAGTTAAACTCACCAAGATAGCAATCTCAGCCCTCCTGAGCTCTTGGTCCCGCTCAAACCAGCTTGGGTCTGTCACATTTGAAACATTTCTCCCAACAGAGCTCTGCTCCAGAATCTCCGCCCCGAGACTTTCGCTAGAGGACGGATCATTAGCTGCAGTTGACGTATCTGCTATGACGTGGTGCTCTCCTTTCGGGTATGTTGTCCGGTTTGGCAGCATTAAGAGCATAGCTTCTCTCGCTGTCAGGTTTAATCTCAAAACCATGTTTTGTCTAAAGTTGTGCGTCTATGACAGAAAATGATATGTTGGTCAACGAATTTGGCGGTAGTTAAGATACACAACCTACTGACGTCAGTCTCAGAGGATATCACAGTCTCGTTTATGTCTTTGTGCTTTATTGAAACGCTGGTTTACTGAAGAAGCCTCTCTTGATGAATTCTAAAACACATACAACAGATTGATATTAGGAATACAAGCTACATAACTGAACAAAAGTAACACATGGAAACAAGAAAGTATACACCAAACATAAACACAGGAACACACACTAAAAACGGGGATAATATAATATTCAGTGATATTTGGAACTTAGTAGTACATATGTACTGAAGAAGAAAAAGAAGATCATGTCATTATTTACATTTATAATTTTCAATTTGATATAAATGGTTTATAGATTGATGGACTATTTCTGAACTTCTAGGAATTGCTGGCCTTGCAGCTTTGTGAGCTGTTATTTACTACGCTTGTCATTGTTAATTCAAATGTCATTTTATCTAGACCAGCAACTATAGACCAGCGTGTTGTGATGAAGTTTCTTATGATCGAAAGAGTGAAACCTGCGGATATTTACATAAGACTGCAATCACTATACGGTGATGAGAAACACAGCCGTAATAAACATTCGAATTTTGGAACATTTTAGAGAAGGCCGTATATCTGTGAGTGGTGATACCGGCCGTGGTGGTCCTTAACCCACCAGTCATTCATGTGAATATCCAGATTGTGAAACGCCTTATTATTGCATAACATGTCGCAAAATTGAACAAGAGGCAAGTCTTTCTATGGGAACAGTGAACACTATTATTCATTAGCATTAGCATTTTCGAAAGGTTATTGCGCGTTGGGTGCCAGCTTTCCGTTTTTTATCGACAGAGAAGAGTTCAAGCCTGCACTGGATTGACGGAACGTTTTGACACGGAGGGGCCTGTATTTTTGGATGGCATCATTACATGTGACAAAACCTTGGCGCATCATTTAACTCTTAAATTGAAACGAGCTTCCAATCAGTGGAAGCATACGCAATCACCATCACCCAAAACACTTCGGACAGTTGCGCCTAAAGGTAAAGTAATGGCGAGTGTTTTCTGGAACAAACTTAGCACCATTCTTGTTGATTTTCTACCCTGTGGTAGAACAGTGAACAGTGCATACGCATTTTGAGCGATCTACATAACAGTCTGTGGAAAAAAAAGGCCTGGTTTGGTCATAAGGGACGTCTTGCTCCTGAAAGATAACGCTCGATCTCATTCAGCTCACCGAACTATGAACCTTCTGCAGCAACTAGGCTTGGCACATCGACCTTACAACCCAGACCTCGCTTCAAGCGATTTTTACCTATGTTGGACACCTAAAAGAATTCATGGGAGGTCAGCATTTCGGTACTGTGAACGAAGTGAACCGGGCTGTCCTGGATTGGTTCGGACATATTGACAAATCTTTCTACGCTGAAGCTTTCCAAGCATTACTAAAACACTGATATAAGTACATAAACTTTGCGTGAGATTATGTTGAAAAATAAATGAAATTTTTACTACTTGAAAAAAATAAATAAATTGTTGTTCTCACAAAAAAAAAAAAACGTTCTGGTTCAACTGTAACATCACTCGTATATCCGTATTGTTCTTCTCTCTCTCTCAATATATATATATATATATATAAACCAGGATTTGTGTCGGCATGGGAAGGCGTATGTTGCTCACGCTAACCCACATCTCGGATACAAACTTCCTCAAATTTTGCTAATGGATCCAGTCTGATCCCTTTTAGGTTATAGTCAACATTAGAACCAAAACGTTGACACGAAACATTGTATATTATTTTTCTAAACATTTACGAAGGTAGAATATAGATAGATATATGAATTCAGATCCCATAATGCCAATTTGATCGGATGGCGATGTTCTGCACTTGCCTGCGCGCATATAGTACGTCATTTTCTGTAAGTCATTTGGGTTACATGTTCAACACGTGACTGCCTCTGCAATCGTACTTTGTCGACATACCACACAGATTAAAAGAAGGGGGAATGAGCGGGATGTGGGGTGGTTGGGGGAATGACCGAGGGGATTAGCGGGTTGGTGGAGAACAGAACGTACGTATGGGTTGAGTAGGGAGGTTGTGGTCGGGTTGAGGTTAAAGCGATGAGTGGACTTAGGGGAAGAAGAGATTGACGGGAAGAGGGGTGGGATGAGTGGGAGAGATTGGGGAGAGTATGGGCAGGCTGAAGAAGAGGATATTGGCAGGTTGCAAGAGAAGAGAAGGACGGGTTGAGGGGAGATTTGAGTGAGCTGACGAGGTCAAAGATAGACAATATGATGGATGAGTTGGGAGTGAAGAGATGGGTGTATTGAAGGAGGCGGCAGATTCGTATACATTTAAATGTCCCACCTTGGGATGCGTTGAGTCAGTGCAGTAGGAGGAATATGAGAGAAGAGATTGGTGTAGTTGTGGGGACGCTAAAAGTTTAATACTCTCTTGTTCATCCCGGGCAATACCGGGTATCACAACTGATTCATACATACATACATACATACATACATACTTACAGACATACTTACATACATACATACATACTTACATACATACATACTTACATACATATATAGTTACATACATACATACATACTTACATACATACATACACACTTACATACTCTTATACACACACACGCACGCACAGACACATGCGCGCGCACACGCACACACACGCACTCACACACACGCACATAGAAAGAAATAGAGACAGAGACAAAGAATGCACGTGTGATATATCCATGTATGTTTATCTTCTTCTGTTGAAACCGCAGAAATGCGACTATTCTTCCCTCCTTCTTCCCCTTATCACATTTGCTCACACATATTTCTTTCAACCCCAGATGAATACTTCACACGTGGGTGTCGTTTGCAATCTGCAATGTGAGAAGCAGCATACATTCTATCCTAAAATGGAGTTACAATTGTGATGTTGCTATATGGCACTTTGTCCAATACTGAGAGTGCTTTTGTAATACGAAACTGTAAATAGTTTTAAAATCTATCACCAAACATGTTAGGTCTCGCTAAACAGAATAATTTGGCTCTCAACATGTGTGGTAACAAGTAATAACATTTAGAAGGACCTTTCATTAAAAACAAAATAAATCTAATGTGCTTCCATGAAAGAATAAAACAGATAGTCCAGATTAAATTGGTGACTGCTACATGAAAGCACATAAAAAAGCAAGTGAAAAATTGCACTTGAGAATAATAAACACATTTGTTGCAGATCAGTGTTATTTAGATAAGATAAAGAAACACGTTTCTACTAAAATGTCTTTAACAAGAACAATGGAGATTTCACAATAGTGCTACCCTTAGGTCACTAAAGTTGAAGGTTCATGAAAACTTTGGTAGAAGTAAATTGACCTCATTTGACTTTTGGTCTATTAAATTCATATGCAGATTAGTCCATTAACTTAATTTGATGTGTCCTTTGGTCCATTAATTTGACTTCATGTGGTCCTTGCTCCATTACCTTCATGTGGTCCTTGGTCCGTTAACTTGACTTCACGTGATCATTGGTCCACTAACTTGACTTCATATGGTCTGTGGTCCACTAATTTGACTTCATATGGTCTTTGGTCCACTAACTTGACTTCATATGGTCTTTGGTCCACTAACTTGACTTTATATGGTCTTTGGTGCACTAACTTGACTTCATATGGTCTTTGGTCCACTAACTTGACTTCATATGGTCTTTGGTCCACTAACTTGACTTCATATGGTTCTTGGTGCATTAACTTCATGTGGTCCTTGTTCCGTTACCTTGACTTCATATGGTCCGTAGTCCATGAATTTAACTTCGTACGGTCCATGGTCAATTAATCTAATTTAAGGCGGCCGTAGATTCATGACTTTGTTCCTGTTCTTGGACTTCGCATGATCGATTGCCCTTTAACTTGACTTCGGAGCAACGCACGAACTGCAGTGGTCAGCGATACATAGCTGACTGCTAGCGTCAGGGCCAGTGAACCAGAGCTGCCAAGACCCTTCTACACCTCCACGCGGTGTTCATGGATAACAGGCTGCAGCAGAGCAGACTGGCTAAGGAGAAGGGATGGAAAAGGGAATGCTAACCTGGTACTTAAAAAATGTTTGCTGAAGTCGGATGTGTTGGACCGAAAGGTGCAAATATCGCAGTCAAGTTGTAAACTACGACACAACGCATTCCGTTCTCTGGACTGCATTCTGCTACTTAAGCCCTTTCAGGGTTTGGTAGTGGGAGATTGAGAACGAACGAAGCCAAGCCAACTTGACTTCGCATGACCGATGGCGCTTTAACTTGACTTCGCTTGATCGATAGCCTTTAACTAAGTTCCGCAGTTCTTGGTCCAATAACTTGTCTTCATCTGACCCTGATGGTGGTTTGAATTTGAGACCCATGTTCTGAACCAATAGTCGATCTGTCTGTAACAGCGCACCAGCACAATTCACGGAGAAATATTAACGTAACTATTTCAAGCTTTCAAGCTCTTTTAGCGGTCTCTGCAACATTGTATGCGTCTATGAAGTGTGTTCCAGTTTTAAAATTGGGGATAGACATGCTATTTTGTTTTATCAATCGTACTAGTAACTTTGAGTAGAATTATCTTATTGAGGTAGTTCACATGGCTCAAGCATCGATAAAATACGCAGGCAATCTCAGCACCACAAGTGAAGCTGACGAGCCTGGTCAGAACGTGTAGAATATAACCATAACAACAACACATGCACATGGAAACTAAACAGGGAAAGTAAAGACTCTTGAAAAATAACCTGAAAAACCAGATATGCACTTGACTTGAATCCACAGTTGGTTTAAATGTTTTAAAAACAATGGTCTCATGGCAAAGCATATTGAAAGAGCTAAAGAAGATAAGTGTAAATATGACCCAGCTTGGTAACTAGGAACCCAAAATGAAAAGAGTGTGCGAGTGAGAGTGGCAACTAATTTAATTTAATTCTGTTTGAAGTGAAAGCGCGTGGAAATGAATTTAGGAAGTTTGGCAACAAAATAGCGCTGTGGAATTTGCCCAAAATAAGTAGGAAAATGAGTAATGAAACCATTACAAGAAGCTGCGTTTCAGAAATTTGGAAAAAGTCAAGATCAGAGGAAATAACATGTATCATGTACATGTGGATACTGTCAATATTACTTCTCATTCATCTCCCACTCTTCTTCGTTTTATTAGATAAAACTGCACACATTTTTCAGTTCCTGTCTTAAAATTTAATTTAAAAAAAAAAACCTTGCTATTATTTAAAACTCGAAGTCATCTCCCAGCAAGCATCCACCTACAAAATTGACGAATACGACCACACTGAGATAAACACACATAAGGTCCTTCCTCACTCGAGTGGTTTCCAGGACAAACCTTTCTTTCTTTGCGCTGTAAAATATGACTAATCAAGGTTGTTCATGAGTTTGACCATTGCTATCAAATCGCACTGCCAATGACTGGAATATATTTGTTTTCCTTAAAGCTGAGTAGGAATGTCACATCCAGTGTGCAGCAACGCTTCAGCAGATGGCGCGCGGCTGCAGTCAAACGTATATATAATTTGTGTTATATTTTCTTTTTTTTAATACTCTCTGAATAATAGCGCAATCCATCTCACGATTAAACCCCTATTTAAAACATAATATTTCATACGTATGCACTACTGCATATACATTGCCCATACATCAAGTTATATTTTTACATCGCGGTGACAAATGCTTGGAAGTGGCAGAGACAAATTTATAAAACACAATAATTATTTTCAGCAGGAATGTGCAGTCAGCGTTTCCTATTTGGCTCTGTGACATGATGGACGTGAAAAACGTAACCAAAATGTAAAAATAGTTCATAAAGATTCACTTGCTCAGGAATCATCTTGACTTCCCCGTTAGGAATGTCAATAGACAAGTGATAAAAAGTGCCAGACGAATACCACAAATACGAGTTAGAAAAGCTACTGTATTTGGAGAAAAATGGCTCTCACACTGTAAAGTACTTTTGTTAATAAACAATAACTGTTCTCAGAATGTCCGGCGCCTTAGAAGTGAATTAAGCTCACGGAAGTAACTCAAATTGGACATTACAAGGGAATGATGAAATTGAAATATAACATTAAAAATGTATGTATAATGTACTGGAGCATATAAATGTGGATGAATTGCCAAAATCATCAGATAATTAAACAATAAAATGGAAGACAATGGAAGCAATGTCACATTACATGTCACAACGAAGTTTTCCGGTACTTTTAAAACACATAACTTGCTTGTTAAATTCATCAAGGAACTCTCCACAAACCGACTATGTGTACGTACACAAATAGCCCCCACAATACACGCAGTATCGGCACGCACTCATCAGGAACACACCGAGTGGCTCCTAAAAAACAATAAACTTCCCCGTACATAGCACGAACCCTGGGGAGATTCACTGACTCATTTTCCCTCACCATAACCGATTCTCTTTTTGTTCATCTGCCACGCTATCTGCATTGTTAATCCTTCAACCCCAACCTTATAAGTTCATTTTGTTATCATTTCTTCTACATATTTGTTCATGCCTCCTCCCCTTATTGACAATAATTCTCTACATCTGTCCATCCATTTTAACTGATCTTTTTTATTAATGTATATTTTGAAGTGAATGACAGATGAAAGAGCGTATGTTCGTTAAACGTAAAGTGTTCGTGTCTTGGCCATAACACGTATCAGTTTACTGCCATAAATGGGTACCAGGATTTTAGAGTTATGGAACGCAGCAGTAATAAAGGGAACATTATACTCAACCGAATCCCAGCTCTTATCTCACTCGGTAACGTCTCTACACGTCATCACTTCATGTGTTTTAGGGATGACCTTGACCTTCTCTACACCAGTTAGGGGCTGTCGTGTTGAGATCAGGTAAACAAATACTGACAAAGATTTTATGTTATCCCCATACCATCCACACACAAATAAATAAACAAATAACAGGTTGTATTGCAGCAGCCTGGTCAGCCTCTGTAAAAAGAGTTTTACAACAAAATTCAGTACGCGAAGATTGGAACACAACAATATTGCTCACTTTATCGTTTCGTTTATCGCTAAATCTGTGTCTGACTGTGCCTTGATCCATGCATTGATTTATCACGAACTCTGTTCCATGTGATTTATCAACCTACATTTTGCACTTGTCGAAGCTGTTTATTATTTCATTCAGGTTTCAAATATGCCAGACAAGGAGCATGTCCAACTCAACATGGCAAGTTGCGAACTGTGATGTATCTTATTGCTCACGAGTCGGTGCATCTCGGCACATCATATTAATCCAGTACATCGTGGCATAGGCAGATGTGACTAGTCAGTTACAGTCATTTGTGTCATATGATATTTTTTTCAAAAATTTTTTAAACCGATGTCTTGATTAGTCTTCATTAGTCACGTCTATATCTTCTTCTTCTTCTTCTTCTTCCTTCGTTCTCAATCTCCCACTACCAGACCCTGAAAGGGTAAGTAGCAGAATGTAGTCCAGAGAACGGAATGCGTTGTGTCATAGTTTACAGCTTGGCTGCGATATTTGCACCTTTCGGTCCAACACATCCCACTTCAGCAAGCATTTTTTGAGTACCGGGTTAGCATTCCCTCTTCGATCCCTTCTCCTTAGTCAGTCTGCCCTGCTGCCACCTGTTATCCATGATCATCGCGTGGAGGTGTAGAAGGGTCTTGGCAGCTCATGCGCTGCACAGCATCTTAATCCCGTCTATATCTAACTTGACAAGCTCAACGACGCTCCTTGTTGCTGTCTAATGGTGTACCCAAACAATCGGGGTATCAATTACAAGCAAATCGGCGTTATGTCTACAAATTACATTTTTAAAATATAACGAAAAGTATGATAATATGTATGCAATTTATTACAGTTCTATTTTATCTGTACTCCACGCTGTACTTATTGCAGATTATCAACTATGCTGATGCCTTTCATCCACGCAAAGAAAAAACGTTTGTTTAGTGCAACCAATACCAAAAGTGATGACGTGCATACTCTTAACTCTGAAAGTTGAAACACTGAACTCAATAGAAAGCCATCTGATTGGTTGAAAAAACAGTAACGTTTAGTGCAAGTAACTCCAATATTTAAAATCATTGCTTTTGGCACAGCCACTGGAACGGCTAGAATACAGACCAGTACAGCCACTGGAACGGCTAGAATACAGACCAGTACAGCCACTGGAACGGCTAGAATACAGACCAGTACAGCCACTGGAACGGCTAGAATACAGACCAGTACAGCCACTGGAACGGCTAGAATACAGACCAGTACAGCCACTGGAGCGGCTAGAATACAGACCAGTACAGCCACTGGAACGGCTAGAATACAGACCAGTATAGCCACTGGAACGGCTAGAATACAGACCAATACAGCCACTGGAACGGCTAGAATACAGACCAGTACTATAACGGCCAGCGTTAGTGGCGGCAATATTCCTCACTTGAAGCGAACAGCTGAATCAATCAAGATCACGAGCTGCTGAATCAATCAAGATCACGAACAGTTGAATCAATGTAGATGAATATAAATCAAATTATAAACACTTGGGCTGTCAACGTGTTTGAATCTAGAAAGTTATAAACTTTCTAAATACCTGACTCGGGTTACCAACAGAAACAGAACATGATGTGTATATTTTACTTCAAGAGATTTATAAGAAAAGTGACTAGCCTATCATTGGGAATGTTTATCTATAATTTCAGACGTCCACAAAAAGGACTTTACACGAAGGCAAATTGACAAGTTTGAGCTCCAGTGCCATCACTGTGACAACAGTACTCAGAGGTATGTGACATCTACGTGAACATAATGTCTAGTGAAGTGACTATAGGAGTATATAGTGGCATGCGTCTGTAATGTTACCCATGCGTACAGCTTACAGTTATATGGCTGCCTACATGGAAATACGGTTAAAGCAACGTGCTTTGATTGATTTCCTGACGACAGAAGGTTGCATGCCCATCAACATGCCTCGAATTGTGACTGCGGTATATGGTAACGCCTGTGTGGATTTCAGTTCTGTCTGGGGGTGGGCACGTACTGTGAATGGCGATACTCCAATCACGACGAACATGCATGGCAAGGCTGACAGTGGACGACCGATCATAGCACCAAGCTCGCGTGGACGAACCTATTCGTGCCAATGGCCGTGCTAAGCTGAAAGATACAACCGCAATGCTTGTCATTTCGATTGAGCAAGTCCATCACTTTATCCATGCCTTGCTCGGGAACAGGAAAGAGTGTGCGTTACGCTTCTAACGAGAAGGTGCAAACAGCTGTGCCTACCTAGTTTCGGGAGAAGACATCCGATATTTGTCTTGACGGCATACAGCTTGTCCGACGTTAGCGGATGTGTTTGGACTGGGATGGAGACTACGTTGACAAATGACACATCCCCTAAACGACATACTAAGCTGTAAGGTAATGTGTAGCTCACTTGTAAATCTTGCACATTAATCAAAAATCTCCTCAAAGGTTACACTTTCCAAAATTGCCTTCGCAATATGTGGATTTTCGTTTATTTTATATTCTTGATAAAACAATCCCTTTTCTTTTTGTTTGTAAATTGTCTTTGCCTCTGATCTCTTTCTCTTCTGTGTGTATGTGTGTCTGTGTGAGCTTATATGTCCGGCTGCCTCTCCCCCCTCCTTCCTCTCTCTCTCTCTCTCTCTCTGTCCAACTCCTGCCATTCTGTCTGTCTCCATTTTCTATTTCGGCCTCTCTCTCTTTGTCACTATCTGCCGCCATGTTTTTCTTACTCTCTCTCTGGCTCTCTCTATCTATCTCTTTCTCCCTCTCTGGTTTTCTTGCTCTTTTTGCATTTCTACACATGTGTCACTCTACAGCTCTCTGCCTCTCTCTTTCTTTGTTTCCGTCTTCTGTCATGTGTTACTATAATTCCCGATCGATCTCAAACTCTTTCTTTCTTTAACTCTCTCTTTCTGTAACTCTGTCCATAAATCTGATTAATTCCTTCCTATTCATGAAACAACCTAAAAAAAGGTCATGCGCAGCTTCCCTATATTACTTCCTGTTCTCACTTTGTCATTCGGCAGCCATTTCCTTCCGTAATGGCACTTGACCTTCAAGTCAATCCCACAATTCCACCTCAAAGTGCCAATGATATCCAGATTCTGCCCTACCCCTTTAGACACACTCTATTATTGGATATTACTTTCGTAGTAAAGTGTATATTTAAACAAATGTATTTAATCATTTCGGTGTATTAACAAATATCTTTGGGATACAAATTATTCCAGGAAGTAAAGACACGGAACAAAAGTATACAATAGTATTTTTGATCATAAATCTTGCTAAGTGACTTTTTCTTGCTATGTATATCTGAAGGTCATCTGCGGTTCTTATTTTTTGCACACAAATGAGGCCGACAGAGCTGCCACTCTTGCGTTTAAGACATTTGTCTTCTATCTATTCGTGTTTTTGGTGTTGAAGAATGTGTGAATTTATTTATAGAACTGCTGAGTGAGAAGCATTATCTAGTGATTGGAACACAGAAGTAGAAATAGTTGCCTTGCGAGATTGATGTGCGAGGGTAGCAATTCCAAGAAGTGGGATGTGTAGATAAAAAAACATACGGGCTGTGAGATGAACTGTAGAAGATAAGTAAGCTCAGACAGTAGATCATTACTATAATAAATAAATGTCTGGAGATGTGTTGAAGTAAAAATAAAACAAGAGGCAGCAGGGGATAAAGATGCGTTCATCTTGACTTACATGTTGAATAATAAATGTAACTGCGCGCAAGAAGAGATACAGATCTGTAAGAGATACGGTTAACACATTTACTTATTACGAGATAGCTTGTCTAAGAGATGACCCCCAATCATGAAGATATATAAAGATAAGAAAAGTAGCCTTGAGAAGAGCTTTATAAGATAAGTATCTGGAAGATGTAAGTGATAAATATAAAAAAATCACGTGTTTTGTAAGGTGATCTGCTAAAGATACTTAGCTACATGCTGTCAGAAGTAACACATACATATTGAGAAGTGCGGTTAATAAAATCAGATAATAAACGTACATATTGAGAAGTGCGGGTAATAAAATCAGATAATAAACGTACATATTGAGAAGTGCGGGTAATAAAATCAGATAATAAACGTACATATTGAGAAGTGCGGGTAATAAAATCAGATAATAAACATACATATTGAGAAGTGCGGGTAATAAAAATCAGATAATAAACGTACATATTGAGAAGTGCGGGTAATAAAATCAGATAATAAACATACATATTGAGAAGTGCGGTTAATAAAATCAGATAATAAACGTACATATTGAGAAGTGCGGGTAATAAAATCAGATAATAAACATACATATTGAGAAGTGCGGTTAATAAAATCAGATAATAAACGTACATATTGAGAAGTGCGGGTAATAAAATCAGATAATAAACGTACATATTGAGAAGTGCGGGTAATAAAATCAGATAATAAACGTACATATTGAGAAGGGCGGTTAATAAAATCAGATAATAAACATACATATTAAGAAGGGGAGGAAGACTAAGATCTGGTCAAGCAAAATATACTAATCAGACATGTTAGTTAGGGTCAGGTAAAACATACTGACCAAGAGCCTCACCTCGGCGTCCTAGTTGCCCTCCTTGGAAACGGGCTGTTTTCACGGCAGCTTGGCGAACGAGATGAGGAATCGACCTGATCCCCATAATAGTGAGTGACACGCAGATGAAGCCAAGCATAGGACCCCGGTCCACCTTCATCAGCACACTCCGGATGTTATGAAAGCTACTGCAACCGGACACTTATCGGCCTTTTCAATTACTCATTGGGGCCATTAGCAAACAACAACATATTGAGAAGTGTGGGAAATAAAATCAGATAAGAAACATTCGTCTTTTGAAATGGGTTAATAAAATCAGATAAGAAACATTCGTCTTTTGAAATGGGTTAATAAAATCAGATAAGAAACATTCGTCTTTTGAAATGGGTTAATAAAATCAGATAAGAAACATTCGTCTTTTGAAATGGGTTAGTAAAATCAGATAAGAAACATTCGTCTTTTGAAATGGGTTAATAAAATCAGATAAGAAACATTCGTCTTTTGAAATGGGTTAATAAAATCAGAGAAGAAACATACGTTTTTTGAAATGGGTTAATAAAATCAGATAAGAAACATTCGTCTTTTGAAATGGGTTAATAAAATCAGAGAAGAAACATTCGTCTTTTGAAATTGGTTAATAAAATCAGATAAGAAACATTCGTCTTTTGAAATGGGTTAATACAATCAGATAAGAAACATTCGTCTTTTGAAATGGGTTAATAAAATCAGATAAGAAACATTCGTCTTTTGAAATGGGTTAATAAAATCAGATAAGAAACATTCGTCTTTTGAAATGGGTTAATAAAATCAGATAAGAAACATTCGTCTTTTGAAATGGGTTAATAAAATCAGATAAGAAACATTCGTCTTTTGAAATGGGTTAATAAAATCAGATAAGAAACATTCGTCTTTTGAAATGGGTTAATACAATCAGATAAGAAACATTCGTCTTTTGAAATGGGTTAATAAAATCAGATAAGAAACATTCGTCTTTTGAAATGGGTTAATAAAATCAGATAAGAAACATTCGTCTTTTGAAATGGGTTAATAAAATCAGATAAGAAACATTCGTCTTTAGAAATGGGATAAATAAAATTAGAAAAGGAACATTCGTTTCTAGAAATGGGTGAATCAAATCAGATAAGAAATGAAGATTTAAAACTTGATACGCTCTTCAAGTTGAAGCAAGAGAACCATGACAGGGTGAATGAACAATCAGATCAATTTAAAATACATATCACGAAAACAAGGCTCTTTAAAATTGACTGGATGGACAAGGGATCGATCATGCTGAAGGGAGAGCCGTTTGAAGAGATGGATGCCTTTACTTATTTGGACAGCGCGATTGACACGTCAGAGAATACAGATTTAGATGTAAATATCATAATTGGAAAGGCAAGAATGGCCTTACTGACACTAAATAACATATAGAGATCCAGAGAAATCAAGATTCACACCAAATTAGGAATATTCAAGTCAAGTGTCAAGTCAGTGCTGCTGTAATGAGCCGCAGAATAGAGTATAATCAATGCCGTAATACAAAGACTCAAGTTCTTCGTTAACAGATGCCTATGAAGGATAATGGGCATACAGTGGCAAGACATGGTTGAGGAATGGAGACCTCTGGGAAAGGAGTTAACAACATCCGCTGAAACAACAAATTAAGATAAGTAAATGTGATTAGACAGGTCATATGATGAGGAAGACACCGTCCAACGCAGCAGCCCCGCAGGCTCTCAAGTGAGATCCGCAGGGGAAGAGAAAATGGAGAAGACCTCAAAATACACGAAGGAGAGAATGAGAGAAGGAACTACAACTAAATGGTTACACCTGAAGAAACGCGGACAAAGTGGCACAGGACGGTGAAAACTGTGGAGTTGTGGTCAATGACCTTTGCACCGAGAAGAGCGATGGCTTTGATTGATTGATTGAAGAGAGGAAGGTAGGAGACATGGACACTGAGAAGTGCTTTTTTTCTGTAACGTAAGATAACGTTAGGGAGCGGCGTAGAGCAGTGGTTAGTGTATTGGCTTCGTATCTGAGTGGTCCTGGGTTCATTCCCCAGTTGAGGCGGTAATGTTTTTTCAGACCGCAATGGCTTCCGGGTCGACCCAGTCTTAAATGGGTACCGGTTCAGACCGGGAAGTAAAACCGGCGAGGGAGAGGAGATGGCTACCGCCCTCATATAGCCGAGCCTTTGAAATGTGAGATCGCTAACACCTCACACCCCTACGGCAGTAATACTATGGGTTACTTTACTTTACTTTACTTTTTACTTTAAGAGAAGAAGATAAACCATGATTTTAGAAGCGCCCCTTATTATAAGAGATAAAGCCAAGACACATTCGTCTTATGAGATGTGATGTCAGGAATAAACAACTATAATCAGCGGGATACAGGTAAGAAACAGAACTGATGGACTGCCTCAGAAAAGCAGCCACATACCCGTGGAAATGGAAATACATATTAATCGGATGAAATTCAGGAGAAGACCATAATTCGCTAAACATGAAGAAGGAAGCAATTAGAAAAGTTAGAATAAGCTCAGAACAAGGAAAACGTTATATTTTGTGGTAAGATCTGATAATACAACTGTACAATGAGAAGACTACTTGAAATGTGAATGCACGATGCCACGTTAAGTCGTCCTGCATCATATCGCTGCAACTGTTATTTGAGATAAATTTATATTTTTAGATTACCTTTTGAATTAATTTAATAAGATTTTGGTTGTTTCATCTACGATTTGCGCAATTCTTCTCAAATTAGTGTTCGTTTCCTCACTCTTCTGTTTCAATGCGAGTTCAATTCAAGGGCTTCCTTACCATGTTATCTTTTACCTTGCCACCTCAGATGGGGGAGTATAGGTTCAACTCTGCATTTTTTTGGAATAGTGATTCCAAGCAATTGCAGAATGGTTTCAGTAGCAATGGATTCCAAAAAGTGCCTGTCCCGATACGCTTCGAAGGAAACAGTGGCCGTGTGTTATTTGGGGGTCTCCGTAGCGAAGTGGTCAACCCGTTTGCCTCGTGTTTAGATGGCCGGGGCTCGATTTCGATTTCGACTCGTGACGGCAAATTTTTCATGCGATCCCTGTGTCCATCGCTAGAGCTACGGAGTTCGTGCGATGCTCTCGACAGGCGCATACCGTTCTGCGGCGATAGACCAAGCCACGTGGGGCGATGAAGTTGAGCCCTCGCCTATAACTTAACTATGCTATTTAACCCTAGGACCACTCAGACGTCGAGGCGATCACCTTCACGGATGCCTGCGGACGTCACTTACAGTTAGGGAAGACAAGCTGATGAAGGAGTGAGGAACTGATCCCCTCAAACAAACGAAAGTATCTTAATTGAAACCTCTTACACTTCATCTCCGACAACAATGTTTAAGAACAATTTTCTCTTTAATATAATCCTCATTTATTTCATTATGTAAAAATCACATACATCAAAAGCAGCACAGAAATGTGCAAAATGGTAACATTTATTCAAGAATTTTCAAAAAGATATGTGGTCACTTGAAAAAATATGTAAGTAGTAATTAACTGAAACAAAGACATTTTGTACAGTTAAAATAGCCATCGGAGAAAACGCAAGACTGTCAGATAACAAGAGAACTTTCCTATAGATTACCTATAATTCGTATTGGCCATAATTAACAGTAATAACACATTAGACAACAATCTCACATAATGTTTTGCAATAATTGGAGATATCAGAAACATATTTCTGAATTTTGATAACCATAACAATGAATTGTTTTTTTAAGCGTTGGTTTAGCGACTAAAAAGAGCCTTAACATTTACATTGATCCGGGAAATTTCATTCACATAAAAACTTTGAAAAATTTGTTAAGCAAAGTCTTTACAAACGGGATTTTACATGCTGTCGCTATCACAAAGATCGAAGAAATTCAATAAATATTATCGTAGTCGGCAAATCAACGTTATCTATGTTCTTACCACAGATTTGGTGCATTTGTGAAAGGTAGAATAGATCCTCTTCTCGTGAATTCTTTCCGCGCCGAATGCAAACCACATAGGGCTGGCTCGGTCTATTATTGTTTCATTATCACATTTAGGTATGGACGCTTTAATGTGATCTTCACCTCCCAAATGACTACTGGAGTTCTCCTCGTGCGACGTTTTGTTGCGTGATGTTTTGTTAACTATACACGATCAACATCAAAGCACTTTGTGTATCCCCACAGGCGCTCAATTTCCTCCTTAGGAAATGGTCAAGTTCGTGGATACTGATTGTCCTGAAGCTCACTGGATATACACACTCCTGCTCCACCTCTTAGGAACCTCTCCCTACTTAACCTACATCTGATGTCAAATTTCTGAAATCTGTGAATCGTTTAATCATCAAAACTATTAACAGGTAAAAGCCTTTACCAAAGACTTGAAAATAGAAAAATACACCGAAGACAATAGGAAACTAAGTCAGCGAATTCCAATTTTGAAATATAAGAAACAATTAAAACCAGTAAGGAGCCGTAGAAATCGTGTGTCATTTGACTACTGTTGATAAAGAGCAACAGAGTTAAATATTATGCGCTTCGCTCATCATGGTTAAGGGGGAACAGTCTCAAGATGATGTTGGCATCACTTATTGTGATAAAAGAGTAACAGAGTCTCAGATGATTTGTACATCACTAATTGTGGTAAAAGAGTAACAGTCAAATATTATGTTAGTCGACTACCATGGCTAAGCTAGAAACAGAGTCTCAGATGATATACTCCTCAATTATTGTGGTAAAAGAGTTACAATCTCAGATATTTGGTCCCCTAAAACTAACAATGTTGACAATAAATTTTTATGTTTCACGTTCATAAAATTCGAATAAGACAATCATTAAGAAGACGGTGACGGTGTGTATCACTTCCCATTTATATCTGTACACTAACTTCACTTTTCATAATTGTTAGCAAAAAAGCTGATAATAGATCCTAGGACATTTGGAACAAATACATGTGTGTTTACATTTTGTTTTGCTGAAGCAGAGCAGAATAACAATTTATGTCAGTGACAAAAATACGGGAACAAGCGACGTTTTTGTTGTTGTAATTACAGTACTGTTTAATACAATTACAACTTTTAATATTTACAATCGTTCACTTTGTATCGTTGCAATAATAACAAATATGATATTTCTCTGAGCAGGGAATTACATAATCGTATTGTAAATTTAAGGTTTTGAATGTTAGGGAAAATTTAAGTTTATATACGTTTATGTCATAATTTTTAAAGTTGTTCATCTCAGACATGAATATTATCTTCTCTTTTGTTGTACACAAATGACTAATTATACATCTCATCGAGGACACACTGGGCGATAAACAAACCCGACAGACTTGAAGGAAAGGAAGGCATATACATTTAGGGTGAGTGCAGGTATTGATAGATTGGTGGGCTATGTAGGCAAGTTGATGTACAGGTAGATGCGTGTAGAGACAGACAGTAAGAAATACGTTCATACATGCAGACAAGTAGACACAGAGACAGTTAGACAAGCAAACAGACCTGTAAATATATATATATATATATATACTATGATAACGAATTAGTATATAATATCCTGAATTAATAAGCACAGTAAGTTTCATGAAAAGACCATGAAATCCTTGTGAAGAACGTTACCTGCTTCTGTTCCTTGACCACTTCAATGTCGCAGTACAGAATGGAGTTCACGAGATGTTCGGACTCAGAAGGTTATATATTTTTGACTCGTCATTTTGTCTTGAGATTATCTCCATTTTCGTGATGGCAGCTTTTAGGATCCGCCTCCATTCTCGTGAGCCATTTGTCGTCTCGTTGGTCTGTCAGTTCTATATTAGGACTACCCTCAAACTTACACCCACAAAAGGTGTTTCGAAATAAAAGCGGTGTTCTTATTTTGTTGTCACAGAGTGCCCGCGCTGCATTTAAATGGTGTCGACGTGTCGCAATATTACCACACAGGCTTGAATTCTTTCAAGAACAACCAGAGTTTTCCACTGCAAGAAATAAGAAGACTAATTTAAGCATCCTGACATTCTGTTCAGTTCTGTGGCACTCCTGTTCACAAACTCCGTATCTTTTGTTAGTCCATGTTAGGTGGAGCACTGTTCACCCATTCTAGTCGTACTCATGTTTGTGAATCATTGTGGTTCTGCTTTTGCAATTGACTTTACTACTGGCATTCACACTTGAAAGTGACACAGATTTTCCCATGTAGATGCGACTCCCGGGTTTACAAACTGTAATGATATTGACTATGAAACATCATTCTGATTCACGTATTGTTTTGATTTTTCACTTGAGCAAATTTATATCATTTGTTACAGTGAGTCTTATCTTACATTCTTACATTTGTTCTCTTCTTCCTTAACTTTCTCGCTGCATTTAAAAACGTAGGGCCACCATTGTAGCTGACGTCCTTACAGAATCTTATTTCCGAATACTTGTAGTAGCGGTTTTAATAGCAATGATTTTACATAATGAGGCAGCTAGGCGCATGCACACCATTCCTTAGTCTCCTGTCACGGCCTACTTGTAAGTTTACAATCGTTATATTCTTCCTACCCCAAGCACCTATCGCTTGACTGTTATTATCAGTTCCACAAATCAATGAGACGTTTAGTTTCATGTACTGCAGTGACAATCCATGACACATATTAAATGAGCAAGCACCATCAATATTGTTCTAGCCTTCAGTGTAGCATGATATACTAAATGTAGACATGCATACATAATAAAAATAGTGAGCGTGTACAACAAAAGCAACCGGTGCTGAATTTCGATGAATAACGTATCAGAAAGTATTATGTCAAGACTGCTGCAATATTAATAACGAAGACAGGCATGCTTTGGTAAACATCTGTTAAGAAAATGAGCAATTTAAAACAGGGGGACAAATCCAGACAAAGAAATGTAAAAGAAGACAGAGGGGTGTGTTTCTATGTAGGAAGGAAAGAATGAAAACGATCATCACTGATACTAGGTATGCCCCTTAATGTTGTAGTTGAAGATGATTGTTTAATTCCAGAGAAATCAATTATAAACAGATTACACATTTGAATATCACAAGGAATAGAACATAAGAGGAACCAGATGAACCATTTGATGCCGAACAAGGACGTTTCCTTGAAATATCCACATTACAACAGTAAAGGGTAGAGAACAAGGCTGAAGGTCATTTTCAACTTGGAGGCGGACAACATTTACTGATGTAGAGAAAATAGAAATGGCCTGCAGGGAAATAGGATAGTGTATACAAGTTTTGGGATGGTGGGAAGATATAGTCCTTGACTCGTGCCTGAAGGGAGGCGGATGAAGATAGTTAACGAGGGTAGTTAGACGAGTGTTTACAGTATTATACTAGACTATGGAATCCGTTAAAGGTTTGCTTGTATTGTATTACTCGTACGATTGTGGAATCTATTAATGATATTAATGTATCATTATTCTGTGACTATTATCTCTGTGTTGTTCTATTTTTCCTTTGTCCTGTCAATTTAATAAAGTAAGCTTCCTTTGGACTACCAATGCGACAGATATATATTATCATTGCCAGAAGAAATTGTTGAACACTATTAAGAATTTGCTTTGTCTAAAATATTGATAATCGTTTTAGCTTAAATCCAATATTCTATTTGTGCTGCATTTTTGTGCGTTTGTCGTTTCACAAAGGGCTATTTAGGTGAAAGTGATGGTTACTTGTAATGTCAACCATTTTTGTGCGTTTGTCGTTTCACAAAGGGCTATTTAGGTGAAAGTGATGGTTACTTGTAATGTGAACCATTTTTGTGCGTTTGTCGTTTCACAAAGGGCTATTTAGGTGAAAGTGATGGTTACTTGTAATGTGAACCATTTTTGTGCGTTTGTCGTTTCACAAAGGGCTATTTAGGTGAAAGTGATGGTTACTTGTAATGTCAACCATTTTTGTGCGTTTGTCGTTTCACAAAGGGCTATTTAGGTGAAAGTGATGGTTACTTGTAATGTGAACCATTTTTGTGCGTTTGTCGTTTCACAAAGGGCTATTTAGGTGAAAGTGATGGTTACTTGTAATGTGAACCATTTTTGTGCGTTTGTCGTTTCACAAAGGGCTATTTAGGTGAAAGTGATGGTTACTTGTAATGTGAACCATTTTTGTGCGTTTGTCGTTTCACAAAGGGCTATTTAGGTGAAAGTGATGGTTACTTGTAATGTCAACCATTTTTGTGCGTTTGTCGTTTCACAAAGGGCTATTTAGGTGAAAGTGATGGTTACTTGTAATGTGAACCATTTTTGTGCGTTTGTCGTTTCACAAAGGGCTATTTAGGTGAAAGTGATGGTTACTTGTAATGTGAACCATTTTTGTGCGTTTGTCGTTTCACAAAGGGCTATTTAGGTGAAAGTGATGGTTACTTGTAATGTGAACCATTTTTGTGCGTTTGTCGTTTCACAAAGGGCTATTTAGGTGAAAGTGATGGTTACTTGTAATGTGAACCATTTTTGTGCGTTTGTCGTTTCACAAAGGGCTATTTAGGTGAAAGTGATGGTTACTTGTAATGTGAACCATTTTTGTGCGTTTGTCGTTTCACAAAGGGCTATTTAGGTGAAAGTGATGGTTACTTGTAATGTCAACCATTTTTTGTGCTTCTTGTTTGTTTTAAAAGTATATTTCTTGGAATATAAAATCTTGACCTAAATAGCACATCATAAAAGTGAAATGTCTTCTTTCCTGAAAGTAACACTAAAATCTCAGTATTAACGTATTATAACATGTGTTACATAATACGAAACTGGCATTGCATCTCCGAATCATGGCTCTTCTAACTCATACTCATTCGATGGATCATTTCTTCTGATTGCTCTTTGATCCCTTGAATTTATTATCACAACAGGACAAAGCGCTTTCTCTGTGTTGTATTTTGTACCGTATTGTTGTAATTTGGACGCCGTGTTCTATTTCATGTCAACGTTGCAGCAGGACATATCAAATACAGGTCTTGTTTTAATAAACATGCCACTATCAAGTTTGTTAATATGTCAAAAAGATTTATGTCCCAAATGTTCTTAGATTGCAAGCTTAGTATTGTGATATTGTTGATGCGTTTTGTGTTTTGATTGTGCTACAAAGATTATTTTACCACTACTTGAAATATTTAAAAAGTGGGAATAAACGACCGTTAAATATTAAAATACGTAAAATAATGGGGAATGTCTGGCCAATGGGTAGTGAGCTCGGTCACCATACCCAAGATACCAGGTTCAAATCCGTTTTTCTCGGTTTGATAGACGATATTATAGGGACTTTTTCACAGTATATCCGCTTCTTTTAGTCGACCTAGCTGTAAATGGGTACCTGGCAAATTCTGGGGACATTTTCAGAGCAGTTACGGGTAAGTTCTTTGTAGTCGACACTTTCAGAAATGCATGAGCACATATGTGGGTGCCCAGGCTCGATGAAGCCTGTTCTATGAATCATATTCCATACTGATTATAAGAAAACAAATGCATACTTCATATTTATTTCGGCGATTCTTTTCAAGTTCTTAAAAGGCATCCTGAATAGAGTAATATTCATTTCTCCATCCACAGTTCCATTGTTCCTCCTTGAGGGAACTCTATAATCTTACCGTGAATAATCGTTCTCGTCTTGTTTGATCTAAACTTTGAGATCAACAATGGCCGGTGTGTGAACACGCGTCTACCAGATTTAAAACACCTTTAAATAGCATTATTTGTTTGACTAGGATTGCATACTCCTCTTCGGCCGTGATCAGCAGCCTCAGGGAAATATTAATGTGTAAGAAACGTTTGATGGACGATCGGTTATCTTTTGTGTACTCGTCGCTGTTTATCGTGAATCACCTGTTGTTATGTGTTTGAGCGGCCATTCTTTGTGATATTGTGTCTCTGTTGTAATATATGTGTGTGTGCGCGTATATATATATGTTTGTGTGCGTATATATATATATGTGTGTGTGTGTGTGCGTGCGTATATATATGTTTGTGTGCGTATATATATGTTTGTGTGCGTATATATATGTTTGTGTGCGTATATATATATATATATATATGTGTGTGTGTGCCCGTATATATATATATATATATGTTTATGTGCGTATATATATGTTTGTGTGCGTATATATATATATATATATATATATATATATATATGTGTGTGTGTGTGCGCGTATATATATGTTTGTGTGCGTATATATATATATATATGCGTATGTATATATATATATATATATATGCGCATGCGTGCGTATATATATGTGTGTGTGCGTATATATATATATATATATGTGTGTGTGCGTGCGTGCGTATATATATATATATATATATATATATATATATATTTATATATATATATATATATATATATATATGCAAGCGTGCATATATATATGTGTGTGTATGCGAATATATATATATATATGTGTGTGTGTGTGTGTGTGCGTATATATATGTTTGTGTGCGTATATATATATATATATATATATATATATATATATATATATATATGTGTGCGTGCGTATATATATGTTTGTGTGCGTATGTATATGTGTGTGCGTATATATATATATGTGTGTGCATGCGTGCGTATATATATATATATATATATATATATATATATGTGCGTGCGTATATATATATGTGTGTGTGCGTATATATACATATATATATATATATATATGTGTGTGTGCGTACATGTATGTGTAAGTGTGCGTATATATATATATATATAAATATATATATATATGTGTGTACGTATAAATATGAGTGCGTGCGTATATATGTGTGTGTGTGTGTGCTTACGTATATATATATATGTGTGTACGTATATATAAATATGTATGTGTGCGTGCGTATATGTATATATATATATATGCGCATGCGTGCGTATATATATGTGTGTGTGCGTATATATATATATATATATATATATGTGTGTGTGTGTGCGTGCGTGCGTATATATATATATATATATATATATATATATATGTGCATGCGTGCGTATATATATGTGCTTGCGTATATATATATATATATATATATATATATATATATATATATAAATATATATATATATGTGTGTGTGTGTGTGTGTGTGTGTGTGTGTTGCTGGTACGTTCTGCAAATATGTTGTTTTAATTGACTTGCCAGAACAATACGATTGTAGGATTGATTATTATATCATGTAGCTTAGGGTCAGGCAAAACATACTGATCAGAATATGTTAGTCAGGGTCAAGCAAAACCTACTGATCAGAATATGTTAGTCAGGGTCAAGCAAAACCTACTGATCAGAATATGTTAATCAGGGTCAAGCAAAACCTACTGATCAGAATATGTTAGTCAGGGTCAGGCAAAACATGCTGATCAGAATATGTTAGTCAGGGTCAGGCAAAACATACTGATCAGAATATGTTAGTCAGGGTCAGGCAAAACATACTGATCAGAAAATGTTAGTCAGGGTCAGGCAAAACATAATGATTAGACTATGTTAGTCAAGATGAAGTCAAACAATGTCATGAGATTATGTTAGTCAGGGTCAGATGAAACACATATTGGTATGTTTTTTTTCTCATGAAGACGCTGCCAGCACCAATCACAACCCATTTATTTGCATGTTACGACCTACCCGGATATTGTTAGTAGGCTCATTCTATTCCTTCGTGGTACTACATCGATCAAGAATTTGTCCATGCTTACGTCATTATAACTAAAGGAACCGAAGATTGACTGAAATTTAATATTTGAAACGGCTGCAACACCCCAGTCCGTATTATAGAACCCCGCTGTCATGCAAAAAAAAACACCAGATGTCAATCACCCGTTTTTCTGCCCACTTGGCTGCAAGCACACACATAAAGACATTCAGACCCCAAGTGTTGGAAGAGAGTGACTAAGTGAAGAATTTCTCATATATTCTTGGTGTTCTTTCTCATTATTTCATTTTTAAAACGCATCCAGTATTGATGGTTGCACAGCTCTTAGTGTTCAAATACGTTTTAACGTTGCACACGATTTCAAGTTGGATTCCTGATACAGTTAGTAACTTACGCGTTATTGTAAAATCAAAATGATTCTGTCTTGCGTTTGAAGGAGTGCACATTCGCTATTAAGTGTTTGAGCCTGGAACAAAACAGCAAGTGGTCGGTTTCTGGTTTCCCTCATCACCATACACAAAAGTGATTATCTTCTTTGGAGACGGCAATACTGTGACTCTTGTTGAACTCGTGGATTCAACAGACTTGGGGAACGCATTCACCTACACTGGTAGCAGGATGTGTGCATTGTTTTTAATTGATTGAACATGTGATACACGAGTCATCAGTGACTGGTTCACAGTCTTAATTACCTTTGATGTTGTTTTTTAACGCTATTTCGTCTTTTCAATGTGTTGTTATTTCATTAGTTTGGGTTTTGGTTGCTCCCTTCTTGGCTAACCTGTATGTTGTCTGTAATCCATGCTTTAGCTCCCCACTTCTTGACTAACCTGTATGTTGTCTGTAGTCCATGTGTTAGCTCCTACCTTTTTAGCTAAGCTGTATGTTGTCTGTAGTCCATGTTTTGGCTTCTCCTTTCTTGACTAACCTGCATGTTATCTGTAGTCCATGTTTTGGCTTCTCCCTTCTTGACTAACATGCATGTTGTATGTAGTCCACGTTTAACTCCTACCTTCTTGGCTAACCTGTATGTTGTCTGTAGTCTATGTTTTAGCTCCTACCTTCTTGGCTAACCTGCATGTTGTCTGTAGTCTATGTTTTAGCTCCTACTTTCTTGGCTAACTTGCATGTTGTCTGTAGTTCACGTTTCTTGAAATGGGCAAGGATCTACTTTTCCAGCTGTTTAATTGACGGCTGATCTGGTTAATGCTTGTGACAGGTTGACTAGTTCCATGTTTTGTTTCTTCTATGTATTATTCAGACGTAGCACCAGTAAATGATACGTGTAGATATATGAACTAGTTAACAGTTTCCATCGTGTTATATAAATAGCGACCCTGAATCTCCCCACTACACTTGCTGTAATACAATGCACGACAGATCCCAAGGTCCAGGTCCCATGGCGCCTAACATTTCAAGCAGTGTCGTAGTTACTCGCAAAATTTACTCCATCGCAGTATATCCTTTTAATCCAGAACTACACCTCTCTTACAAGTGTTACCTATCTCTCACATTTGTTGCCTGGGTCCTACATGTGTTACCTGACTCCTAGTTCCAAAACAAATCCCCCCCTCCCTGCTACGAAGGTGAAAGGTCAAATAAGAGCAACCATAACGACTGCTCACAGCACTGACAAAATGGTCCGGCAAACTTCCGGAAGCCAAAATGTGTACATCATACAAATAACATTTTATGTGTGCATTTTTGAGTTCGAATTCTGTGTCGTCATTACAATGAGCCGTCAGATGATATTTGCCAGGAAATATTGACGTCTCTTCTGTGAATAGCGCTAGAAACAAGCCATGTGGACTGATTACAATTCGTTGATCTACTTAGTCCTGCACTGATCCTATTTAGACCCCTTCGCGTGTGTTTACAAATTGCATTCGGCCCACGAGTGTGTCGATAAACAGAAATCACAACTAGGGGAACGCGTGCATGTATGAACCTACCCGCGTTAGCAGAGAGTTAACTAGGTGGACCCGTGCATATATGAACCTATCGTGGTTAGCGGAAAGTTAACAATGAATCCTTTGTCGGTTATCGAAAGGCCGCTAACTCTGGACAAGCAACAGGTTAATGCAGTGGTGGAAACAAAGAAGACAATTTCGCTAAAAGTGTTTGAACATACTAAAATCCCTTTAAACAATGTGGTCGTAGAGGACTTTGAAAACGATATGTGAAGTAAGAACAATAATAAAAATGACCTGGTAAGATACTTTACGCTCCCTTGCTCCGCATGAAATTCACGAATTCATTATTTTATTGATGCAAAATCCCAATATTGGTGAGAAAGCTGAGGATTCTAATATTGCACTACAGCCAGAAGGAACCCGGCCTACAGTTTTCAGTACGCCCTATGAAAAAAAGAACAACTTCATCACTCTACATGAGGACATACGTCAAGACTCAACAACCGTGTACAAACAGCTATGAACACCAACACTATTATATTTGTTTTAAACACATTAGTACAACTTTTATTCTTATTCCTGAGCTCAACAGGAAGGATACACAGGTTTGAGGAAAAAGGCCCCTTGCTCTTGCTCCCGTCACAGAATGCACAAGTTAGATTTTTACTTTACCCCTGATAGGAAAATATTTACCTTTTGAAGTTTCAAGCGCGCCATGTCCCCTGTGGTAAGAAAACAGGTATTCAAATAATTTGGCCACCACTTCCTCGCTCAACACTTTATTGGAATAATTCATCCTCGCTCAACACTTTATTAGGTTAATCCATCCTTGCTCAACACTTTATTGGGTTAATCTATTCTTGCTCAACACTTTATTGGGTTAATCCATCCTCGCTCAACATTTATTGGGTTAATCCATCTTCGCTCAACACTTTATTGGGTTAATCCATCCTCGCTCAACACTTTATTGTGTCATTCTATTCTAGCTCAACACTTTTGTTGTCACTCACTATTGGCTTAACATTGTATTGGGTCATTAACTGCAAGCTCAACACTTTATTGGGCCCCTCGCTCCTCGCTCAACCCTTTTTTGGGTCACCCCCTCCTAGCTCAACACTCTTTTCCCGCATCATAAAATGGGTATGGTTTTAAGAGTTCAATGTTGTTAATAGAGAATAACTCCACATCCAGTAAGGGGACAAAAGAGATTGCAAAAACTACAGAGGTATCTCTCTTCCGAGCTCCACAGGTAAGGCGCTTGCACGTGTCATATTAAAGCGACTATAGAAACTTGCAGAACGTGTTCTTCCGGAATCACAGTGTAGTTTCTGAGCTGGGCGGTCATCAACGGGCATGATTGTTACTCTGCGACAACTCCAAGCAAAACGCAGTGGAGACGCAAGACTACTCTTTATCGAGTTCGTGAGTTCGTAGACCGCACAAAGGCGTTTGACACAGTCTGCAGATCTGGTTTATACATGGTATTGGAGTACACTAGCTGCCCCCCCCCCCCACCCACACCCCACCCGCATAAAGAAAACAAAAACAAACAAAAAACGTATTGCCTCGTTTCATGAGGTCATGAGAGCCAGGGCCAGTTAGATGACAGTGCATCTACAACTTTAAGGTTAACATTGGAGTTAAAGCAGGGCTGTGTCATTGCCCCCCCCCCCCCCAACCTTCTTTGGTATCTTCTTTTCATTCCTGTTGGACTTTATCCTCCCTGGTGATGTCCTCATTCAAACTAAATCTGATGGCTCACCTTTCTACGCAGCTGGCTTGAGAACCAACACAAAAACAAAAGAACCTCTTCTCATAGATCTTATCTTCTCATAAGACGCTGCTCTATCAGGAACTATTACCCCAACAAGTATCATTTTTAATTTCGCAAACACAACAATTCTGCTATTTGATATCAAATGTAAATCAATACAAGAATATACAAATATTTTTTTTGTTTTGTTTTGCGTTCGCCTTTTTTTTTCGAATCCCCAAAGCGGTGTGCGTTGCACTGTCGTTTTTATTTGTGCAGCCGACTTCAGCATGCATTTTATGTAAGGGTCTGCTTCCTCCTGCATTTTCTAAGGGTTTGCTTCCCCGGGGTAATGACCGGTGCTGTTATGGGGATCGAACCCAGCACCTGTTGGTTGTGAGCCGTGCCACTTAACCACTAGGCCACGCCGTCCCCTAACAAGGATATAAAATGCAGCTTCTACATTTGGCAGAATTTCCAAAAGTGAGGAAAAATAATAAATTAACGATGCAAACAAATACTCAGATATATGGGGCTTGCGTGCTTAGCCCTCTACTGTATGTCTTGTAAGAGTTAACCACTTACTCGAGGCAGGAGAAGAAACCCAACATCTTTCATCTTCGTTGTTTACGCACAATAATGAAAACTAAGTGGCCGGGGACAGTTACCAACACGGAGGTATTGTTTCCAAGCTGCAAATCGTCATGGGGACACTCAGTGGTAGAAAACTGAGGTAGCTGAGATATGTGAGAAGAATGGAAAACAATGGCATATCCAAACAGGTGCTTTTCAGTGAACATTCGGAGAGGAGGAGACCTGTAGGTAGACCAATGTTAAGATACCAAATTAAATGTAAGACCTCAATGAAAGACATACCCGTAGTCTTCCAAAAGTGGGAGGAGATGGCTCAGGCTACAATTGTATGGAAAGTAACATTATATAGGAGTGTATAAGTCTTCGAGGAAATGCTACAAAACATTTAGAAAGCAAGCGACAAAAGGACAAAAGTAAATGAATGTGGTAAAGTGTGTCTGTCTGAGATAAACAAGATCAGTCATGAAAAGAGCTGTCAAATAAGACTTTATCCCGCGTAAAACCGTATGTAAAGACGAAAAGAGGTATGCATATGTATATACGCCATGGATCGTGTTACATGGAGGGGCAGGATTAAGCATGGAATACAGACAAAGGAGATATTGATTGGTGATAGGCTAAAGACTCAGAGTTTGAGAAGACACGCCACACCATACGATGCCGCAAACGGTCCTGATTTTTCATTTTCTTGCACACACTGTGGAAGATGCTTCTCTGCCCGGATTGGTCTTACGAGTCACATTCGTTATCGTCATGGACTGTAGTTGCATACCTTTCCAAAGCACATTTACTATCGTCTAACAAGACGGAAAGAGCTAATGATGATGATATAGACCAGGGAGATAACTTGTACTCTTCTTAGTTTTTGGAGAAGCAGTACACCTAGATAACAGCTGTGTATCTCGGTACACATGCAAGTTCTAGTCAACTCGACCAGCTTCGCCTTCTAGGCGAACTATTGAAGAAGTCGCGCTCGTTTCACAGACGGCTATAGGTTATAAGAGGACGTGAAAGTCATGAGATATAACTACGTAACGTGATCTGAGCTTTTGAACATCACATAGCCATGAACGAAATGGAATGAGGCACAGAGAAGAATCCTATTTTTGTTTCATATGTGGGGAAATTATGAAAAAGTTGGATAATATAGACCATCAAAATAACCACCTTTATCAAACATGACCGAATTTGGACAGTCCATACATTTTTATTTGCCTAATTATCACCATAGCCATCCTTTTAAATTACAGACAAAGTTGGACAATCTATGTATTTGTAATGCAATAATCCTTCCAAGATGTCTTTTTAATTACAGAAGAAGTTGGACAATTTATGTATTTGTATTCTAACAATACTTTCAAGCTTTCTTTCTAAATAAAGACAAAATTGGACAACTCATATTTCTACATTCTAACAGTAATTGCAACCTTCCATTCTAAATACATTGTTGCACGAAGTAAAGAATTTTAAAATCTTATAATTCTCATGATCAATTTTTTGTGCAGCTTCATCTTGATTGCGAGCCGGATAGGAAATTTGGGAAATATCGGTGAGCCGTACCAGATGATGTTATTTTATAATTTAATGACATTTGCATTTATTTGACAATCTTTAGTTTTTCTTATGAATTTGTTTTAAATTATGTCATCGGTATAAAAAATGTACGAATAGATTAACAATAAAACATACAATGCATGGGGAGTTTTTTCAGCGATTTATTGTAAAATGTTTGTTTAAAGGAATATAATTAGATAAAATTCACTTTACGAATGAAATTAAGTTAAGCCTAAGAAGTTGGGACGCTTGCGACTTCACGTCTCTCACAAGACGGTCAATCTAAGGGGATATAACTGAAGAAGCAACACACAAAATGTTTTCCAGATGTGAATCTTATTCTTCTTCCTGTTTAGATTTTACAAACTTCATTCTAGAAAATCAATTGCTCGCAGGTGTAAGTTCTTCCAGTGATGTATTCTCTTCCACGCAAAAGCTGCAAGTTTCGGATATTTGTCCAAGAATTAGATTTTTTATGAAAGTCAGTTAACGAAACATCTTCTTTCTTTATCTTCAGAATGAACTTCTCTTGTAGTCAAACCAACATCAAATGCAGAAGACAAGATTTGGATCAAAAATCACGGACTTGCTGTTGCCTATCCTTAGATAACTTTCTGAGATACGGAGTTAATTGTGAAATGACTTAATATGTTAACAACACCTAAGTTATACCCAATCTTTATTGGAGCCGCATCAGTTGATATCCCGTTTAGCTTCTAGCACTTAAGGTCAAATTTATTGAAAACATATTTTACTTCCTGCAAAATGTCTTATCCTCTTTGCGGTTGTGTCATTTCCATAAAGGAGGTCTGTTGTCCTCTATCCAATCGCTCTCATCCTGTCCTCAGAACTGATGGAACGACACTATTGAAGGACAAGGGAACAGATTATTGAGAGCTAGGCAGCACACTTCAGCGAAATCTGTAACCATCGTGTCATAAGTCGCGACCAACTATAGGATCGACATTCCTCCAAGCACTGACGATGTGAAAAAAACAATCAGCTTAATGACTGGCAGCAAGGTTCCCCTGTCAGATGCCCTTCCTGCTGGATTTTACAAAGCAGCAGATTCCATCTTGCTTCAACGACTGACGTGCAGTTTCATGATGATATGATGGATCGAATACTGCGCGAAGGAGAATTGTTTGTAACTTTCCCAATCACATTAATGTCAAAGGGATGAGTGTTAGCATCAAGATTCTTTAAAATGGTCTTTGCGTTAATGTTCATTGATGATGTACATGACACCGATACTGGCATGCATATCAGGTCCAAGACCCTTGCTCTGTCAACTTTTCAATCCAAGACGCCTGAAGTCTCTCACCAAGATGAATGAAGTTACCCTGTGATGACTACGCCCTCAACACCTGATCAGAACAATATATGAAGTCCTTAAGTTACGAAAGCGTGCAGTAATCTCGATCTCACAATCAACACTAAGAAAACTGATGTACTATTCCAACCTGCCTCTGAGGCGGTACCGCGAATAAAACATCGTTATAAAAAGTCAGTTTCTAGACAATCGATAGTTTCACCTACCTAAGCAGTACTCTCCCAAGTGAAGCGAATATCGACTCTGAGGTCAACAACAATATTGCACAGGTAAGCTCTGTTTAGGAGGCTACACTCATACGTCTGGAACCGACAAAGCATCAGTGGCGCCACGAAGGTAAAAGTGTGTTACACTGTATTGGTAACAACTCTGCTGCTTGCCTGCTAAATGAGGTGTATATATCAGACAGTTCAATCTGGTCAAAATAAACGAGGAGAAAACCACATGCACAATATTCTCGCTTTCAATCAAACCCCAAAATACCAAATTAAGTTTAAATGGCAAATTCCTGCAGCCAAACGACAACCCAAACTATCTGTTAGTCACATTTGATCGGCGCATGACATGGAAAAGTCAGATCGAGAGAAACCGAATGAGAGCCAGAGAAAGAATGGCAATCATGAGGAAACTTGCTGGCACAAGGTGGGGAGCAGACGAAAGCATACTAAAGAAACTGTACACTGAAAGAGTGAGACCAGTTCTCGAGTATGGCATTGCGGCATGGACAACAGCAGCAAAGGCGAACTTCGATAAAGTTAGCAAACTTCAAAACCAAGCCATGAGAGTTATAACAGGACGCATGAAGT
Source organism: Ariolimax columbianus (assembly GCA_036924085.1). Lineage (NCBI taxonomy): Eukaryota > Metazoa > Mollusca > Gastropoda > Stylommatophora > Arionidae > Ariolimax > Ariolimax columbianus. Next base: position 28,276,284 of record JAVGWX010000004.1, on the reverse strand, counting down.
CAACGCCAATTGTAGAACTTCAAAAGATTACAAAACTGCAATCCATGACCGATAGAAGAGACTGCAGAGCCCAGCTGCAGTCAGAGAAACTCTGAAGACTGACTGACCATCCAATGCGCCAGAGACTAAACAATTTGGGAAATGGGAAAATAAAGCGGAGAAACTTTGCAGAAATAGCCAAAGCAAAGATGCACTAAGATCCCATAAACGCACTAACAACACCAAAACCCATCACTACTGTACGAAAACCTACCTGGAGGCAGCATATTTTCCAGAGGTGGTAGAAAATATACCACGTATTGGAAACAAAAACTGCCAGACTGAAAAAGAAAGGAGAGATACTACCTTAAGCTTTATATCGAAAAACTACCCAAGCATGGACTGGACCCATGCATACACCGACGGTTCTGTAACAAACACTACACAGAACGGAGGGGCAGGAGCATTCCTGAACCTACCAAATGGCAGAAAAATAACACTGTCATTCGCTACTGGTAAGTACACAAGCAATTTCAGAGCGGAGGCAGAGGCACTGATGGCGGCAGTGGAAGAAATGGTGACACATAAAGAAAATGAAAGCCATATAGTCCTGCTTACAGATGCTCTCGCCGTAGGTAGTCACAGCGCTAAAAAGCCAGAAAAACACTGAGCTTAATGACTTAAGAGCAGCACTCTGCAAACTGTGCCAGGAATCTGCACCAAAAAGAGTATTGGTACAGTGGGTCCCATCACACTGCAACATCTAAGGCAACGAGGAGGCAGACAAACTGGCAAAAGAAGGTGCAAGACTACCACAAACAGATACTAGTATGACGTACGAAGAGTCAAAACGGCTTATCAAAGCCAGATACATGATCAAATGGGAAACCGAACATACTGGTTACACCAAAAACGATGCCTATTACCAGTTGAACAGAAGAGAGGAGGTCGTTGTCTTCAGACTTCGCACTGGCCACAATAGACTGAGGTACCACCTATTCAACAAATTGAAGATAGGTGGTACCGACGAATGCCCGTGCGGTACCGGTAAAAAGACCGCTGAACATCTGCTGCAGAACTGCCCGACATACGAGGATCAGAGAGAGCAGATGTGGCCATCACCAGTGGAACTGCAAGATAAGCTCTATGGCAGTGGCGACAGCCTCAGGATGACCGCCGCTTTTTTCGAAAAAATAATGGTTACTGTCTGACTGCGTACGAAGAAGAAGAAGAAGAAGAAGACAGTTAAATTCTTCTCAAATGAGCCGTCTCCGCAGTCTGCTCAGAATTCGATGGCAAAATAAAGTATCTAGTTCTAAAATTCTTAACAAGTCAAACAAGTTGAGAGGAATCGCAAATCGCAGACATTTGGTCCACGTGCTAGGCTGATAAGCAAACGGCGCGAGGCTACCATAGGAGGGATTACGGCCGAACGCCTCTAAGCCGGAATCCCGCCCTAAGTCTCAGCACCACTGCGATGGGAGGCTACGATAGGGTTTGGACCTGGGGCTCGTGTCCCAGCCCAACCCGGTCGAGCCAATGAAAGAGATCTCTGCCGTCCGCCAATCAAAGCGGGCGGGAAGCTGCCCGATATTCACCCTATACGGCAATGAGGTGTGAAACCACTAGTAGAAGACTTAGTTCTCGGTCGGGGTGTCATAATCAGTAGAGCAGCCACCTCACTGCGAACTGTTGAGACGCAACCTTTGATCATGAGATATGTTCACACACCAGGCGAACAACATCTCCGTGCCATTACCAGGCTTGTCCCCTGGTTAAATGCACTCCTTGGAGAGGAATCGCAGGTCGTTGACATTTTGTCCACGTGCTTGGCTGATAAGCCAATGGTGCGAAGCTACCACCTGAGGGACTACGGCTGAACGCCTCTAAGCCAGAATCCCGCCCTAAATCTCAGCATCGCTGTGATGGGAGGCCACGATATGGTTGGGACCTGGGGCTCGCGTCTCAGCCGGGCCCGGTCGAGCCGCAGAAACGCACCTGGCCAAATGCACTCCTGCCTCGCTCTTTACCTCTGTCTGCTATCAGCCATCCCAATGGACGCAGAAGAGATGTAGTCCAGCGGACATTGTACCTCTGCCCTATTGTGACGACGTCCCAGGTGGCGGGGAATGCTAGGCGTACCATCACTGCAGATGAGCCGAGAAAATAAAGGGAGCAAAGAGATACCTCACTCCCATGCATATGCTACGTTTCTGGCAGGACGTGACGATCCTGAGACACAGTTACACTGGACTGCCTCTCTTCCGGGATAGTACAAACTAGTACATAGTCCATCATATCATATCATTGCCAAACCCTATAGACACGCGTGGGGAAGACTCGTTAGTCCTGCAAGACAACTTCCCTAAGAGAGACAACTCTGACCAAAAACAACTGCTGCCTTGCAGATAGGCTGGGGACAGCCAAGGGCTAAGGAGGGCATCCCAACAGAAACGCCTGTTGAAATCGGATGCACTGAGCCACAGGCTTAACAAAATAAAACAGTGCAACGTAAATATCGCTGTAAACAGCGTACGATGAAGAAGAAGAAACAAGTTGAGAATCCATACTTATACTTGGAATCCTGGTATTCAAACAGGCGTGTTGATATCTGCTGCCAGGTAGCCGAAGGTTTTGGTTTTACATAGTAGGTATTTTTAACTTCCTGCCGCTTACTAGTCTTGGAGAAAGGTTACAAATAATTGGGGTATATTTTGAACTAGAACTTTTGAATTTATTTTTTGACCGGGTAGCGACCGTTAAGCCTTCTCTTTTTGATTTCTAACTGCCAAGGGATCTTTAACGTAATCAACACGGGCGTCCGATCTCATTACTAAGAGGGCAGGGAACATTTTTACCAGAAGATCCACCGTGATTCGAACTCGCGCCCTCCGGAACTTGAGGCGAACACCTTATCTTGAGGCCATTGAGTATCCTTACAGTTCTACTATAAAGCTCAGATGAGGTGGACGAAACATGTTGTTCGCATGATAAATAAACGTCTTATTATCAGCGGCTATACTGTTAGTAAAGATGTAGAACTGGGAATCCTAAACATTGTTCCGGAACAACTTCAAATTTAAAGTCTCCTTTTTGAAGATGCAAGAAAAGTACCGTTGTACCTGGCTCACTAGAGTCACACAAGTTGCTCAGATCTCAGAGAAAGTGAGCCACCTTAAAAAAAAACAGAACTAAAGACGTCCCCACAGTTAGCTTCTCACACATGTGTTTCAATTGCGGCCGACTTTGCCGTACCGGAACTGGATTTTACAGTCGTATGAAAAAACATCTCACAGCACAAGTCTGATGCTATCTCCGCTTGATATTGGCAACTATTATTAACTTTTATTCGTTGAAGACCAAGCAATTCTTCCGCACAATTGAATTTAGCATCGACTCCACGGTATCTGTGGTTTGTGTATTCCCGTGTTAAGCAATCGAAAATGTTTCAAATTGCGACACGATTTCTTAGACGCTTAGTTTCAGTCGATTTTATGTTCCTACAGATCAGAGAGAAAGATTAATTTGTTCAATGTTCTGGCTTCGGACAAAGTAATTGTGTGCCAGCACTGAAACAATCCTTGACAAAGTTTCATTCGAAATATGACTTCCAGTGCATTGCAATTTTGTTCCCTGACAATAACGATCACATGAGCAATCTTATCAGATTCATTATTCCATTTGTAGAAAAGCATTTGTTGAACATTTGTTTACTCTTTCTCAAACTGTATATCTGTTCTTTTCTCAGATGACTGCTGTAAGCGCTGTAATTGACGTGCTTGGTATTGTGCTTTTGTAGTTTGTATTATTTCACATCGGAAGAAATGGTGACACACAATGAAAATGAAAGCCATATAGTCCTGCTTACAGATGCTCTCGCCGTAGTCACAGATCTAAAAAGCCAGAAAAACACTGAGCTTAATGACTTAAGAGCAGCACTCTGCAAACTGTGCCAGCAGCCCGCACCAAAAAAGGGTAGTGGTACAGTGGGTCCCATCTCACTGCAACATCCAAGGCAACGAGGAGGCAGACAGACTGGCAAAAGAAGGGGCAAGACTACCACAAACAGATACCAGTATGACGTACGAAGAGTCAAAACGGCTTATCAAAGCCAGATACATGACCAAATGGGAAACCCAACATACTGGTTACACCAAAAACGATGCCTATTACCAGTTGAACCGAAGAGAGCAGGTCGTTGTCTTCAGACTTCGCACTGGCCACAATAGACTGAGGTACCACCTATTCAACAAATTGAAGATAGGGTGTACCGACGAATGCCCGTGCGGTACTGGTAAAATGACCGCTGAACATCTGCTGCAGAACTGCCCGACATACGAGGATCAGAGAGAGCAGATGTGGCCATCACCAGTGGAACTGCAAGACAAGCTCTATGGCAGTGGCGACAGCCTCAGGATGACTACCGCTTCTTTCGAAAAAATAATGGTTACTGTCTGACTGCGTACGAAGAAGAAGAAGACATCGGAAAAATGTCTTTTAAAAAAAAATCAACTAAGCAGGTGTTTCCTTCTGCAAGACAAAAAGTTAATCACGCGTCCATTTCTCTTAAGCTTACGATTACCCTTCCTCTCCCCTTGTCTTATCTTAAATAATACTATCTTAATAATTTCGAATACCGACACAATCAACATAATGAAACTAATACAATAAATCGCAATTCACCACAAGATTGCAATTTAATTACAGAGAATAAACATTACAACTTTATATGTCGCTCAATGAAATACTTAGAGGGCCCATTCAAATTTTGCACATTCCTGATATAGACTATACAGAGAACATTTACACACGAATCTGGTGCATACAAGTATGTTGCTTCCTCTCAGTAATCGCACTTTTTGACTTACTTGTGCCGTTATGCTACGTTGGGAAAGTCACGTGTTTTTACCTGGGCTGAGTATTTTGTACAGGTTGTTGCAAACCCGTGTTCTTGTGGAATTTCTCTTATGTCATCTCATGCATTGTAGCCAGATCTTCTTGAGACACAAGCGTACAGTGGAAGTTGAACAGACTATTCTTATGAAATGGCCAATCACTGTATTTTCTGTCTATGTACTCGTTACCAGGGGTGGCTCGCGCCAGATTTCTAATATCATCGTTTTTCATTTGTATTTTTTCTGATGATACTAATAATTGTTCTTATACATTTCACTTCACACTTTGTAATGTTGTCCTCCTGTGCATTTTGTTGATAACAGCGTACGAAGAAGAAGAAGAAGATTTTGTTGATAAGCTGATACTCTGGCGTTTAAGTAGTGGTGACAGTTGATAATTCAGAGCATAAGCCTTCTGATATCTAGCTTCGATGTTTCTATCAAGCCTTCCATCTTCGGATAAAATAATTCCCATGTTTTGAACTTTTGACTCCGTTTAAGTTAGACATTTGACCAAAGTATGACTAGCGAACCTGGTTCACTGCGAGTTTTCAAAGGTCAAGTCTTTCATGGGCAAATCTTCATATTATATCGTTGACAGGATGTACCAGAAGCACTCAAATTATTTTGAAATCCATCTTCGTTCCGATATTTTAGTCTTTTGTCGTCTACAAAGAGCAGTTCGTGTAGTGAGTTGGAAATTTCGCTTCCGCTGTTGAAATTCACGTATAGTTATGGAATTTGGCTGGCGTCAGTTGCATTGGGTGCTCAATAATGACTCATATATAAAGGAATAAAGTGAAATCTATTATATTAGATTTTCGTAATTATCAATATGGGGGGGGGGGGGGGAGTGGAGGAAGACTAACATCTGGTCAGGCACAACATTCTGATCAACCATGTTAGTCTGAGTCAGTCAAAATATACTTGCCAAGAACCTCACCTCGGCTACCTAGTTGCCCTTTCTGGAAACTTGCTGTTTTCATGGCAGCCTGGCTAACGGGGTGAGGGATTAACGTGATCCTCGTAGTAGTGAATGACACGCAGATGAAGCCAAGCATAGCACATCCGCCTGGAGGACTCTGGTCCACCTTCACCAGCACGCTCGGAATGTGAGGAAAACTACTGCACTTAACGTCCTTTACAGCGAGATCAAAAGAGTAAACCTACTCATTGTGGGCTTTCATCAACAACAACATCAACAACATCCACAACAACAACATCACCCTGCGGTGCACAAGCCATCTACCAAACCTCTCCTACCTGACAAGTTTTCTGCTACTTTCTCCAGTTTCTCCCAGCGCCTTTCTATTTGTCTTGTTTCGGTCTCTAGGCCTCTAAGTGTTCGTTGACCTTCCTTTGCCTCTTTTTACCGTGTGGGATCTATGGTACAGATTGTCTGGTGATACCAGCTTGGAGCTTTCCCAGTGTGTGACCAATTTATCACCATCTTCTTCTCAAGATTTTCTGTTCCACTTGTCTTTATGCTGTCCTCTCCCATAAGCTTTTGTTTGTAACCTTGTCGAACCAATGTTAGTCTAGAATCTTTCACGTGGATTGTTCACACGAGATATGAAGATCCTTTACTTTGTATGCATTATTTGATAGTGCAATATGGGTTTCAATATGACAAGATCACGCTAGCCTTTTCTATTCTGGCTTCTAAATTTTCATCAGCACCCCCTGTCATGTGTATGATGATCCCTAGGTATGTGAAACTCTCTCTTTTCCAAGGGTGTTCCTCTCAATTTGATAGGGGCCGTGTTGCTGCCAGAGTTTAATTTTAAAATGCGTGTCTTTTCTGCATATTTCTTTCCATTAACTGCGATGTAGTGCGTCTGTCTTCTTCTGCATTTGAAGATCGTTGTGAAATACGAGGGCTGTCATTTGTAAGTTCCAGGTCATCCAGCTATTTAAATAAGGTTCACTGGATCCCACTTCTCTCATAGGCTGTAGTTTCTTTCATAATACAAACACCTGCCATCAGACACAGAAGAGGGAATAGAAAACATCCTCCAACAAACCTCAGTTTTAATGTTAAATGATTCTGTGAGTTGTTACTCGCTCAAGACTCTATGCTTCATGTCTTCAAAGGTCTGCTTATAAGTTATATAAATATATTATATAATAATACAAGTTATATAATGGGCAGTAGCATCATACTGATCAGTATCATTTTACTGGTCAGTAGCATTACTTTTCTGTAAGCAAGTAGCATAGTTTGCTGGTTATCTTATCTTACCTGTCTCTCTCTCTCTCTCCTTCTCTCTCTTTCCATCTCACTATCCCACTCTCTTTCTCTTTCATTCAAACTATCTCTATCTCATTACTATGTTTAAACAGTTTTTGAGAACTTCTCAACGTAAGGACCATAAACAGTGCTGTAGTAAAATTAGGGTCACTTGTGTGGTCGTTACTCTTCTATGGACAGGCCAGCCCGATTATCTCAGTCCTTGAGAGACATCGGCTATCTCCAGCTTCAGGGGTCATCATCCCTATTTGGTTAGTCTGAACTGGTGGTCAAATAGGCCTAGTTAGAATGTGACAAGCATAGTAATAAGGTATCGATTCTATCTATTTTCGTCCTTCTTCTGTATTTATTGCCAAGCAGTTTGTCGTTTAGAAAGTAGAACAATTTCCAGGTGTTATGTAATAAATCTTGTTGGTATATTGAAAATTATTTGCATTTCTGTCATGAAACATGTTTGTGTTTTTAACGTACTTTGATGGAAATAGGCCTCTTGCGGGCTTCGTTGAAGAATCATTCACCATTATGTTCTTATTGAGAATCCCTAGTTTGAGGCCGTCTGTTTTCATAATGCGGTTGCTAGCATTATAATTAACTCATCTTAATCGGCTTTGGTAGATGTTTGGTAGGTTACAGGACATATTTTCTTGCTTTCTTGAACTGTTCCTGGAGAGTTGTAAGCGCTTCCTGTATAAAGACCGCATCATAACAGCAAGAGGGATCAAGATGCTGAGCAGCGCATGAGCTGCAGGGGTCAGTGACTCATAACTGACTGCTAGTGTCAGGACCAGCGAACCAAAGCTGCCAAGACCCTTCTACATCTCCACGCGGTGATCCTGGATAACAGGCTGCAGCAGGGGAGACTGGCTAAGGAGAAGGGATCGAAGAGGGAATGCTAACCCGGTACTAAAAAAATGCTTGTTGAAGTCGGATGTGTTGGACTGAAAGGTGCAAATATCGCAGTCAAGCTGTAAACTACGACACAACGCATTCCGTTCTCTGGACTACATTCTGCAACTTAAGCCCTTTCAGTGTTTGGTAGTGGGAGATTGATAATGAACGAAGCCAAGCCATATACAGTAAGAAATTACGAGATATTGTGGCTTCCGGTGCGCGTTCTGACCCAGTATCGACGTTCCAACCCCTCTTCGATGCGCTTTTTCCGGCCCCCAACTTGCTGGCGAAAACAGATTTCACATCTTCCTCGTCTGCTGCCTCATTTAGCTTCTCACTATGGATTAAAACTCGAATCTTTAACTTAACTTAATTTAACGTATTTATACTTGCTTAGAAGACTTCACAGAGTCTATATACAACCAGTTTCTTGGAGGGTGGTTTACTTAAAAGGACAGGGTCCACCACTCTTTTGGGCAAGATAGGTATGGGCACGAGAAACGTAGAGACATTGTGAGTCTTGCATTGCGCGTTGTACCTCACTACAAGATAACAGACTAAATATCTACATGCACGAGCTTAGTTTACCTACTTCATCACTGTCCTCGTGTGGACTGAACGAACAAACTGCAGAGTATGTTTTGTATAACCAGTTGAGGAAGACTCACTGATCAAATGACACAATACTTAATCCAAAGTTGTACAGAGTTGAAGATTAGCTTCAGACAACGGTTCAAGTTCACCACCCGTACTTGTGTTACGGTACACAAATAAATGAACAATCACAAGAAGAAGAAGACGAAGAAGAAGAAGAAGGAGAAGAAGAAGAAGAAGAAGAAGAAGAAGAAGAAGAAGAAGAAGAAAAAGAAGACGGCGACAAAGACCGCTTGCACAGTGCTGCCATTTTCTAAAATACAATCTTTCAGAATATTCAGCAGCAAATGCGTTTAACCTTCTCTAGATTGCGAAATCAGTGAAGCCAGTGATACTGTCCACAGCCTTCCACTCACAATCACTCTCCATCTCTCTCTTTCTCTCTCCATCTCTCTCTTTCTCTCTCCATCTCTCTCTTTGTCTCTCCTGCCATACGAGATAAAAGTAACAATCTACCCACAAAAACCTAATTTCAAAATCCAGCGGATACCGTGACAATCAAGATTCCTCAACGATTCCAGGTTGAGATTGTATGTTGTACTTCATGCTGGGGGAAGCTAAAGCTGACGTCATGATCAGGTGAAACATACTGATCAAAACCAACCTATATTCCTCGTTGTTGTTCCTGAAAACAGGCTATGTCACAACGTTCTGGTTAACGAGGTGAGGAACGGTACTATACTCCCGTAGTGGTAAGCTCACTGAGGACACACGCATGGTAACACAGCCCGATCTACCCAGGACCACGACCAAGTACGCGTCGGTATGTAAACAGAACCACTGTAACCCGTCACGAAAGAAAAATTAAGAGTTTAATTAGCTGATCACGAGTAGCTTCAACAACCGCAACAACAACAATAACAAACAACAACTCAAAGACGTGTACCTGCCAACCTCTAATTACCTGCTGTCTTCAAAAAGATTCTGATTTCCGCACATTTCTATGTTCCTTCTAGCTGTCATATTTGTTATTGAAGCTCTTCAGTTACTGAGAGAAATACATGCGAAAAATAGTATCATACGGAAACTGGCTGGCACAACATGGGGAGCAAAGTCAGATGTCCTCAGACCATCAGGACTCGCTCTGCGTTTCTCTGTAGCTGAGTACGCTGCACAGGTATGGAAGAACTCTGCACATGTCAAACATATAGATACAGCAGTGAAGAAGACAGGCCGTATAGTTACTGGCTGCCTAAACCTACACCAACTGAAAAATATACCCCATAAACGGCATAGCGTCACCAAAGAACTGTCGAGTCAGAGATAGAAAGAGAGATAAAGGTAAATGACCCAAGAGACTATGTTCGGACATCAGGTGCAGCGCGCAAAAACTAAAGTCAATAAGAAGTTTATTACAATCAACCCAGCTCCTACAGACTAGTCCAGGAAAACGATGCATCGAAAGTTGGTAACAGCTGTCACAGGTCCCCTTGATCGAGTTACGGGAGGAACCTGCGTCTGGACATCTCCTGCCCTACGCAACATGGAAGTAACTAAAAAGACTTTGAACTGGTATATCACGATGCAGGAAAACCCTGCAAAAATGGAGATACAGGGATGATGAAACATGCGAATGTGGAGTAACACAAGACCAGAACCATCTGATGATCTGTCCACACCTCCCGGAGACTTGTAGCATGGATGACCTGCTTAGTGCCAGTGACAGGGCAATCCACGTGGCTGAATACTGGAAGAATGAACTGGGACGTAGTGCCTAGGACACGGAAAGTAAGCAAGTTACTGAGAATATGTGTGCCATCCGAGCATAAATCTTATCTTCCATTCATAGTTTAATCCTACCACCTTTTTCGACTTTTCATTAAATTGTATTGTTACCATAAAAGATACATTTTTCTGACCAAAAAAAACAAAACAAAAATGAAATACATTAACAACAATTTTATTTTAGTCCTGATTTATGTATCGCACACATGCAACAATTCGATGTTTGGCAAAACTAAGAAATTGTTAAACAAGGTTCGTACGACTACTTCAATCAACCTTTTCTTGTATTTTATTCAAACGACACGATTTCCCATTCTCTCTCTTTCTCTTTCTCATTGTGTTTCGTTCATTTTTTTCTTTCTTTCTCTTCCTCTCTATATTTCTTTCTCTCTTTTTCTCTCTCAATTTCTCTCTTTCTCTATCTTTTTATCTTTGTTTCTTTCTTTATCTTTTTCGCCCTCTTTCTCTCACTTTATCTGTCTTTCTACCTCTCTCTCTCTACCTATCGCTTACTCTCTCTCTCTCTCTCTCTTTCTATCTGATTATCATTCTGTCTCTTCCTTTCTATGTCTCTGTATCATTCTCTTTCTCTCTCTTTTTATTTTCATTTATCTCTACTTATCTCTCACTTTTTCTACCTCTCTATCTATCTGTCGTTTTTGTTTATCTATATCTCTCTCTTTCTCTCTCTCTCTCTTTATCTATATCTTTCTACATATTCTCTCTCTCTCTCTTCACTCTTTCTGTCTCTCTTTCCATGTACCAATCTCTCCTTTTACATATCTCTCTCCTCCTGCATATCTCTTGATTTTTCTTTCTTTTACTCTTTCTTTCTTTTTCACTCTCTCTTTCTCTTTGTATCTACCTATCTTTCTACTTATCGGTGTCAGTCTATCTCTCTCTTTTTATCTTTCCCTTCCTATCTACTTCTCTCTTTCTTTCCCTATCCCTCTCTTTATCTCTTTCTTTCTCTTTTTCCTTGCTTTCTCTCTTTCTATCTACATCTCTCTATTTACAAGAAAGTGATTGTCAAATTGTGTAAAGTAATAGTTAGACCTAGATTGGAGTACTGTGTACAAGTGTGGAGGAGTCCATATCGTAGAGAGGATATAAACACGCTGGAAAGGATACAAAGATGAGCGACAAAACTGATAGTGGGATTCCAGAATTACAGTTATGAGGAAAGACTAAAAAAAGCCGGCCTACAGTGTCTAGAAAAGAGAAGAATTCGCTTCTTGACATAAGGAAAGGATAAATTAGACTATACAAAGTTTTTCAAAAAAACAACTACCAACAAGAATAAGAGAGCACAGCTACACATTAACTAAAGAAAGGTCCAGATTATAAATTAGGAAATATGTTTTTAGTCAGAGAGTTATGAATGCTTGGAATGCATTGCCACAGGAAGTAGCGGAGGCAGAAACAATTAATGCATTAAAAATAGATTGGATGCGAATATTTTTTAGAGCAAGGAAATGTGAATGAAACTAGTTGTATGCAGATTCTGCAGAGTATTCTAAATCAATATACAGACGTTAAGTTAAGTTAAATATATATCTCTCTGTCTCTCTTTCTCTCTCTATTTCTTTATATATACTTCTTTTTCTCTCTCTTTCACACAAACACACATACAAAATGAACCAATCACAACTACATATTCATACGCACTATCCGGGTGGAAGAGAAGAGAACCACTGTAACCTTCTAAGCATGAAAAAATTCCCAAATAGGGATGTGCGTGGGGCTAACAATCGGATCATTTAAGACAACTACCAATGAAACAGTCAAGGCAAATTCCCGAAAACAGGCTGAATATCGCTATGCTTCACATGGAGCATAAAGGAGAAGCATCATTATTATCATTATCACCATCACGATACACAACGAGACATGTATTATCACCATCACGATACACAACGAGACATGTATTATCACCATCACGATACACAACGAGACATGTATTATCACCATCACGATACACAACGAGACATGTATTATCACCATCACGATACACAACGAGACATGTATTATCACCATCACGATACACAACGAGACATGTATTATCACCATCACGATACACAACGAGACATGTATTATCACCATCACGATACACAACGAGACATGTATTATCACCATCACGATACACAACGAGACATGTATTATCACCATCACGATACACAACGAGACATGTATTATCACCATCACGATACACAACGAGACATGTATTATCACCATCACGATACACAACGAGACATGTATTATCACCATCACGATACACAACGAGACATGTATTATCACCATCACGATACACAACGAGACATGTATTATCACCATCACGATACACAACGAGACATGTATTATCACCATCACGATACACAACGAGACATGTATTATCACCATCACGATACACAACGAGACATGTATTATCACCATCACGATACACAACGAGACATGTATTATCACCATCACGATACACAACGAGACATGTATTATCACCATCACGATACACAACGAGACATGTATTATCACCATCACGATACACAACGAGACATGTATTATCACCATCACGATACACAACGAGACATGTATTATCACCATCACGATACACAACGAGACATGTATTATCACCATCACGATACACAACGAGACATGTATTATCACCATCACGATACACAACGAGACATGTATTATCACCATCACGATACACAACGAGACATGTATTATCACCATCACGATACACAACGAGACATGTATTATCACCATCACGATACACAACGAGACATGTATTATCACCATCACGATACACAACGAGACATGTATTATCACCATCACGATACACAACGAGACATGTATTATCACCATCACGATACACAACGAGACATGTATTATCACCATCACGATACACAACGAGACATGTATTATATATGTAACATATATCACCGAGATTGTTATGTCACGGCGATCCGGCAAAATAAATGATGATATCAATTATAGTTGATATCACTGTGAAGGTGAACGTGCCTCTTGTATTGACACATATTAGCCCGTATCTAAGATGGATTAAACAACGACACGCTATCAAAATAGTCTCCTATCATAAACTGGCAAAGTTATGCTGATCAAAAAGTGTCCGTATGAAAATTTGTTTTGGGATTTATCTAAGATACAGTGATGCACCCTCATCATCTTGCACTGATGGCATACAATGCTGGTAGATCTGGCTACAACAGGGCAAGGGGGCGTCCGCGAGGTAGATGGATAGATGACATTAAAGTGATTGTGCAACGACAAGGGCTCACATTGACCGACTCAACGCACTTGGCGCAGAATAGACGACTCAAGCTCCTCACGACGCTAAACGGCACAAGTGGAAATAAAACTAACTAACTAACTACAATGATGTGTTGTTAAGCGGGTAGCCGAGTGGTAGGGTTTCGGCCTCTGTAATAAAGAATCATGGGTTCAAAACCCCTGAATGCCATATCTTTTTTTGTACGCGGAGACTGCAGTGGCAAGCGACCTTTGTCCATCAACCCTATACATCCCAATGGCGGGTACATACATGGGGATACACGCTGTATTGTGAATTTTTTTTAACCTTTAAGTGTTTGAAAAATGAGATCATTTTAATTGTACAATTAACCAGAAACATGTATTAAGACGAAATACGATATAACAACAAAAAAGAGCGTTTTGTGTATTTTTTATATGAAAGTGTTGTCGAGATAATTGAATCTGCAAACTCCCCGTGGGAAAATAAAAATAGGTTGTTGTTGTCGTCTTTGGGAGCAGCTTGTTCTGTGTTTATTGATCTCTTTCCGACTTTTCTTTGGTTGCTGGTTACAAGGACTCTTATTACATCCTGAAATGTACTGAAGAAGGTAAACCTGTGTACTACTGGCTATAGTGCAATACAAAGATTGTCAGAAAACTCACCAAATGGGTATCCAGTGTCAATCTCCACATGGTTAGTTGGTAAGACTGCTTTATCAGGAGACCGACGTGATCAATATGTTTGCCCGGATCCTGACGGGAGGTAGGGGCGAGGGCGGGATTCTTGCTCAGTATGTTTCCCCTAACGAGAGGTTGGAGTGAGATTCTTGCTCAGTAATTTTCCCCTGACGAGAGGTAAGGGTGAGGGCGAGATTTTGCTCAGTATGTTTCCCTTGACGAGAGGTAGTTGTGAGGGCTGGATTCTTGCTCAGTATGTTTCCCTTGACGAGAGGTAGTTGTGAGGGCTGGATTCTTGCTCAGTATGTTTCCCTTGACGAGAGGTAGTTGTGAGGGCTGGATTCTTGCTCAGTATGTTTCCCTTGACGAGATGTAGTTGTGAGGGCTGGATTCTTGCTCAGTATGTTTCTCCTGACGGGAGGTAGGGATGAAGGCTGGATTCTTGCTCAGTAAGTTTCCCCTGACGAGAGGTTGGAGTGAGATTCTTGCTCAGTATGTTTTCCCTGATGAGAGGTTGGGGTGAGATTCTTGCTCAGTAAGTTTCCCCTGACGAGAGGTTGGGGTGAGATTCTTGCTCAGTATGTTCCCCCTGACGAGAGGTAGGGCTGAGGGCGGGATTTTGCTCAGTATGTTTCCCCTGACGAGAGGTTGGAGTGAGATTCTTGCTCAGTATTTTTCCCCTGATGAGAGGTTGGGGTGAGATTTTTGCTCAGTATGTTTCCCTTGATGAGAGGTTGGGGTGAGATTCTTGCTCAGTATTTTTCCGCTGACGAGAGGTAGGAGTGAGATTCTTGCTCAGTATGTTTCCTCTGACGAGAGGTAGGAGTGAGATTCTTGCTCAGTATTTTTCCCCTGACGGGAGGTAGGAGTGAGATTCTTGCTCAGTAAGTTTCCCCTGACGAGAGATAGTGGTGGGGGCTGGATTCTTACCCAGTATGTTTCCCCTGACGAGAGGCAGTGGTGAGGGCCGGGTTCTTGCTGAATATGTTTGCCCTGACGAGAGGTAGTGGTGAGGGCCGGATTCTTGCTCAGTATGTTTTCCCTGTCGAGAGGTTGTGGTGAGGGCCGGATACTTGCTCAGTATGTTTCCCCTGACCCGGTTGAGACTTCATCAACATGTTTCACATAACGCAGAAGTGAGGAAGGATCTTGAGCAGTATATTTCACCTGGCCCTGATGTGATTAAGTCATGCTCAGTATGTTTCACCTGGCCCTGATGTGATTAAGTCATGCTCAGTATGTTTCACCTGACCCTGATGTGATTAAGTCATGCTCAGTATGTTTCACCTGGCCCTGATGTGATTAAGTCGTGCTCAGTATGTTTCACCTGACCCTGATGTGATTAAGTCATGCTCAGTATATTTCACCTGACCCTGATGTGATTAAGTCATGCTCAGTATATTTCACCTGACCCTGATGTGATTAAGTCATGCTCAGTATGTTTCACCTGACCCTGATGTGATTAAGTCATGCTCAGTATGTTTCACCTGGCCCAGATGTTAGTCTTCTCTCCCCAATTGAAGAATGTAAAGCAGTCCCTTGGTACGGTTGAAGGGGTAAAGACTTTATGTATTTAGATCTTAACATATTTAGGTCACCTGTAATGTTCCTTTCCTCGCTACCTTGACTTGTTAATGATGTTTGTTTATCTGATTTTTGTGAGGCTCAGTTCATTTCAATTACAGACATTGTATATTAACCTGTTTTGGTGAGGCTCAGCTCATTTCAACTAGAGACCTTGTATGTTTACCTGATGTTGGCTAGACTCAGCTAATTTCAACTAGAGACCTTGTATGTTTACCTGATGTTGGCTAGGCTCGGCTAATTTCAACTAGAGATCTTGTATGTTTACCTGATGTTGGCTAGACTCGGCTAATTTCAACTAGAGACCTTGTATGTTTACCTGATGTTGGCTAGGCTCGGCTAATTTCAACTAGAGACCTTGTATGTTTACCTGATGTTGGCTAGGCTCGGCCCATTTCAACTAGAGACCTTGTATGTTTTCCTAATGTTGGCTAGGCTCGGCCCATTTCAACTAGAGATCTTGTATGTTTACCTGATGTTGGCTAGACTCGGCTAATTTCAACTAGAGACCTTGTATGTTTACCTGATGTTGGCTAGGCTCGGCCCATTTCAACTAGAGACCTTGTATGTTTTCCTAATGTTGGCTAGGCTCGGCCCATTTCAACTAGAGACCTTGTATGTTTACCTGATGTTGGCTAGGCTCGGCTAATTTCAACTAGAGACCTTGTATGTTTACCTGATGTTGGCTAGACTCGGCCCATTTCAACTAGAGACCTTGTATGTTTACCTGATATTGGCTAGGCTCGGCCCATTTCAACTAGAGACCTTGTATGTTTACCTGATGTTGGCTAGGCTCGGCCCATTTCAACTAGAGACCTTGTATGTTTACCTGATGTTGGCTAGGCTCGGCTAATTTCAACTAGAGACCTTGTATGTTTACCTGATGTTGGCTAGGCTCGGCCCATTTCAACTAGAGACCTTGTATGTTTACCTGATGTTGGCTAGGCTCGGCCCATTTCAACTAGAGACCTTGTATGTTTACCTGATGTTGGCTAGGCACGGCCCATTTCAAATAGAGACCTTGCATGTTTACCTGATGTTGGTGAGGCTCGGCCCATTTCAAATAGAGACCTTGTATCTAAGTCATGCATGCACTTACATTTGGTTTTAACGTGGGAGTATCGATACCGAGTATTGAACTCGGTATCTTTGTCATGAGAAGAAGCGGGCATAAGCACACTGCCTGCTACGGTTAACTTCATGATAGGGGAATTTGATAAGGAAGCAAGAAACAAAGCACAAACAAAATTAAAAAAAGACTAATGGAAGACCTTTCACACGCCATGTTGTCAGAAACAGCTATACTGGGCTCAGAGGTCACTAGTCAAGTGCAGTGATGCAAAAGGCGTATGTACTGGCGACAGATAGTTTAATAGATAAATAGATAAATAGATAGATAGATAGATAGATAGATAGATAGATAGATAGATATATAGATAGATATATATATATATATATATATATATATATATATATATATATATATATAGATAGATAGATAGATAGATAGACAGACAGACAGACAGACAGACAGACAGACAGACAGACAGACAGACAGACAGATAGATAGATAGATATATAGATAGATAGATAGATAGATAGATATATAGATAGATAGATAGATAGATAGATAGATAGATAGATAGATAGATAGATAGATAGATAGATAGATAGATAGATAGATAGATAGATAGATGGATAGATAGATCGATAGATAGATTAGATAGATAGATATTCGAGGCGTGTTCACATGAAACCAGGCCTAACTGCAGCAAGTGAACATACGTACGATGCGTATTGTAATGTATCTTAAGATGTAAATAGCACATACCAACCGCCAAGTTTGCAACATTTCATGATCTCATGGTTTCCTCAGCAGATCGTTGAAAACATGGCAGGTGTGATACGGATCCCGTCCAGAGTTGATCAACGAGCGGTGATTCGGTTTCTAACAAAAGAAGGATGTCGACCAGTTGACATTCATCGCAGAATGTAGGTTGACAAAATTGTGTCGAAGACAAAAGTGAAAAACTGGGCAACGATGTTTAAAGAAGGACGTGAGTTAACGAAAGATCTTCCGAGAATTATTTATATATATATAGGCAAAGGCAAAGGGCACCGTCCATCGTAGACGATGATGGCATAATTAATTTTGCTAGCGCTATTTTTAGCAAGGATTAACAGCGCTACTTTTTATCTTCACTCTCTTGTCTCGAGCATCTCATTTCCCTATAGATTGGGCATTCCTGTAGAATATGCTCAGGGTTCTGGCATCCTGTTCCACCTGGGCACTCATCGGTTTGTGAGATCTTCAATCTGTATAGATTTTCTAGTAGTCTGCAGTGTCTAGTTCTCAGGCGAAATAAGGTAGTTTGTTGATTCTTTTGAGTTGGTCAATTGGGTCTGGTGTGCTGCTTATATTTCTGTCTTCTCTCCATTGGTGTAAATACTGATTTATGATAATGTTCTTGATTTCTCTGTCTAGTACTCGATGATTAAATTGTACCTTTTTTGCTGCCCTCTTTTGCCAGATCATCAGCTCTCTCGTTTCCCGTGATTCCGCAATGGGAGGGTAGCCACTGGAGCGCTTTTATTGAGGATCTCTGGAGTTTTCCTAGTTCTGCTCTGATCTCTGATAACAGTGGTTTGTTGTTTTGTTTTTTGTATTGTCTCTAACAGTACTCTGTGTGTATATGTGTGCGTGTGTGTTTTCGTATGTCTATGTTTGTATGTGTTTATTTTGTTTAGAACGTTAATTTTTCAGTTCAACTGTGAAAAACAGCATGTATATGCATTACACATTGTTTAATTTGGTTTCTAAATAAAAAATTAAATATTCGTTTGCACCAATAAAAATATGGTTACCGAGTACCGCAGAGAGCGCTGAGTATACTATGGCCAGCTCAGATCTAATAGAAGGATAATATATTACATGAAAACGGTGTTAAAAAATCATTTGGTAACTGCCAACGAAAGAAAGAAGTAGGTAGATTACTTTGTACAGTGACTTAAAAAGTCGAAACCTGTCAAGGCAAGTGAAGTCATCCCGTAACTGTAACACATAAAGACACTCTCACAGGCCCACGTAATCCCTCTCTGTCAGCGGCCGCTGTCTGTGCTTCCTCTGGTCGGAGATTGATCCATTCTTTAATGGTGTCCTCCCGTCTCTTTTTGGGATGGCTTCTTGCACCTTTCCGTGCATGATTGTATTTCGAAGACCGTTTGATCTCGATATGTGGCCGTACCAAGCGAGTCCTTCCGTCTGTTGACCGTTGTTAAGGTATTCCAAAGACACTTACAAGACACACAATAAGTCAACAGATACCGACAAGTGTTTAGTGACTTCTCATAGACCTGTTGAGGACCTATTATTATTATGTATGAAATTATTGGACCCATTTACCAAGTACACAAAAACAAACACAAACAAACAATGAAAGTCGTTTAGGGTATTATAACTGCAAGGTTATTCATTTGTCAACTGGTACTTGTCCAATGTGTTGCCAGGTCCGAAAGGAGAGCAAATGAGACCATGTAACCTGCAAGTCATGCTGCTAGAGGTAACAAATTAAGATCTGGCAACTATAAGTAGCAAGAAAAAATACAAAAGAAAATTTCAACACTCTAAGGTAAAATAGGAGTGTCTAGGAAGTCTGTGAGTCGGTATGACCTTATGGTTTCTATTCCATGTATTATTTCATACTTACAACTTACAACTTGTAGAAAGGTTTTCACTGGAACCACAATATCTCAATTTGGAAATGTACGGATAAGTTGGTCCCACATGACTTGAGATGACATTGCATCACGTAAGTTGACAGACGGTTTTTAAATTGTCCATTCCCTGTAGTTCAATCAGCACGATGGAAGAATTGTGTTATCTCAGAGTGCACACCTTGAGTACATATAGCACTGGATGCGGAAGACGAGAGTACTTCTAAATACGTGAGATGCATTTAAACAGAAGGTGACTGCCGGCATGAGAGATAGCAATCAATCTGTGATATTTGGCATTTACTAAGATGGCAAGAGTGGTATTACACATCGGCATTATCATGGACATTAGTTAGGCAGTATTAGCAAGAAAGACCTCGATCTTGTGGACTCGAATAGAAAATCAATGTTTCGTTCTATAGTTCTACATTTCTGTCATAATCTATTTATATATTTAATAAATAGTCTATTTTAGTTCCATTGACATCAATATATCTTCTCTTTTCCTGCCATCTTATTGTCTAACGTTATTTTCATGCATGAACGAGATTATTGACTTGGGATACAATCTCAACGGCGGTTACTACTGTAGAAAACTATCGATCTCATAATCGTCGGATGTCAAAGAACTGAGATAATGATTGAATAGAATGTTTTCCAATCTTCTGTCCAATTCATTACTTTTTTGTGTAACAGATGCATTATATTGTTGTACCTACCAAACTCTTATGCCTTCGTCTTCAATTCCATTTATGTTGATGATGTAGCCTGCCTCCTGTGATCATATAATTGAATGCGTTCTGATGTTATTCTCAAAAATTTAAATAGCATTAACCGTATAAAAAGAAGAAGGTAAATGGGTCTATATGCTGGACAGGTAAGAATGTGGCGTAATAGTTCTTCTTATTTCCTTTATACCTCCCTCGAAGCACGACCAACCACTGCCGATGACCTACTTACATGTAGCTTGTATCAGAGGGCTGACGTGGGATTCTTCAGTTTTTATATCTGTAGCAATTCCTTTTACATGATGAGGTTGCTAACCGCATACAGTTCTCTTTAGTTAGCTTTCTGACATGCTTAGATGTTTTTACTGTTTTAGTTCGTCATCCCTGGACCAAATAATAACAATGAAATAACATGTTCTAAGAGCGTGTTTCTGACTCGTATCAGTGCCTCTTGTGTAGGTACATGCACTTAACTAGCAATCTTGACCTGCGTATCTTTGAGGGTTATCTAGAGGCTCGCAAGCTTTTGTCTCTCACGGCACATGGAAAAGCTTGTGACATAGTTACGGCACGCGTCATCTAACACGCTGTAAAAATGGGTATCTACCTGTAATCTCTCAGTTATAATTGTAATAATAATAATAATAATAACAATAGTTGCTCATCGTTGCCTAAGATGACAACAACGTCAGAAATGTGTATTTAGATCACACAAGATATGACTGTACGGAAGGATCCGAGCGGTTAACGGCAAGACAAGCACGGAAATAAACAGTCATACACACCGCATGCAGATGAATCAATATCTTAAACTTCATCCTTTACTACAGTATCTTCTGTAAGATTTTGTTGTTAGCTGTCCCAAGTTGTTTTATTACTTACAATTAGCTTCATTTTGTACGCGAAACAAAACCAGAGATTAATTCCGTAAATATTTAATGTCGCAGGCTACTTGTCTTATCTCCCTCATTTATTTAGCATCTTCACCATGACAACTCATATATATATATTTATAATACATTTTTCCTTCTGCCCACATGGGGCAGAATAGTTCAGTTATCCTTCTAGTCAGGGATGGGCCAGCTGTCTTATATACCTCTGCTGGTATTGCATCCGCTCCTGGAGCTTTTCCTATAGATAGTGAACTGATTGCCCTGTCGACTTCCTCCTCAGTGACGACTTCATCCAACGCCAGGTTCAGTTCCGCCTGCGGCATTCGCCGGATGGCCTTCTCATTTATGGACGATGGGTGGTTTAGTATTTTGCTTAAGTGGTCTGCCCATCTGTCTAGAATCTTCTTCTTCTTCTTCTTCTTCGTACGCTGTCAGACGTCAACCTGTCTAGAATCTGAACCTTACCTGTTAGCAGTTCTCCATCCGCACTGCGAACTGGAGTATTACTAGAGGGCTGCGGGCCGTAGAGAGCTTTCAGTGCCTCGTAAAACCTTTTGGTGTCATGACGCTCGGCGAACATCTCAATTTCGTTATATATATATATATATATATATATATATATATATATATATATATATATATATATATATATATATATATGTATATACAGACACACAAACACACACATATATACACATATACACAAATGAAGCATACGCGCAAGTACTTAAAGTGGCTATTTTTGGAGACATTGATTTACCGCGTGAGATTTGCTAGCCATTTGCAAAACCCTCTAGTCGCTTTCTGCGATATATTTGGAAGGTTACAGTTATTTTATGATCTTTTTACAGGTACTGCTCTTTTGTTCATATACGTTGAAAAAAATATATTTCTTTTAAAAGAGACAAAACGATTAGATACAATGAGAATGTTTAATGGGGGCCAAGATGCAGCAGTGCATAAGCTGACAGCAACGAGCCGATCATAACTGGCTGCTTGCAACACGTCAGGAAACCATAGCTGACCAAGACCCTACTCCGTCTCCAGGTGGCGGCCATTGAAATACGCAGCATTAGTCACTTGTATAGTCTGGTCAAGCGACAAGGATCGCAGTTAAGAGGCATAACCAGTACTAAAATAAAGCCAGTTAAAGTTGGATGTAACGGGCAGAAATGCGCAGATATTGCAGGTCAGCTGTAAACTACGACACTTCACAACGTCCTTTTCAAGACGAACGCCAAAGAAGAAGTACAACCGGCTACAAGAACAAGAGGAAACAACTTCACATTGTTTAAAGACAGGTCCAGATTAGATATTAGAACATATTTGTTTAGTCAGAGAGTGGTGAATTCTTGGAGTGCATTTTCAAAAGAAAAAGTAAAGGCAGGGTAAGTTAATGCATTCCAAAATAGATTGGATGCTTACAGTTTGGTTAAGAATTGGTGGAATGGAATAAACTGGTTGTATACACACTCTTTAGAGCTTTCTAAACCAGAGTAATGAAGTTCAGTTAAGACGAAGAATGTTTGAGGAACAACTTGGGTATGATTACACAAGTTATATTAGAGAAAACTGCTGCAGAGAAAGGCACATAATACACAGTAGAGAAACAAACTGAATTGATAATCTACACGTTTATCTCTAATACTGAAGATATTAATGTTCCCAAGACTGTGTGCTGTTACATGCATGTTATCTGTATTGGTGATTACAATATAACAGATGGATACGGTACGCAGATTACGCAATTAATCGACAAGTCTGAAAAAAATTTTAGTATCAAAGATTACATTGAAAAAATGTGTGTCCAAATACGCTACGTACTTAACCATATTTATTGTAGATATGTTAGGTCCTGATAAGTTTGGAATACCGTATCCTATTGAAATGAAAAAAAACCTTGTATGTTATCTAACCTTTGCTACTGCATTTTGAAAGCGTATGTTTGCATGTGGTTAACATGTTCGAACGTGGATCTCGCCTGTTGAACCAGTGTTAGATCGTTGATTCAATATTTCTAACATTCTCATCGTTATTAGCAATTGCCCTGTCGGTTGGCGCATAGGATCGTCTCCAATGACATAACTTTCAGCTATTCAATTTTTTTCTCTCTCTGCCCCTCATCTCTGTGATTCTTCCTGTGTCACCATGTGTTCCAACCCATCTCTTTTCCTGAAAGCTAGAAAATGGATGACTGCCTTGTCCTGATGTTTGTAATAAGTGCTCTTTATTTATGTGGCATTTCTTGTACCACGTTATTAGCTTTATTTGCAGTCCATTGTATTATCAACATTCTTCTGTAAAACCACACTTTTGTTGCTTCCAATAGTCCCCGTACTGATTGTCCATGGTTCGCTGCTGTACATCAGTACTGATTCCACGTAGCATCCAAGAACTCTCTTCCTAATTTCAGTGATAAGGTTTTGTTGCACAAGATTTCCTTTATTCTCCGGAAGACTGATTTTGCTTGGGCTAATCTGTCCTTTATTTCATAAGTGCAACTCCCAGCAGATGTTATGCAGGTGACCAAGTATGTAAACTATTATTCCAATAATGTATATAAATCTAACATTGTATTTGTATCTTAGTGTGTTGTGATTCTATATTTACTGTTAATTATCCACCAGGAAACTGTCTACAGAATATACAGCGTGAACATGTATTAGTTAGGTTTGCAATTAGACGTAATCTGTTTTATTATTAATATTTTTAAAGGGATAATCAGCAAAAGAATAGATGAATAAATGTAGACTTTGGAAGGTTATACTGAGGAATGGATACATTGGGAAACAAAACAGTGCTGAAAGAAAAAAATGTAGTAATCCATAAGTAATACAAGTGCATATAGTAGACAATGAAGAAGTAAGGAAATACAAGTATACTGATGTGTCTTAAGAGCCACATTATAAGAAAATGTTGGGGACAAGGGGGCAAGAAATGAAGCCATACATTAGGAGGTGGGCAGACATTTGTTTGTCGTTGTGAGACACGAACGCAAGAGAAGAAGCATTTCATGGAATCGCTAGAGCAAACCTTTAGCTTGAGGATGTTACTTGATATGATATGATCTGGAAAGTTATCGATAATTGTGAGTTTCTAGTGTAATCAATAAATTAATCAACATCTCCCTGGTGAGCATAGGTCTTGAATTAATAATGGCCGCGACTGCTTATTCAATCTTCTTCAGTCATTCAATGACTCAGGTTTAGTTCTCCATGTGGGCACGGAGCTGCCCCTACGATTTCTGTCCTGTGGATTCTGTACAGGGACTGTCTGGTAATACTATCAGCTGACCTCCGTAATATGAAGCCCGACCAATGCCAGCATCGTCTCCTCCCATTAAATGTCACCGGAGTGTCCTGTTCTGATAGATCCACATTATCGACTTTTTCCCGCCATTTTAAACCTGCTCATCGACGTTGACATCAAATTATGAAATCGAAAATTGTCTTTTAGATGCCTTTGTTGTACTCCAGGGTATACAGAACCAAACAAGAGAACGGATTTCATATTGGAATCGAAGACCCGTAATCTTGCCGATGACCTAATTTCCTTTGATTTTCGTAAGTTCCACAAATACAATGAAAGCACGTCGCGCCTTTTGTAAGTGTAATGCGATATCCTTATCAGTACCTCCAAGTGTGTCTATAAAACTACCAAACTGTAGAAAGGTCCTACATCCTGTAACGGTGCGTTCCCCAACATAACCGGAGTAACGGTAGGAGCAATCTCGTATTGTTTTTCAGTGTCTGTCTAGAACCAGTTAACTGGATCGTGAGTAGAGTTGTGCTTTTTCTTGATGGTGTGTGCAGTGTGTGGGTTGTTGTTAGTGGCTGTGAGTTTGAAGTTCGACATATGTTGTCCCAATTTACGTATGCAGTGAAGCTTGGTTATAGAAGATGGTTATCAGGTTTCTAGTTCAACGTGTTTTGTATTTCCCCAGAACGGTACTCGGTTTGAAAATAATATAACCTTTGTAACCTTCCAGGCATGTCACAAAAGTTAACTTAGAGGTTTGTGAATGGATCTAGCAACATCATTGTATGTTGTTGATTAATGCCGACAATGATCAAGGCTAACCGTTTGTGAACACTGAAAAGGACATTAAGTGGTGGGTTGAAGTAATTTTCCTCACATCCCGATCATGCTGACGAAGGTGGTCTTCGAGGCGGTTGTGCTATGCTTGGTTTTATCTGCATGTTGCTCAATACTACGTGGATCACATCGATCCACATCTCGACAGCGTGGCTGCCTTGAAAACAGCCTATTTCCAGGGAAAACTACATGTAAGAGAAATTGTGATCGTGGTCAGTGAATTGTGCCTGACCATGACGCGACATCTTTCTGGTCAGTGAATTGTGCCTGACCATGACGCGACGTCTTTCTGGTCAGTATGTTGTGCCTGACCATGACGCGACGTCTTTCTGGTCAGTATGTTGTGCCTGATCATAACGCGACGTCTTTCTGGTCAGTATGTTGTGCATGACCATGACGCGACGTCCTTCTGGTCAGTATGTTGTGCATGACTGGACTAGCGTCGCAGTTTTCCAACATCATTGTATAAAACCATTGTTGTTGAAACATCAACTTCAGAATGATCGAATACAGGCTTTCTGTAAAAGAGATAATTATTGTTGTGCTCCTATACTTCACTTGGAACGAACAGACCAATCATCATCATCACATTGTGTCCTAGCTGTTGCGGCAGTGATGGATGGTTGGAGTCGGTGGCTAGGAGTTTCTATTGGAGCGTGTTTGTCCTAGATGTTGTGGGCAGTGATGGATGGTTGGAGTGGGTGTTTAGGAGTTTCTAAAGGAGCGTGTTTGTCCTAGATGTTGTGGGAAGTGATGGATGGTTGGAGTGGGTGTTTAGGAGTTTCTAAAGGAGCGTGTTTGTCGTAGAGTGTATGCGCAATGAGACGTGGTTGTAGTGGAGGGTTCCAGCCGTTGTGTCTATAATAAATATTTGTGTCGCAGCGATTTATCCGGTTTCCCATCTTCAGATATCATCTAGAAACACTTAAAGAAATGTTTTGAATAGTGACATTATTCAGATCATGGGAAATACGAAAATGCTGCTGGAAAATAATCCCTAATTGAAATGAGTATGTGACATACTTACATCCATGATAATCCTCCAAAATGATTTATCTTCCGTAATCCTTGAAAACAATCCACATGAGCTTTATTGACGATGTCAGTATACCTAAATTCTCTATAAGATAAGCTAACTGCAGAAGTACAGATATGCCAGCCCGTCAAGCAAACTCTGTGGACTAAATTCCTTGAAGCTGATATACAACCTACACAATACAATCTCGTTAACTGTAGCCATGTTGGTACAGCCTATCTGGCCTCCGTGTAAATGTGGGTCCTTTGTGAAAATGAATTTTCTCCCAATTTGTAGTTCACAACTAATAGTATGGGTCAATTAATCTTTGTGAACTCTTATGTTTCCTAACATTGTTCTTATTTTATTGTTAGAACTAAATATGATATCCATTGCATTTTGTGGTTAATTTCGTTCAGCCTGATAACGCTATTTATATCCTAGTTAGATAACCTACTAGTCCTAGTGACGGAGCATGTTAGAAAAGTAAACACTATTTATGTGTCCTGCTTTGTGCGTGTATTGAAAATGAAGACACCAGAGCGGTAGAATAACATGGGCCGAGCAGATAGAAAAGTTAAACAAAAAAGCGCCATATGACGAATGGTTGTAATGAAGAAGGCAAGCAGGAACGAATTGGGGTGCAGATAACAAAGTCCAAAAGATTATTCACAGGAAAAGTAGGACCAGTACTGAAGTATGACGTCACGTATTGGAGCACTTCAATAAAAACACACTTTTGTTCAGAACCACTAAAGAAACTGTACACTGGAAGAGTGAGAACAGTTCTCGAGTATGGCATTGCGGCATGGACAACAGCAGCGAAGGCGAACTTCGATAAAGTTAGCAAACTTCAAAACCAAGCCATGAGAATTATAACAGGTGGCATGAAGTCAACGCCAATTTTAGAACTTGAAAAGATTACAAAACTGCAATCCATGACCGATAGAAGAGACTGCAGAGCCCAGCTGCAGTCAGAGAAACTCCGAAGACTGACCGACCATCCAATGCACCAGAGACTAAACAATTTGGGAAATGGGAAACTAAAGCGGAGAAACTTTGCAAAAATAGCCAAAGCAAAGATGCACGAAGATCCCATAAACGCACTAACAACACCAAAACCCATCACTACTGTACGAAAGCCTACCTGGAGGCAGGATATATTTCCAGAGGTGGTAGAAAATATACCAGGTATTGCAAACAAAAACTGCCAGACTGAAAAAGAAAGAAGAGATACTACCCTAAGCTTCATAACGAAAAGCTACCCAAGCATGGACTGGACCCATGCATACACCGACGGTTCTGTAACAAATACTACACAGAACGGAGGGGCAGGAGCATTCCTGAACCTACCAAATGGCAGACAAATAACACTGTCATTCGCTACTGGTAAGTACACAAGCAATTTCAGAGCGGAGGCAGAGGCACTGAGGGCGGCAGTGGAAGAAATGGTGACACACAGTGAAAATTAAAGCCATATAGTCCTGCTTACAGATGCTCTCGTCGTAGTCACAGCGCTAAAAAGCCAGAAAAATACTGAGCTTAATGACTTAAGAGCAGCACTCTGCAAACTGTGCCAGCAGTCCGCACCAAAAAGGGTAGTGGTACAGTGGGTCCCATCACACTGCAACATCAAAGGCAACGAGGAGGCAGACAGACTGGCAAAAGAAGGTGCAAGACTACCACAAACAGATACTAGTATGACGTACGAAGAGTCAAAACGGCTTATCAAAGCCAGATACATGACCAAATGGGAAACCGAACATACTGGTTACACCAAAAACGATGACTATTACCAGTTGAACCGAAGAGAGCAGGTCGTCGTCTTCAGACTTCGCACTGGCCACAATAGACTGAGGTACCACCTATTCAACAAATTGAAGATAGGGTGTACCGATGAATGCCCGTGCGGTACTGGTAAAATGACCGCTGAACATCTGCTGCAGAACTGCCCGACATACGAGGATCAGAGAGAGCAGATGTGGCCATCACCAGTGGAACTGCAAGACAAGCTCTATGGCAGTGGCGACAGCCTCAGGATGACCCCCGCTTTTTTCGAAAAAATAATGGTTACTGTCTGACTGCGTACGCAGAAGAAGAAGAAGTTCAGAACCAAACCGCACGCAGCATGACCGGGACGATGACGCCCCCACCAATACAGGCACTAGAAACAATGACGGGCCTGAATGTTCACCAAATTCAAAATAAGTGACACCAATCTACACTACTGTCATCTGGCAGATATGGCAGCAGCACGCGTACTGCAGGACTGTCCTAGGCACACAAATCTGAAGAGAAACATGTGGCCCACGCTAGCTCCCCTTGAGGAGAAACTGTAAGACGGTATTGAGTCACTTAAAAACGACAGCAGCCTTTATTGTAGTTTCCGATCTCAGTGTAATGAGCAAAGGTCGTAGAAGAAGAAGAAGAAGAAATGAAAGAAATAAAGACATCAGAACAATACTAAAGATGAAATTGAAGATGCTGATGTGGTGTATAGCGTCTAACATTAGCATTGAAGAAGAAATGGACTGAAAGTACGACACTATTTCACTAGCCATAAATTCACTAGCCGTAAATGTAGAAAAAAGGGTTCAACAAACCCACATAATAATAGAGAAAATAGGAGAATTTGAAAGGGCATAACGCAATGACAGGTAATCAAAGAACATAAGAAATGAATACATGTTAAATTGGCAGGCTGCTGTCGATGACGCTCATTTTCGTCATCACCAAACATAATGAATGATATTCATGTAAACACTGTCTCCTGACATTTTTTAAACCTAATGAAAAATATGCGACATCTTTAATTAATAAAAATGTGTTTATTAGCACCGATAGCGATTTTCAAATGTGTTGTTTTCGTTAGTTGTTATGCTAGTTCACGTGATCCTATCTGTAATGGTTACACCATCTGACGAGTTCCTGTGATGAACTCAGTATTTGCTTGGAGTTCCTCTTTACCTCCGTAAAATTTTGAGTTTAGTATTAAATAGTTTAGCTAGTTAATCTTCCTTAACTGGGCATATAGGGTGCAACTTGAAACTCATTCCTTGCAGTTTATCGTTTAGTCTAAGTGTGCACAGTGGTAAGGCAGACAGTCGAAGCGTGAACGTGTCTATCCGGTCTGTTGTGCCGTGTCCCGAGACGAACAATGGTGATGTGTTCCTGTCGGTCAAGGATATGATGATCGTCGTTTGGTTGGTTCTTGTAGCCTGGATAGATCTTATTCTTTCCAAATATGTTATATTAATGTCTTTGGGTTCAAAATCTCTTCCTCTTTCTAAGAATAGTTTGTTTATTGAAGCGTTATTTAATTATAGAGATGATTGAGGTAAGAGGGGTGCTGAAGGTCGCGGGTTCAAATCATGGTGGAAACCGGGATTTTTTCGCGTGGACTTTCTGGTATTGCTCCTGATCTATGGGTAATAGATATCGGACGCCCGTGTGCAGTGTCTTGCATGTTAAAAATACCTCGTCAGTTGAAAATCGAAAAGAGTCAGATGTCCGGGCAAAATTCAAAATTATGTAAAAAAATCTATCCAATCTATTACGGTATTTTCGCTCTGCTTCTAAAAAAAACCCAAAAAAAACCAAACAAACATGGAGAAGAACAAAACATTTATGACTTAAACCGCGTGTAATGACGTTTAATCTTCGACTGAACTAAACTAAATAGTTCTAAATATTCGTGCACGTCTGTGGCTGGTGGAACTATTTGTGTGTATCAGTCAACGACCAAATGTTCACCTCACAATCTATTGTTGATTTAAGTTGGATTGTTTGTTGGGCTGTTTGTTGTTGTGTGTCTGGGTTGTATTGCCTAACATTTTCTAGAAGGTCTACGTGCTGATAAGAAACAACAGAGGACAGAAACACTGGGATAAAATGGACATTTGATAAGCAGCTGGAAGATTTAGAATGTGCAGATGATATATTTATAACTTAACTTTAACTCTTTATACTGGTTTAGAAGACTACAGAGTCTGTATGCAACCATATTTTTTAATTGATTTTTTTAAAAGCAATGTGCTTATCCATCTTAAAAGACTGAAACACTAGTACTAAGTAGACCTGCATCCAGTTAGGCGACATCTCTAGCTGCTCTCAACAAACCCCCTCGGGAAAAGTACAGATAACTTGGGTAGATTTTTAAATTTAATTTTGCACGGACAGCGGCCGTTAAGCCTACTATTTTCGATTTCCAACTGCCAAGAAATTTTTAACGTGATCATCATTGAACACAGCAGTCCGATCTTAATACATATGTTGTCAAGTAAGCTGCAGAACATACAAGAAAATATAAACAGACAAACAGATGAAGCGGCAAAGGTTGTATTGCAGATTAGTGTGAACAAAACAAAGGAAATCAGAATAAATAACACAGAGACACCATAAATATCAACACAGTAACAACCAAACATAGCATGAAATTGGGGAGAGGAAGTGAAGATGGATAGGACACTCTCAGACGTAAGTCGAACAACATAATCGGACATACGCTAGATTGGAGCCCACATGGAAAGGGACGAGTGGGAAGGCCAAGGAACAAATGGTGGCTAATGGCGGATACTGATGGTTCTTGCTGCTTGCTGGCTGCACACTCCGCTTGAATCTTGTTCATTTTCACAGTGCTGGTATCTGTGAATTGCTGATTGCTCTATTGATATGTCATCCTCTAACAGATGGTCAATGATGGACTTCAAAATTTCCCTCCTATCCATATCAGATGTACCCGTAGTTAGTGTTTATGAAGTAAAGATGTCAGCTCTTCCTTGTCCTGGACCCCTGCATGACTACGATAGTAGATCCACAACCGGTTCCTACAGTTTTTAAGCCTCTATAGCTGCCATCAACCCATGCCTTAGCCAGCCCTTCTGTACATCCTGAAGCAAGAATTACGAGTGACACGATGACTGCTCCTGTTAAAGAGGTCTCAGAGAGCCACATCAGAGCACTTCTTCCATTTTCATTTTCTTACAGGATTTATGTTCTGTATTCCTTGCTGTGTTCAACAACAATTTGCAATCTCACTCAAGCTGATATCTCACTGCGTACCACCGATCCATCGGCAAATACGATGGCATCATTATCATTGGTGTTATCTTTAATCAGCTGGTTAACCTCGAGCTTTGCCATCCAGTTGCACCACTTTCGGCATTTCCTCTCTAGGGTTATGATGACTCTGTGGTCATATGTCATTCTATCCTTAGTGTGGGCCCAATCCTTTCTCTTAAGTAATGATTCAAGTGTGGTAACCAGTCCAATTTGTTCTCTTTGCCAGTGTCACCCATGCCGATCCTTCTTGTTCACTTGATGTTGAAGATGGGATAGTGCAATGGTAATCCCTAAATAGACTATATAATGTGTCATTTCAAATCTGAATGTGTACAGACAAAAGTTCCAGCATGCGCCTCCTGTTCAAGATCGGGGTATCTTTTGTAAATCCCAGAACCAATCCAATACAGTCATTGTGGATACGTTCCAGTCGTTCGCAAAGAATAAGGAGTGAAATTGGTAAAGAGAAAATGACAAGGACAATGATTAATAAGAAGGCAAGAAAGAATTACCTAGAAAGCTCAATGTAGATGAGAAGAAGAATAATCTCTACGCTTTATACAAATGAGAGGAAGAATGATCTTTACGCTTTATACAAGTGAAGGAAGAATAATCTCTACGCTTTATACAAATGAGAGGAAGAATGATCTTTATGCTTTATACAAATGGGAGGAAGAATGATCTTTACGCTTTATACAAATGGGAGGAAGAATGATCTTTACGCTTTATACAAATGGGAGGAAGAATGATCTTTATGCTTTATACAAATGGGAGGAAGAATGATCTTTACGCTTTATACAAATGGGAGGAAGAATGATCTTTATGCTTTATACAAATGGGAGGAAGAATGATCTTTACGCTTTATACAAATGAGAGGAAGAATGATCTTTACGCTTTATACAAATGGGAGGAAGAATGATCTTTACGCTTTATACAAATGGGAGGAAGAATGATCTTTATGCTTTATACAAATGGGAGGAAGAATGATCTTTACGCTTTATACAAATGGGAGGAAGAATGATCTTTAACACTTTATACAAGTAAGAGAAAGAATAATCTTTAATGCTTTATACAAGTGAGAGGAAATATGATCTTTAACGCTTTATACAAGTGAGAGGAAGAATGATCTTTAACGCTTTATACAAGTGAGAGGAAGAATGATCTTTATCGCGATATGAAGGTGTGGTTAAGATGTATCTTTAACACGATATGAAGGTGTGGTTAAGATGTATCTTTAACGCGATATGTAGGCGAGGTTAAAAACTATCCTTAACGCGATATGAAGGTGGGAGGAAGAATTAAAGGAAGAACAAGGAAAACTATGGGGAGAAGAAGAGTAGGAGAGAGAAGGAGCGGAAGTGGAGGAATAATCAGAATGACCTCTAACGGTTTGTTAAACCGGTTACGTCTAAAACATGGCGCTTCACAAATCCAAATTTTCAAAGAGTAGATAACCAATATTTCATCATTTGACCGGGTATGCATAGAAAGTCAGAATACAGGTTGATATCTCGCGCTATCTAACCATCATCATTCCGATACTGAGATTCAATGGTACGGCGTGTTGGCTAGATCACGTTGTATCGCTCGGGCCCAGAGTCCTCGTTTGCTGAGCACTCTAAGCGCTAATGAGGACAATCTGAGTGAGAATGCAGGCAGTGGGGGAGACAACTGAGGTTTAGTTGCGTCTGAGGTTACGCTGAGTTAGTTTGTCAGTCTATCAGAACTCAGCGAATGAAATAAATTGGAGGACGTGCAGTTTAAAGTATGTCTGAATTTTAGGGTGAAGTTAATTGAAAATTGGGAACGAACGAAGTAAGACACAAATGTATTGATACGTGTCATTGTTTGAACACAGTTGAAAGTAGTTCCAAAGAGAACACTGCATTAAAAAATAACGTTTAACACGTTATTGTGATGAGAGCACACGAGTTCCATTCCTCGCTGCCTTGCTTTCTCTAACAGTAAGTCAGGTACATGTTCGCATCTGGGTAGACTAGAATAAGTTAATGCTGATGACCTAACCCAATTTCTCTTGCAGTGAGCCGCAATCATCCAACCAATTTGCTATTCACACGACCATTGTGTTTTGTCATTTAAATATTATAATGTATTTTAATGAAAACATAGGAAAACCTAGCCAAAGAAAAGACGAAAAAAATAAAACATAGAGAAACTGATGAAACAAACAAGAAAGAATAAACTTGAAATTAAAGACCCAATATAATTATTTGCTGTAAAGTGTAAGGTGTAAAGCTGGCGAAGCTAACAGAACGGATATTCTAAAAAAATTGAAGAAAATGTACGAGTATGTAGTAATTCATTTACAGTAGTGTATATACAGGAGTAGACGTACTCCCACATTTGTTGCCGTTTTGTATGAAGTGTTTCAGAACTCAGTGTAAGAGGTCCTAGATTCTGGTAAGTGAAAGAACGAATTCTCTTTCTTTACAGCATGCTTTCTCATACAAGATGGATGGACTACATCGTGCTTTGACTACAAATCATAACGTGTCAGTTTCACCGTGTCAGACAATCGCATTCACCGTTCTGGCACTCGGTAGGGAAGCATAACAGGGCATGGAGATTGAGTGTGACTCTCATTGAAGGACGCAGCAAGTCAATATGAGAAGAAATGTCCCTGCCGAGAACTTTGATCTGAATGTGACTCGCTCGCTACCAGATGAAAACCGTTTACCGACCTAAGAGTACAAAGCGCGTGTTAGATAACAAAAACGTGGCGTATCAGGAAACAGAAACTCAAATACAATTGACAATTAAAAAGGAATGATCAAAGGAATGAACGCGATGGAAAATAGTATTCTGAGCATCATTAATCCAAACCGTTCAGCGTCACGTGGAATACATACCTTCAACAGATACAGTCCTGCTATCCTGATCCATCCGTTCTGGACCTGTCCAGGTCTTCCCTGTTTCCTTAATGTATGTCTCAAGCTGTCTACTCCATGCGTGTGA
Organism: Ariolimax columbianus; assembly: GCA_036924085.1. Taxonomy (NCBI): domain Eukaryota; kingdom Metazoa; phylum Mollusca; class Gastropoda; order Stylommatophora; family Arionidae; genus Ariolimax; species Ariolimax columbianus. Next base: position 28,241,872 of record JAVGWX010000004.1, on the reverse strand, counting down.
CAGTGTCAGTGTCAAGGTATGTGATAATGTCAGTCATGTGACAGAAGTAGGGTTCATGGATGCAGTAAGTTATTTGATTCAAGGATTCAGTAAGATATGTGATTCAGGGATTCAGTAAGATATGTGATTCAGGGATTCAGGGATCTCGACAAGCTCCCAATCATAGTCTGGAACCAACTTCCGAAATGCAACAAAATGCTGACGTTAACTTAGAAATAGAGAAACTAATTTCAATAGGTTAGCAGGTGAGAAAGTCATTACGTCGGAGAGTTCAGTCAGAGGTTAGGTACATGCGGCATTTTCAACATAACCGGCATGTATGTTTATTGTATGAAAATCTGGCCATTGGAAAGTTATATATGTAGAATTTACTTTCGCTATTAACGGGAAGTTAATGTCTAATCTTAGGTCGTTACTTTAGCACGTGACCATCAGATGTTAAATCTGGAAATCGTTCTTAAGACTTCTAGTTACATTGCTATAGTGCGTTTCACAGTGCTTGTCGCGTTTTAAAATTAAATATCTCAGCTTACATCTGAACAAAATATTTCAAATTTTGCGCATAACCTGCAGATCACAATGTTTGAAGGGTGAATATTTTTTCTTGCACACACAATATGGTATACAATTTTCTTTATTTAGGGTATGCAAAAACCAGCCAGTCTACCCTGCTGTAGCCTATTATCCAGGATCACCGCGTGGAGGTGTAGAACGGTCTTGGCAGCTATGGTTTGCTGGCCCTGACGCTAGCAGTCAGCTATGGGTCGCTGACCACTGCAGCTCGTGCGCTGCTCTGCATCTTGATCCCCAAAAGTACATAAAACCTGAATTGCTTTTTTTTTGTCAAGCAAACAGAAAAGAAAAATATATTTAACATAGATAAGTTGGTCCAAGAGCATGGTCATATGTGTTTGAGACTGCCAAATAACCATTCACACTTAAATCGAAAGGAACTCGCTTGTGCGAACGTTAACGGACAAGTAGCAGCTGAAATTAAACTTTCAAACTATGCGATATGAAAGAACTAACATATGCCGCCCTCTCAAATGTAGACAAAGATTATTCAGCTAAATATGAGGACCACGTCTTAAAAGAGGATGAAGGTTATTGGAAAAGAGATGGACTGTCGTTCGTTCAGCCGAGAGCAGTCATCAATTTGTTGAAATCGCCTGACTCTGATTAAATGAGAAATTAACTTTCACGTTTTGTTTTCCGAGAAATAGAAGTTTCATCACTTTGACAAAATGGTGCTTTTCAGGGCCACCTCAATCAAATAGAAGATGGATCTCATCACTGAATTATAACCATCTATTAGTTTGCTCCAGAATCTATTTATAAAACTGGACATCCATTTGAAGTATGTACTTTCTATGTTCTATATATCATGTGCTTTTACATCTTCCCACATTCTTTCTATGAAATGGGCAGTTACTTCTTACAGTTCCTACAAGACAAGAACTACAGTAAAATGGACATTATGTGGTACATAATGTAGACAATCTCATTCGAATTGAAGAGATGCCTACGCCTAACGATCGACATTTTAAAAAATTTACGGTAAATTATTTTCTGTTGGGAAAAAATGAATCATTTGATTGCAAAGATCAAAGGAACTAACAGCTTTAAGAAAACGGCTCTACCTGACACAATGTAAATTATAAATTCGTTGGCACATTGGAAATATTAGACCATGTGCACAAATTCACGTTTATCGGTGCAAGGGTTATTGAGATGTTTAACGGCAATTGACGGTAACAATTGTGAAACGGAGTATAGTTAGTTTGGTTGATTGTTTAGATCCATCCATGCTGTAGTGTCTAGGTGTCACAAGAGGTTTGGTGGGGATTTAAGATTGCCCATGCTGTAGTGTCTAGGTGTCACAAGAAGTTTGGTGGGGGTTTAAGATTGCCCATGCTGTGGTATATAGCTGTCACAAGAGGTTTGATGGGGGTGTAGGATTGCCCATGCTGTAGTGTATAGCTGTCACAAGAGGTTTGGTGGGGGTTTAATATTGCCCATGCTGTGGTATATAGCTGTCACAAGAGATTTGATGGGGGTGTAGGATTGCCCATGCTGTAGTGTCTAGCTGTCACAAGAGGTTTGGTGGGGGCTTAAGATTGCCCATGCTGTAGTGTATAGCTGTCACAAGAGGTTTGATGGGGGTGTAGGATTGCCCATGCTGTAATGTATAGCTGTCACAAGAAGTTCGGTAGAGGTTTAGTACCGCCCATGTGGTAGTGTCCAGATAACACAGGACGATTGGTAAGGGTTGAGCCGTCCATGATTTGATAAAAACATATTAGATGTAAACTTGGTAGGCGCTCCAGGAATTGGGAATATATGGACGACAGGCAGTACAAGTCAAAGGGGACATGAGCCACGAGCTGGTAAACATGGTGGTGACAGAAGTACTTCAGCACTGGTGACCATGTTGAATAGGAGGAGCTAGGGGAGGAGTAGGAAAAGCCAATGAAGATTGAAAGATAAGGCACTACAGAGACAGGGGGCGGCGTGGGCTAGGGTTAAGGGACACGGCTCACAACCAGAAGCTGCTGGGTTCGATCCCTATCACAGCACCGGCCATTACCCCGGCAAAGCAAACGCTTAGAAATAGCAGGAGGAAGCAGACCCTTACATAAAATGCATGCTGAGGTCTGATGCACTGGGTCGACAGGCGCAAAATAAAAATCACAGTGACACCGCCTTGAGGAATAGAAAAATAAGAAGAAAAAAAAAAGCTGTCCAAGAGGTTTCATTGTGAGCATCACGTGCATTGCACCTGATTGCCTGATAAAATGGATAGTAGCATGACGCCATTAATCGAGAGAGAGAGAGAGAGAGAGAGAGAGAGAGAGAGAGAGAGAGAGAGAGATAGAGAAAGAGAGAGAGAGATAGAGAAAGATAGAGAGAAAGAGAAAGATATATAGAGATATAGATAGATAGAGACAAAGAGAGAGAGAGAGAGAGAGAGAGAGAGAGAGAGAGAGAGAAGTGGCAGGAAAGATTCAGTTCGCAAATAAACTCTAAGCACTGGCAACTTCGGTCTAGCCAAACAAATAATATTTAGATGCAGAAGTACGGTAAGCTCAGGAGAGCGCACTAGCCGCCCTTGGACGAAGCTGTAGTCTGGGCGACCAGAGCCCCCTGATATATGGTGTAGGTAAGGTATAGGCCAAGACACCTGAAGGAAAGTCTCGTAGAGTGCCTTGAACGCTGTCCGTCTCAGATTAGTCAAAAGGGTTGGTCAGAGCCTCCTGACAGAAACTAAGATGTAAGAGAGACACCAGAGACATCGTGCCACGAGTACAAGGGGTGTACCTAAAACCCAAGGGTGTACGTTTCCAAAATTCGTGTGAGAAATCGTTGGTTGCACAGCAGAGAAAAGGCTCATAGAAGCTGCAGTCTTTCAGCGGCGGTCACACCATCAGCGATGAGAACCACACGACTCAAGATATTAATTAGTGGATCATTGCTATTGTTAGAGAGAAAAAGGACAAAGGACTTAGGATGGAGCCGGCTATTAATCCAGAAGCACCCATCCAATAACTTACTGACAACCTCTGTATGGAGAATTTAGTAATAGTTAGATTAGAAGATAAATGGTGTGTATTACTACATTATGCAACAAATGATTAACCATGTTTTTATAATGAAAAAATCAGTTTGCAGTGTTTCCTTTGTTGTCACGTGATAAGGTAAATTATTAAGGAAAGGGGAATAAGTTGGCTATACGCCACGGTAAATATAAATTGGTTTCAGAGAGGACATGTCGGATTCGGTTACATGTGATTTGGTCTGTCTCTAC